>CAIGQV010017386.1:1937917-1987498 GCA_903798115.1 Danio jaintianensis
CAGCCGTTAAATAATAGAAATTTACTGTAAAATAACGGACGTTAAATTACAGAAATTTTCTGCAAAATTTAATGACAGTAAATTTTTACAGTGTAGCTTAAGCTGTTCAGATTAAGCTGGTTTTCCAAATTAACCAATTACAAAATATGTATACCTTTTATTTGATCATTGATCATTCATCATTTCTGTTAAACTGACATTAATATATATCATTAGCTGTTACTTACAGTTATTTAATGTATTTTAGGCCCCTTACACACAGACGCGTTTAGCTGTATATGCCAAAATTTTGTATCGTTTTGTCCAGACGGAACTGACATTTTAGGAGAGTGAAACTGCTATTTTTTGAAACCGGGTCCCAGTGTGGATAAATCTGAAAAGGATGCCCTGGCATTTCCATGTGAACAGTCAATTTGTATATTTTGTAAAATAATGATGTCATCGCTACATCTGCGTTTGTGCCCCAGAAGCTACTGAGTCTAAAGGAACGCTCCACTTTTATTGAAAATAGGCTAATTTTACAACTTCCCAAGAGTTAAGCAGTTGAGTTTTACCATTTAAAAAATCCATTCAGCCAATCTCCGCATTTGGCAGGAGCACTTTTAGCTTAGCTTAGCATAGATCATTGAATCGTATTAGACCATTAGCATCTCACTCGAAAAATGACCAAAGAGCTTCAATAATTTTCCTATTTAAAGCTGGCTGATTTTCAGGCGCTGTGTAATATCATTGTGCCTGCTGCAGCCATTGTACAGCAGCAAAGTCCTTGATTATTACGCCAAAATGAGAGTAAAGTTAGCCAGATAGCAACTTCATTTTCCATTGGTCTTAGTAAACAATGCAACTGCAGAAGAGTCAAGCTTTAAATAGGAAAATTTTTGAGAGAGATGCTAATGGCCTAATCTGATTATTCTGCTAAGCTAAGCTAAAAGTGCTCCAGACACGAAGATCAGTACAATATACTCAAAAATGCAGAATGGGTGTTAATTAATTGAGCCTAGTGTAACAGCTTTACTAAAACGCATTCATCACGTATGTCTTATGTTGGTTTGTTTTCAGTTTAGTTCTAGTTTATTCAATTTATCGGGCACTTTCACAACAGCTAGGGCTGACCAAAGTGCTGTACATAAAAAAGCGCAGGGTTTACGTGCGTGCTCCAACTTTTCTTTTCTGACTTTTGCGATCTCTGTGGCAGAACTACAGCACCACTTACTGGCCTGGCATGTGAACTATATCGTTTTTAGTTGGTTTCAGTGGTTTCATGTGTACGCAGATATTTTTTGAGACAAGGCCAAACAAAAAGGATAAAAACGTTTGCATTTTTGTACGATCAGCAGCAACAGCAGTCAGTAGATCTGCAGTAAGTGACGAGTGTTGGTCAAAACATGCAGATCATTTACCTGCTGATGTGGCTAAATACTAACAGCAGGGTGTAACAGTTACCACGGTGTGAGGATTATAGCACTTGTCACTTCTCTCATGATTAGAGCTATTAAACGTGCACTAATCCTGCGTAAATAAAGGACTTTTATTTGTGCTTTGTGAAGAGATACCAGTAACAGGAAGAAAGCATCGAACTGATATGTTGACGGGTCTGAAATAACTTTGCTAACGTTTGTTGCACAAGTTTGAATGGTTTATCTTTACAGCTCTAGAGTAAGTTCACATGAAGATTGTGTAACTTTGACAATGCTTTTAAGGCTCTGTCAAGGTTCAGCGGATTGTTATGAAAGCTTGTGTAAAGTGTGCTGGACTCAAACTTGAATTGATCAAGAGATTGTCACCATGAAAATCACAAGTCTCTTTTGAAAACAGATATTTGACAGTTTAGGGAAAATGAAGCACTTGATAATTCTCAGTTTTTTACTTTTTTTTTATTTTTATCTTTGAGTAAAATGTAAATGTATGTTTTATTCTATAAAGATCTGAAAACATTTCTTCCAAATGTCAAATAGATTATCGCCATTTAGAGATTTTTTTTCTCTTCAGAAAATGAAAATGAGTTGTGATTGAAAATCAGGGTTATTCCAAGAAATACAGATTTTTAAAAAACTCTTCTAAAGTTAAAACACTGGTTTTGTGTTGTCTAATAATTTCTATAATCTTTTTTTTTTTAGATATTTTATGTAAAAACAATTCTCTAAATGAACATTTGTTTTGTAAATGTTGTACTCAAACACATCAATAAACCGTAAATCCAGAGAAACTGAGGATTTTCATTGACTCACTGCTGTTTTTCAGTGCTGGTTTTGCTCACAGGAGAACATTTTTGAAATATAGAATTAACTCTTATAAGCAGCAAATAACAGATATCAGTGTTATATTTATGAATGTTCATTAATCTGATCAAACTATCTCAGCTGTCTTTCCTCCCCTCCGGATATTAGATAATGCAGATCTGTCATAAGACTTTATTGCTTGTGGATTTGTGGAATGACGTGTAATTTAGCTGGCGTTACATTCCATGTTATGTAGTTAACATGCCTCTGATAAGGGATTTTCTGACTGATGTAATATTAAATGTTTGGTAAGACAAGCAAGTGTGATGTAACTGTATTCAATATTTTATTATGAACTTTAACTTTGCCCATTTTTGGCCAACATATCTTCTGTTCTGTTGCAATGGCATATTTAATATTTCTGTACCAATATCAGAGTCAAAGATGGGATGTCCCATTATGGAGTCAAAATGTGTTTTAGAATGTGTTTATATTAATATTTTATACACAGAATAGTTTTATATAGCTTTTACATAGAAAACATATGAAATGCAAACAAAGTAAACATTCACTTTTGTGAAATTAAAAATATGGGTGAAAAAAGTCATTCAGTGTAAAAATGAAACTACATACTTATTCTGACCTGTATTTCATTCATTCATTCATTTTCCTTCGGCTTAGTCCCTTTACTCATCAGGGGTCGCCACAGCGGAATGAAAAGCCAACTTATCCAGCATATGTTTTACACAGCGGATGTCCTTCCAGCTGCAACCCAGTACTGGGAAAAATCCATACACACTCATCCACACACATACACTACGGACAATTTAGTTTAACCAATTCACCTATAGCACATGTCTTTGGAATGTGGGGGAAACCGGAGCACCCGGAGGAAACCCGCGCCAACACTGGGAGAACTCCACACAGAAATGCCAACTGACCCAACCAGGACTCGAACCAGTGACCTTCTTGCTGTGAGGCAACAGTGCTACCCACTGAGCCACCGTGTCGCCTGACCTGTATTTATTTAAACAAAATCATAAATGTTTATACAAAATATTATTACATTAAGGTCGTCATTTCTGGTTTCCTTCGGGTGCTCCGGTTTGCCCCACAAGTCCAAGAACATGTGGTATAGGTGAATTGGGTAAGCTAAATTGTCGGTAGTGTATGTGTGTGAATGAGTGTGTGTGGATGTTTCCCAGTGATGGGTTGGAGCTTGAAGGGCATCCGCTGCGTAAAACATATGCTGGATAAGTTGGCGGTTCATTCCGCTGTGGCGACCCCAGATTAATAAAGGGACTAAGCCGAAAAGGGAATGAATGAATGAATGAATTATTACATTAAAAAAGATTAAAAAATTATATGATAGTGATAGTGGCATAAGTATAAACAATTAACATGACGTTTTAATTAGTATTTGCAGTATTACCAAGTGGTTTTTGTTCTACATATGCCCGTCAAGATTTTTGGTATAAACTAATTGATACGCTGAACGACTTTTATAAATCGTAGTTACAATGCATTATCAACATTATTTTTTGTTATGAAATATATTTAAAATACCTCATTAGTCACATTTATTGAAATGATACATTTTGTATTTATTGTTTTGATGTTTGAAATCTTTTTTTTGACACTGAAAGGCCACTCACTTGTGTCTGTTCTTTGCAGATCAATGTTCGTGTCACAACAATGGACGCCGAGCTGGAATTTGCAATCCAGTCGGTTACAACAGGAAAACAACTTTTTGAACAGGTAAGCGTTTGCCATAAAATACTGAAATCTCCCTCATTATTTTTAAAAGCTTGACCAATGATGAATCACTGCTCTTATGTAAATGGTAAAGGCATATTGCATCCAAAATGAAAAAAAGCTTGTTAATTTACCCCTCAGACCATCCAAGATGTAGGAGACTTTATTTCTTCTAGAGAACATTAAAGAAGTTTTTAAGCTGCAACCGTGAACATTGCAAGTCAATAGTTACCATTACTATAAGAGTCACTCACTCACTTTCCTTCATCTTTAGTGTCTGCTTTATCAGGGGTCACCACAGCGGAATGAACCACCAATTACTCTGGCTTATGTTTTACTGCCTGACAGTGCACAAACTCACACACAGACACAGCTAATTTAATTTATCCAATTGATCTATATCGTATATCTTTGGAATGTGAGGGAAACTGGAACATGCAAACTCTGCACAGAAACATCTCCTGGCCTCAGCCGGGACTCGAACCAGCAACCTTAATTGGGGCAACACTGAGCGACTATGTTACATAATTGTAAGATTATGAATATGAAGATTATGAACAACATTATAACCTTTAATCTACAGCCTCAGGCAGACAGTTTGGGGTGATGTCCGGTTTGTGAACAAACCAGTTCTTTTTAAGTGAACTGGATGAACCAGCTCACCAAATTAGGCAGAACCATCTGAAATTGTTTGCTGTAAGTTACTCAATCAAAACTCACTTTTATACAGGCCCGACAGTCACTCTGATGCGAATTTAGCCAATTTACAGCATTTATGATCCTACAGTGCCAGCTTTTGCAAACCCATTCAGCTCTCGCCCATATTGCAATGTGATACTTATCAATAGCCTATGTGCAGATCACATATATGATATACAAGTTCATGTTTTGATTTCACATATAAATATATATTGAAATTGAAGTTTTTATGATTGCTGATGAAGACTAGTTCATGCACTTTATAAGCTTTAGTCATGTAAAGTATCTCTATTTCATTACTGAATACTTTAATAATATAATTGTGTATACATTACGTCATTGTGTGATTACGTAAATCAACAGGTAAATCAGTTATTTGAACCAGAAACAAAGTGTCTGAAAGAACCAGTTTGTTTGCCTGTGACTGTAATGTAATGTATTGTCAGAAGCCTTTACATTACCAGATTTTTGACTTTCAAAGCAATGATAACCTATGAGCAGGATTTTATTAATTTGTTTGCTATTTCTGCGCAGAATTTAAAAAAGAAAATTGCAGATTTATCATGATTTTTGGACTGTAGTAACTAAAAATGTAAAACATGAAATAAAAAATAATAACTTTTAAAACTTGTATTTAAGGTTTACAATGCAAATCCAATTAGATCCACTTGTATGGTTAACAAAGCAAGCCTCTCATATAATATATCTACTAAAAGACAGAAAATATTGCTTTACAAACAGAAACTGTATTGTAAAAGTATTGTAAATAAATCATATAAACATTTGCATATTAGATAATAATATAGCTGAAATTAATGGTAATACTGTATAAATATATATTTACACACATTTACACAAGTAAACAAATAGACTCAGTGACGCGCTAAAAAATCTGCGGATTTCTGCTCACACAAGGGCCTCCGTGAGTTACATTTTATGAATCACCAAAGACTACAGTTTCAGATAAAAAAAATCTTCTTTACTGTTCTACGAAAAATGTCACCTACATCTTGGATGGGCTAATGGAGGAGTAAAATAACACCAAATTTTAATTTGGGGTGAACACTGTAAAAAAAGCTATGGATTTCAAACTAAAACTGTAAAACTACAGTAAAATATATTTATGGAAATAAAATGCAATACATTTTTATTAGTTATTTTTTATTTTCCTTGTTCGAATTAAGAGGTTTTACTTTAATTTGATGTTTTTTGCCATGCAGTCATTTGGCCATTTTTTAACGATTGGTTTTACAGTTTAAAACGTTACCAAAATTTTCTAGATAATTGTGATGAAACACATTCAATAAAGTCATGAAATCTTCTACAAAGAAACACTGTTATTTACAGATTTGTACTAAATTACTGCGATCAAAACATTTCAAGACATGCTGAAAGTTGTAATTTTTGGAAGACAAGTCAAAATACTCACCTCACAAGTTTCATTTACAACATTTGTCATTACGTTTACTTGAATAATATTTTAATAATATAAAACATGTTAACTAATATGTACTTTTCCTCCACTTTCAATACAGATATACAGAGGGGGCATTTTTGTGGTGTCACTTGCAATAGGAAGACCTATGAAAGTTTCCTAGCAAGAGGATACACATATGCACTTGTTTATTAGTATTACTTGTCTACTATTTATACTGCCACACACACAATGTTCTATCACAATGACTCATCAACTTGTAGCAACTTGTAAACTATTTTTAAAACTCTTTTTCTTTTTGTAACGAAACTCTGTCACTAATTGCATTTTGCTTACCTTAGTCACACCCGAGTTGACACCCGAGTGCTCATGACTGCAGTCACTAGGTGTAAATCATTTTTCAGATACTGTTAAGATTAGTAACGCTGGACTATCTTATTATGGTATATGGTGATTAGTGAGGTTCGTGATAGGACAGGACATATGGAATATAACGGCAAGGTGGAGAACACCGTCTCTGCCTTTATTTGTACACACATAACTGATAAGGCGATGGGTTGGGTGGTGGTTTCCCTCCCTGTGGATAACACAAACGTTTACTGAAGTAGAGACTCTCCCATTGTTTAACCTACAACATAACGTCATGCCTTTTTATCAAGCGCTGAGGTGATTCTGTATTGTGTTTCGAAAACGCGTCATATGAATTGATATCACCGTTTTGATTCATTGTGTTGTGTTGGTCACATGCGTAAGAAGCTGAATCTGATCCGTTTTCAGGTGGTTAAGACGGTGGGTTTGCGTGAGATCTGGTACTTCGGTCTGCAGTTCACGGACAACAAAGGCTTTCTGACATGGCTGAAACTGGACAAAAAGGTATTACTCATTCTGTATGTATATGTATATAAAAGATGTATTGTGTTTGCATTTTGCACCAATATAGTATATATAATAAATAGTAAATGCTTAATATTAAAAATGCTGGATTAATGTTATTACTGTTAATAGCATATTAATAACATGTTAATAACATTAAAAGGGATAGTTCACACACAAATTAAACTTTGCTGTAAATTTATTCACTTTTGTTTATTGTAACATTACAGCAGATTTGAGCTGAAACGCTGATATTTTAATACAAACATAAACAATACAGTTTGGCTCTTGATGATACATTGAAGTGAAACGATCAGACTATTTGTAAATAAAGATCAGATCAGAAATAAAAAAATCTGACTACTGTAAATAAACATTATTTACAACATTACTAGCTTTAATCTAAAGGCTGGGCAAGATTTGTATTAGTTTGATTTAGAGCATTTAGAGCCAAACCTGTCTCCCATTTGACATGAATGATATCTCAAACTGTGACGTAATGAGGAGGAAATCAATATAGCTTGTTTAATTTAGACTTTTAGCATCCCAGAAAATAAAACAGATGAGAGAATCCCTCCAAAATCTCAGGCCGGGCATACACTGTGCAATTTTGGTCATGTTTTGAGTCAAATTTTGATTTGTGCATCTTTTCTTTGAATCAGATCGAATTTTACCTTTGCTGTATGTCATTTGTCATGCTGTGTTCATGCTGTGTAACGGGGGAACAGAGAGGGGGTTAAAATCTCCCAATCGGCAATCAGATGATTTTTCTGATATGTCCAAAATTTGATCGAACCTCATGAGGGAATCGCTCACTTGAATCAGAGCTACGAACTGAATGAGTTGAACTCAGTGTTAAACACACACAAAGACGCATTCCTGGGTTTAAGGGGGTAAAATAGTGCAATATTAAAGGATATATTCCAGAATGCACAGAAACAAACTGAGTATGATATTCTGTGCATATATTTACAAGATACAGATTTTTTGTTTTTTAAAGTTCTTCCTTTCCTCCTGAGCTTCACACTCCTTCCCATTAGGTGGCGTGAATACACCATGTACTGGTTTGCCAACAACCAATAAATGAAAAAGAAGAAGGAGATATGTGGTGTTGTAGATGTGGGCAATCCGCTTGTTAAGTTGTGGCGTATGAAATACTGTTTCCGGGTCCAAGCCGCTGCTCATTTGAATTGAGAAAATATTAATTTATGATCACTTTTTAGTCATATCACACATTAAAGGGAATTTTATATAAAATCCTGGTGTACACAACAATCTGCACTTGCTGCATCACAGACACCAATATTTTAACAATTTATAAAAAATTAACCACTTTCTGTCCATCTGATATTAGCCATGGATATATATTTATTGGGATCTTGATTTTCGAAAGTATTAAAGCGCTTTGTAAATGTTTATTATTACCATTTGATGAGCCTCCCCATACAGTTTGATATAGTGAAGTGAAGTGAAGTGAAGTGTAGTGTGGCCAAGTATGGTGTCCCATACTTGGAATTTGTGCTCTGCATTTAACCCATCCAAGTGCACACACACAGTTAGTGAACACACACCCGGAGCAGTGGGCAGCCATGCTGCGGCGCCCGGGGAGCAGTTGGGGGGAACGGTGCCTTGCTCAAGGGACTCACCTCAGTCGTGGTATTGAGGGTGGTGGAGAGTGCTGGTCATTCACTCCCCCCACCCCCAATTCCCGCTGGTACCGAGTATCGAACCAGCAACCTTCGGATCACGAGTCCAACACTCTAACCACCAGGCCACGACTGCCCCCTTAGCGCGTGATATAACGTGACGTCACACTTAACAAAACCGATTAAGCAATACCGATACCAATACTTTGAAAATACTGGCAAACAATTTAGATTTTAAAACTTCACTCCCTATTTTGGCTTGGTTTTTTTTTCTTTTGGAAATGTTGTATTACTAGCACTCATGATTATTTGCCCCTTTATGATGAATGGTTTGTTGTAGCCTTCATTTATAATTTACTTTGGATAAAAGCATCTAATAAATTGGAATGTAATGGAAAAAGTACTTATTTTTCTCCTTCAGAATGAGGTTTTTGTAATAGGAATAGTAATAATATAATAACAAAGCATAATTTCTCTTTCAACACTTCTTTGTCTTTAAATAAATAGTAATACATTTGAAATAATATAAAACAACAGATGCACAAAACGTATATTGGAGAACATATGTTTTAAAACACAATCTCACTACACATATATTCTTTGATGAAAAGTACATTAGTATAGATTAGATCATTTTACACTAAAGTATCGATCCCGTTAGGCCAGTATTAGTCTGAACCAATGTTGGTATTGATATTATTGATATTAGGATTGATTGCACATGCATAGTGTTGGTGCATGCATGCACATGCACCAACACGGTACCTTGCTGAAATCACATGGAAATCCCAAATGGAATCGTTTATGCCCAGCCTTAGTATGTAATCACCCTAGCAACCACTCAAAACATTCTAGCAACCACCACCAACACCCTAGGAACAACATAAAGAACAGCTAAAGCCCACTGAAACCGTGTTATCAATGGGTGGGGATGTTCTGTAGGTGTTAGTGTTCATTTACTATTTTATTACTTTCACATTGAGTATTCTGAAGATTCACTCTCTGACATGTGATTACGTCTTCTTTTGATAAGCATGTATGCTTGCAACGCATATTTAAAAGAATTAAGATTGTTGCCTACACTGAAAAAATGATTCATTGGATTTACTACATTTTTTTAAGGTAAGTGGTTGCAAACAATTTATCTGGGCTGAATTTAAAGAAAGAAATTAAGTTGAACATTACTAAATGTAATTTGTTTGTTTAAATTCAGCCCATATAAATTGTTTGCAACCACTTACCTTAAAAAAATGAGTAAATCTAATGAATCATTTTTTCAGTGTATAGTTTCAGTACTAAAAACATGTTAAATCTGTTAGTCTTTATTAATTCCAATTTCCATCTGCTTTAAAATTTGTCGCCTCATTACTGACATATAGGCTTTGAAACTGTGTTTACCCCCCAGCTGTCAAGTTTTGCTTTCACAAATGTTTTACAAATGCAGAGATTTCCATCAGAATCCAGAAGTGTTGTGAGATATACACAAAATTAATAATATTCAGCTTTCAAATCTCCAGTTTTGTTCATTTAAGTTTTGCAAACATCTTTTTTTTTAGGGAATTATTTGAACAATATAATCTATGTATATTCCCTCGAGGCTCAGTTATACTTTTTTCTGATTTCATAGGTGTCCTCTCAAGAGGTGAAACAGGAGAACCCTCTGCAGTTTAAGTTTCGGGCCAAGCACTACCCTGAGGATGTGTCGGAGGAGCTGATTCAGGACATCACAAAAAAGCTTTTCTTCCTGCAAGTGAAGGAAAGCATCTTGAGCGATGAGATCTACTGTCCGCCAGAGACAGCGGTGCTGCTGGCCTCGTATGCTGTCCAGTCCAAGTTTGGAGACTTCTCACCTGAAACCCACAAAACAGGATACCTGTCATCTGAGCGGCTCCTGCCACAGAGGTGAGTGAAACTTCTTACAAGCACGAATCCGGTGCTTTCTAATGACTCACTAGTGCTTTCTATAGCTTTTTTTTGTCCTTGGAGGTTTACTTTTCTGAAAAGCTCAGTTCGAAAACTGCTTCAACATATCTTTTGGTAGTTTTCAATTATTCCTGATGATCTATTTCCTAGTACTTGGTTGCGGCTGGAAGGGCATCCGCTGTGTAAAACATATGCTGGAATAGTTGGCGGTTCATTCCGCTGTGGTGACCCCTGATAAATAAGGGACTAAGCTGAAGGAAAATGAATGTAGTGAATGAATGAATGATGATCTAAATAAGTATTTGATTAGGGTTGGTGCTAAACTTGATATGATTATGCCCAGAAACATAACTGAGCAACTCTGATATCTTAATAATTGGTAACTTGAAAAAATACTCTAGTAAATTAGTGTAAATATTTTTTTATGTTGCTGACTTAATTATTTATCCTGTTTTTATGTATTCACAAACATTTGGATATGGTACATAAAATCACATCATATGTAAAAATTAAATAAAACTAAATAAAACGTGCTTAATGGTGCCATAGAATGAAAATCTGATACACCTAGACATAGCTGAATAAGCTGAATAATTATAGTATGTAATTTTGTTACGTAAATTACATACTGAGAGCCACAAACACCATAGTTTCGTCATTCTCATGTAAATCCTGTGAATGTAAAACCCTGGTGAAAACGGCCAATCGAAAAAAAACCCCACTGAGGATCTACATGGGATCATTAATAAGCATGTGGGACTCTTATTTTGAAAACAAGACTGCTATATAGAGGTAATGCAATTCTCATCACAGCTTGTCATCAGAATGCAAAATTTGTGAAAAATGGATTATAAATTTATTCAGCACTCCCCGAAGAGACATTCATTCTCTTTAAATGTACCTTAAATGTAAGTTTAACGTGTATATTGTGAAAATTGCCACATTGGTTTGTAATGAGGCAACAGACATGTGTAAACTGCTGAACATAAGTGTTTAATGCACATTTATGCTTTGTGTCATATCACTTAGCTCTTTCTGTTATTTTTCTGGAGTGAAATGACAGTAATAAACTCATTTGTTTATGCGGAGGTTGATATTAATTCCTGCCTTTGGATCTAAATGTCATCTAAATACATCTCTGTCTGGCCCTTTTGTTTGAGTATAATTATAATTTAGCCTAAAGCACCCTGACATTTTCATTTTATTTTTATTTTTTCTATTTTATATGGGTCCAACACTTTTTGTATTGTTATATTTATTGCCTATTTTACATGTGATTCTGTGTAAATGACAGAGTACTTGACCAGCATAAACTCTCAAAAGAGCAGTGGGAGGAGAGGATTCAGATCTGGCACGAGGAACACAGAGGGATTCTCAAGTGAGTGTGCTTACAAACTCTCATTTCCCCTCATGTTCATGTCACCGTTCAAGATTCTCATCTCTTTAAATGCTGCTTCACAAGGGAAGACAGCATGCTGGAGTATCTGAAGATCTCGCAGGATCTAGAGATGTATGGCGTCAACTATTTCGACATCAAGAACAAGAAGGGAACAGACCTGTGGTTAGGAGTGGACGCTTTGGGACTGAATATCTATGAAAAAGATGACAGGTAAGCACTTTGATCTTTCTGATTTAGTCAGGAAATAGGGATATTAGGGTCAGTGTGGCAGCTGTCATGACTGGGCGGTTAATGACCTGTCTAAGCCAAACAAGTCAATATGGACACATGGTGCTTATTATTAAGAGGTCATTGCACCTTAGGACTGATGTAGCACAGTATTTGTGATTTTTATAATGTTTGTTGACACACAACGGGGACATTCCATAGGTTACCATAGTTTTTATACTGTACAAACTGTATTGTACTAAACCCAACCCTTACAGGAAACTGTGTACAGTTTTACTTTATGAAAAAAACTCATTCTTTATGATTTATAAGTTATTTATCAGCAATGTCCTTATACATGTGTAATACCCATGTTATTATACACATTTGGGTATTGATATGTCACAAAACACATGCACACACACTTTTAAAAAGGTTTGAGTTGCAGAAAATAATTGTTTTGGTTTTTCATTGCTTAGGTTGACCCCAAAGATTGGATTTCCTTGGAGTGAAATAAGGAACATCTCGTTCAATGACAAGAAGTTCATAATCAAACCCATTGACAAAAAGGCTCCTGTAAGTTTTGACGAATGACAAAGAAGAGTAATGACAATAAAGAAAGAATCAATACAAGTATAAAAAGTTTTTTTCATGTGTTTTCTAGAATTCTAACAATTGTTAAATCAGATTTTTTTCATATAGCCTTTAAAGACATTTGTGATTATCAAGAAATAATTTAATGACTTGGTAAAACTTAAAATGGATCATATATATAAATATATATGTATATATAATTATCTGTAGTAATTTTTCAAGTTTGTAATTATTTAAAATATAATAAAATTTAAGATGGTCACTTAACACTTTTAAAATAGTTCAATACGTATATGTTAGAAAAAGTATGTTATTTGCAGTTGCTATTATTATGTACAAAAGTTATTTAAAACAGTTTTGTGATATATGTACTGGGAGACCCGTTCGTGTTGGGGTCTGGTGTGAATATGTCTGAGTGGATTCAAATAAGTATTATGATTGGAAGACAAATCATTATGAGAGGATGGCGTTCAGCAGATCCACCATCATTTCAAGAATGGGTTACAGAATTGGGGAAGGTGGCAGCATATGAAAAAATGACATATAGATTACTTTTTTCATCTTTATTTCTATAGCGCTTTTACAATGTACTGTAGATTGTGTCAAAGCAGCTTAACATAGAAGTTCTAGTAAATTGCAATTGAAACAATGTCAGTCCAGTTTTCAGAGTTGAAGTTCAATTTAGTTCAGTTCAGTGTGGTTTAATTTTCACTGCTGAAAGTCCAAACACCGAAGAGCAAATCCATCGATGCGCAGCTCCACAAGTCCCCCACCATAAAAGATGAATATAGATTACTTGATGAATTGGATGTTTATCAGAGAAGACGGGGAAAATATTTGCCATTTTTGAAGGATGAATAAGGTCACTGTGGTGAGACGCATGGTAAAAGTGTAATTATTTTATAATTATTATTTTTTTTTAAACAATTTTGTGTATCTAAAAGGGAAGTTCCAAGTGAAGGCCATTCTTATCTTAAAAAAAAAAAAAAATTTGGAGCCATCTCAAACATCTTCAGAATCGTCACAGATGGTTTTCACAGTCATTTTACGTGTCACCAGAAATGCTGTGACTGTCTTTCAGTCTTTCAGATGCATCACATATACAGTTGAAATCAGAATTATTAAACCCCCCATTGAAATTTTTTTCTTTTTTAAATATTTCCCAAATGATGTTTAACAGAGCAATGAAATTTTCACAGTATGTCTGATAATATTTTTTCTTCTGGAGAAAGTCTTATTTGTTTTATTTCGGCTAGAATAAAAGCAGTTTTTAATTTTTTTAAAACCATTTTAAGGTCGAAATTATTAGCCCCTTTAAACTATTTTTTTCTATAGTCTACAGAACAAACCATCGTTATACAATAACTTGCCTAATTACCCTATCCTGCCTAGTTAACCTAATTAACCTAGTTAAGCCTTTAAATGTCACTTTAAGCAGTATAGAAGTGTCTTGAAAAATATCTAGTCATATATTATGTACTGTCAACATGGCAAAGATAAAATAAATCAGTTATTAGAAATGAGTTATTAAAACTTTTATGTTTAGAAATGTGTTGAAAAAATCTCTCCATTAAACAGAAATTGGGGGAAAAAAACAAACAGGGGGGCTAATAATTCTGACTTCAACTGTATATGTATATGTTCAACTGTATATATACATATATATATATATGTATATAATTTTATGTATATAAATAAATATTTGAAATTTTGATATTTCGTATTCATCATGTGGATATCTGTATTAAAGCATTTTATTTGAATTGAATGAGATTACCAGAATGGGACTTCGCATCTTTGACCCAAATGCAGAATTGTATTTTTAGTTTTAGTAAAGAAAGCCGTTTAGAATATATTCAGCACATTATTTATGCATACAATATTATGAGATGCATCACGTTCTGTTCTCTGTCTCGTTCTCACAGGACTTTGTGTTCTACGCATCTCGCCTGCGCATTAACAAGCGTATCCTGCAGCTTTGCATGGGAAATCATGAACTTTACATGAAGCGCAGGAAACCTGACACTATTGAAGTGCAGCAGATGAAGGCCCAGGCTAGAGAGGAGAAACACCAGAGGCAGATGGAGAGGTGAGGACACACTGTTCAGCATTACAGAGCCATGACCTGATGAACTCTGCCAGACAAATTTACAGTTTAAATTAAAATATAATCCTCTTACAAAAAACAACATTTATTAGACTATTTTGTTCATGCTTGTTTTCTTCCTAGAGCCCAGTTAGAGAATGAGAAGAAGAAAAGGGAGGCAATAGAGAAAGAAAAAGAGATGGTGGAGAAAGAGAAGCAAGAGATGATGATGAAGCTTTACCAGTTTGAAGAGCAGACCAAAAAGGTTGAGAGAGGTATGAAAGGAGTATGAGAGGTGTTGGATAGCTGCTTTCATGTAATATGTGTTTTTTATATAGAATATGAAATAATGCAAGTAAAGGATATGCAGCCAAAAAGCAACTGCAAAATGAAATTGAATGTACATTTTTGTATGTAATTTTTATAAACATACATACACACATACAGCTATGGTAATATTTAGGAGATGAACAATTCTTATGCTTTTACAATATATATACACATATAGTTTTTAATTATTTTTAAGTATTTTTAGTATTTAAGTAACATTTTTGATATTCAAGTAAAATAAGTCATTTTTGAATATGTTTTATAAGTAAAGTTTCATTCTGCACATCATTATTACATTTCTACCAAATATTTCAAAATGTTTTCAGTTTGAGTAATTTTTAGCACACAATTAAAAAGGTTGATTTTTAAACAATGCAATACAAATGTTTTAACTTCAGAACAGTTGAGAAAGCAATACTTCAGAAAGCAACATTGGAATAACAGAAACAGGGTTTGATATCTGATATTTTTATACAAGTGTCATCTTCAGAGGAAAACAAAGTGTATAATTTTAAGTCATAGCATTTTTCTTTGTTTTTTATTCTTAATATATGTGTTATCATACAGAATTTTGACAAATGTTTGACCCGACTCTACAGATGGCTGGTTGAATGTTGTATAACTGAGCGTCTGCTGCCCTCTTATGGTTGATTGTGTGTGTTGTTCAGACCTGCGAGAGCAGTTTGAGAGGGCGCGGGTGTTGGAGGAGGAGAGGAGGAGGGTGGAGGAGGAAGCGGCTCGTCTGGAGGCTGAAAGACAGGCAGCTCTGATGGCTAAAGAGGAGCTCGCCAGGCAGGCTGAGGACCAGATGAAAACTCAGGAGCTGCTGGTTAGTATTCCTGTGGCAAATATTGAATGTCAAAAGACCCTGTTAAGTAAGATTTTTAAGCTGTTTGAATTACGAGGACACACAGCATGTCCTCATAAACCCCCTTAAAAGAGTTCAACTAGGTCATGCCCATGTCAGTATACAATTTCATATATAACGCCAATTTCAAAAAATACCAAAAAACTAGCGAGAATAAAAACTATGAGGATACTTTTGTATTTTGAAATGAGAAAAGTATTGAATATGACTTTCAAAGTGCAAGTTTTTGAAAGCAATAAATTTGTCAAAACAGTCATATCATGCACATATTGCAAATTCAGAAATGCACAAGATCTTGACAATCAAAACAACAATGCTGGACTACAGTTCGGTGTTTATAATAATTTAGATAACAATTGTCGTGAATATATGAAAGTTTTCAAGAAAACTTTTCCATTTCGAGCATACTGTTGTCATGTAAATGTACCGTAATCACCAAAATTAATGACAGAGTGCAAATATTGCCACTTACTAGAAAATCCCATTTCTGAACCTGTTCATAAATCAGATGAAACATATTGTTAACAGATTCACAGAGATCACCCCCTAGTGGAAAAACACTCCAAAAGCCTTTTTTTATTTTAGTTTGAGACATGCTGGTTCCAAACAAATTATTGGCAAAAGTTTTGAAGTTCATGAAGCAGTGTTTAACCCTTGTGTACTGTTTAAATTTACTACTACTAGTAAAAATGACAAATTTGACCTCTTCCCAACTGGGAAAACCAGAAACAATCAAGAATGCATGATTATATGGTGTCAAGGCTTTGCAATCAAGAAATTTCATTATAATGGAAGTCAATGGTGCAAAAACAGCCACAGACATAACGAAAGGGTAGTCAATTTGCCCTGAGTTTATTGCTGAGTTGTTGAAACTTTTCAAAGCGTTTTCCAATATGTGTCAAAATAAGATTTGTCACCAAAAATCATTCCATTTACTGAAACACAAGGAAAGTTGTGTCTAAATTAAGACTCAAAATCACCCCAGAATGGATGAAAACATCCCCAACAGCACACAAGATTTAAAAAGTGCCAATTGCAATCTTAAACAGTGAAGATCATTGCCACTTTTTGTGTATCAGGTATTTTATCTAGCCTGAACTGAAGTAAAATGTACCTTTTGATTTTCCATATAGGCAGCAGATCTGGCTGAATACACAGCGAAGCTTGCCTTGCTGGAGGAAGCCAGGAGAATTAAAGAAGAGGAGGCCAACGAATGGCAGAACAGGGTGAGTTTTAAACATTGTAAAAACTGAAAAGTTCAGATTACTCAAAACATTTATGGAAACTTATTGCCAATATTTTTTAAGTTACTAAAACTTAATTTTCTTTTGTTCTATACAACAACATGTTTGTGACGAGTGAGGCTGTGCACAGGGGTCTCTCAGTTCCCACTGCTCTTGGTCCCACCCTACTCCTCACAATGTTAATTACAATTTCATTGAAATCTGTTCAATTTGTTTGCATAAACTTCACAAGCTCAAATCTTTAGGATAAAGTGTTAGTCAGCAATATCATAGGTTCGTGAAATTATCAGAGGCCATTTTTCTACACTTTGTATCTAAAAACATGAGACGCAGGATTTAGGAATGTTTTTTTTTCTTTCAAGAATGGAAAGTGCCATGTTAACGTCCAATAAAAACACTTTTAAATTCACATAACCTGTTTCTATTAAGTACAGTAAACTAAATATTTTGAGTGAAATGAACTCATTTAATTTAATTTCACTGTATGTCTTTACACTGCGGCATGTTGGAATTCATCATAAAGTGTAAAATATGATTAACTTCTAATAGCTGACCCCTTGATTTCCTTCAGGCTAAAGAGGTGCAGGATGATCTGGAAAAGACCCGTGAGGAGCTGCACAATGTGATGGCATCTCCTGTGGCTGCTGCGCCCATGGCTGTGTCCATGGCTGCACCCATGGCGGCCCGGGCCATGATGGAGGAACCGCTTGAGAACGACCATGAGGATCACGAGGAGAACAACAGCACCTACAGTGCCGAGCTGCCTGTGGAGGGAATTGAGGACCACCGCAACGAGGAGGAGCGGATCACAGAGGCCGAGAAGAACGAGCGCGTGCAGAAACAGCTCATGGTAACACATGCTATATATCTACTCACATATCACTACTCACATAATAATGGATCCTGATTTGATCATTGATTTTGTGTTTTTTAATTGTTTAGGATTTTGAATCAGTTTTTTATTTATTTATGGGTCATGCACATTTAAATATAGTCTTTTTACATTTTGTTTACAAGGACACATAAGTCTTAGGAGTCGTGTTATCATTCTTTCAGGAGAGTCATTCAAATCAACTTTTTATTTGACATTTTTATGATTAGTTACACGTAGTGCTGGGCAAAAATTAATTGCATCCAAATAAAAGTTTGTTTTGACATAATATATGTGTGTGTACTGTGTATATTTATATAAATACACACATGCATGCATATATTTAAGGAAAAGTTGATTTATATTTAGAAATAGGGGTGTAACGAGGCGAGACGAGACACGAGATTGGGTTCACGAGAACGAGATGAGATTTTTACAAAATTTTTAAGAAATCTTCAATGATGAAATATATGAATGGAAAATAGTCTTTTATTCAACTGAAAAAAATGGCTAAATGTCCTACACGATGGTAATAGTTTGATTACGGTCTTTACATGTCTGTACTGCACTTCAATAATGCGACTGAAATAGGGATACTCCACATGTTTTAATTCCATTTGTGTTTACGACGATTATGACTTTAAGTATATCTTAAGTGCTATTCCATCGCATTGTTCTTGTTGTAGCCTCTGTTGGACGCGGCAGCCACTGAACTCCGGTAAAAAAAAACGGTTATGTCACACTCTCTTAAGCAACCAAGTGACATGCGCAACTCCGAGACAGGTTGCCGGGCGTGTGCAAAGCACTTGATTTGCAGTTCAAATTCAATCCTGCCTCCAATCTTCAGTGCTAATTTCACCCTCACGCTCCATCATAACATTACAAAATTTCACCTCGATGAGAATTCTAGTGGGCGAAAGTGAAGACCGGAGGGGGGGGCGGGGTTGTACTAGCAGGTTGTTTGGGCCCCTAATAATATCTCTGGGGTCCCAAATCTGCGTGGGCCCTTAGAATCGTCCTAATAATATCTTCTTTTGTGTTTAACAAAATATTTTTTTTTGCCGTATAATACAAAAGAAGTTATTTTGAAAAATTGCTGAAAACCTTTAACCATTGACTTCCATAGTATTCATTTTTTTCTTACTATGTAAGTCAGTGGTTACCGGTTTCTAACATTTTTCAAAATGTCTTCTTGCAATCAACAAAAATAAGTTTTTTGCCATATAATACAAAAGAATTTAGTTTGAAAAATGCTGAAAAACCCATAACCAACGATTTAATCTTGCGAGATCTCATCATGCTAGATCTTGTCACACCCCTAATGTATATGATACAAATTATATATAAATGTAAATATCTATGTAACAAAATAGTTTTTTTTATACAGTTTTGTCTCTATGTACCTGTGTGTATCACATATAGATAATAAATATATATATATAACACATACACATATTATCTTAAAACAAACATTCATTTTGGATGAGATTAATAGCGGTTAATCTTTGCCCAGCACTAGTTACATGTTATTGTTTGAGATTAATTCATCGAGTCTTTCACAATTTTTAAAAATAAAAAATTTATTTGGTCACAAACATGCATTGTAGTGAAGATATTGTTTCATCTTTAAATTTTGGAATGCTAAAAACAACAAGATTTATTCTCTAATATATATATATTAGATTTGTACAAAGAGCGTCATCATGCTTCCTTTCTGTTTGTTCACACAATTATGAACAAATTATAATTATAAAATATATATAAAATATAAAATAATAACACATTGTTTTATACTCTGCGGTTGTTTTAAATGTGTTATAAAATTTACATTATATTGTATTGTAAATTACACATATTATGATTCATAAAAAGAAAATTTGTTCGCTTAATTGTTCAGTGACTATAGTTTACATAAACACACCAGATTATGAATGTTTATCTGACACCATTGCATGTTATTTGACAGATTAAGGTCAGAAACTACATTTACATAACATCCTTCATGTAAACACCTTTATCAATCTCGATCTGTTGATGTTTGTGTTTGGATTTACAGGTTTTTTTGTTTATTCACACATTTGAATTGCATTACGAGACGTTGATCTCTGCTCTGACAACTTTGATGCTTAAAAAATGATTAGTAAAATTATTTTATTGAGATTTTTAGTAGTCTGTAATGATATATTCTCTTGCTTGATCATATAAATTATGGAGCTGAGTAAGTACTTTTTCTGTTATTGTACAGATTTATTTCTATATATTATTTCTCATATGATACATTGTTTCACGCTACTACTTTCAAACGATAACAGTAAGAGTCACTTTGTTAAATTGCAGTTTTAAAGTTACATTTTCAACATCAAAAGTGGGTGAAGCAGAGATAAATAACACCCATGAATCACAACTGATCTCTCTCTTTCTATTTTTTCTGTGTAACCATATTAATAGCTCATTTAAGAGGCTTTGAATGAGATAAATAAGAAATCAGGACTACATATCATATATCATATCATTCATTCATTCATTCATTCATTCATTTTCTTTTCGGCTTAGTCCCTTTATTAATCTGGGGTCGCCACAGCGGGATGAACCGCCAACTTATCCAGCATATGTTCCACGCAGCGGATGCCCTTCCAGCTGCAACCCATCACTGGGAAACATTCATACACACTCATTCACACACATACACTATGGACAATTTTAGCTTACCCAATTCACCTATACCGCATGTCTTTGGACTTGTGGGGGAAACCGGAGCACCCGGAGGAAACCCACGCGAACACGGGGAGAACATGCAAACTCCACACAGAAATGCCAACTGACCCAGCCGAGGCTCGAACCAGCGACCTTCTTGCTGTGAGGCGAACGTGCTACCCACTGCGCCACCGCGTCGCCATATCATATCATATCAGAATTTTTTTTTTTGTTTTCTGTTATTGACATTGTGACTGACTGTCTGCTGAATTGTTTTTAGGCTCTGAGCTCGGAGCTGGCCGAGGCCCGAGACAACACCAAGAAGACCCAGAACGACATCCTGCACAGTGAAAACGTACAGGCCGGGAGGGACAAGTACAAGACGCTCCGCCAGATCCGCATGGGCAACACCAAGCAGAGAATAGATGAGTTTGAAGCCTTGTAATGCCTGATAAATTCCCCAATAAACCTCAAGCACCGGCAGCAACTCGCTGTCCAAGGGGGGAGTTTATCTAATTGCCACACATGGTCTCGCTTTGTATTTGCCACTGACATGACTGGATTATTTACACAGTCTGTAAACACGACACCTTTTTTAACATATATGGGAAGCGTACTTTGCTGAAATGATGTGCTTGTTGTTAAAGAACACACTTGACATCCTATTTATGCTAATTGTGCCAAAGATTTTGGCTTGAGAAATCTTGTCATCTTTTTAAAATGTGTCTAACTTAAAGGGACAGTTCACCCAAAGCTGAATATTTTGTCATCATTTAGTCACCCATTACAAATGTATTGGATTATTTTTATTTTTTGTCGTAGAATACAAAATAAGTTATTTTGAAAAATGCTGAAAACCTGTTACCATCGACTACCATAGTATTTGTTTTTCCTACTATGGATGTCAGTATTTACTGGTTTCCAACATTCTTCAAAATATCTTCTTTTGCTTTCAACAAAAGAAGTTTTTTTGTCGTAGAATACAAAATAAGTTATTTTGAAAAATGCTGAAAACCTGTAACCATCGACTTCCATAGTATTTGTTTTTTCCTATTATGGAAGTCAATAGTTAAAGGTTTCCAACATTCTTCAAAATATCTTCTTTTGCGTTCAACAAAAAAAGTTTTTTTTTATAGAATACAAAAGAAAAATTCTGAAAACCTGTAACCATTGACTTCCATAGTGTTCGTTTTTTCCTACTATATGCAAGTCAATAATTACCGGTTTCCAACATTCTTCAAAATATCTTCTTTTGCGTTCAACAAAATACGTTTTTTGCCGTATAATACAAAAGAAGGTATTTTGAAAAATGCTAAAAACCTATAACCATTGACTTCCATAGTATTTGTTTTGTCCTATTATGGAAATCAACGGTTACCGGTTTCCAACATTCTTCAAAATATCTTTTTTTGCGTTCAACAAAATAAAGGTTTTCATAAAGGTTTGGAACCACTTGAGGGTGAGTAAATAGTGAGTACATTTTCATTTTTTGGCAAACTATCCCTTTAAGATCTTTGCATTCTTCAGAATGTAACACAGCTTTGTTCTGTGTCATATAAAGCACATCAAATGGAGGATTAAATGTTTTAAAAAGCTGAAAGGGACAAAACCAGAAAAAAAGGGGCAAATATAACATTACAGATAATTATCTAAAACATCAGTGTGATCAAATAGTGGCCATAACAAACAAGTAAGTGGATCTTAACCGAGTTTGATTCAAGAAATGCTGCATAGTAAATTAGATTTGTATATTTTCTATGTGATATTTTGGAATAAATCTATGAGATTGATTTAAATGGCAATTGCTGTCCTGTTGATGATGCCACTGGGTTTGTGGCAATTGTTTTGAATGAGAGAAAATAAAAAGTGCAATCAAGTTGGACCATAAACAGGGGCACAATGTCTTGAATGGCAGAAAGGTTTGCGTTGTCTGTTTACTCAGATGTCCTACACTTATGCTCTGGCCATTAAAACAACTACAGTTTCATTCGCTGATGCGCAGAGAGGCTGTTATAGGAAAATTGTTATGCAAAGGGTGCGCTTGCAGGAGTCCACAAAGACCACTGATATTTACTCAAGGACTAGAGCGTTAATTACGTTGCTAAACAACAATTTATGAAGCCTGGAAACGCTTTGCTGAAATATGCAGAGGGTCGGCTGCACGGGGTCAGGGTTACTGCTCCACTGGACAACACTTTAGCCATCATTAGCTACACTGAAGGAGTTCTGTGAAATAAAAACAATAATATCCAATAAAAACAATTCCATTGACTACTGTGACTTCCACTGATATCAGAAATAACTGGAGGGATTGATTTAGTTAGTTATTTAAAAGGGCCAAGACAGTAGTTTAGCATTTATTTTCATTATGATTAGACAATTTTGACACTGATTCATTAAATTCAAGAATTTGTGCATTGGATTTATTTATTTATGTACTTATATTGTACCGTTATTGTTTTTGAATATTGGAGATTATGTATGTTACTAATTATCATATGCAGCTTTTAGCTCACACAAATTATTTGTACAAATTATAGATTATAATTGTAATTACAGGTTATTAGCTCACTAAATATTATTGTAATTATTATTATTTTTATGATTATTATCAGGTTACAATTATTACACTGCAAAAAAATGCTTTACTTATGAGTTTTGTCTTGTTTTTAGTCCAGATATGTACAAATTCTTAAATCAAGAAGCATTGTCTAGACAAGTAAAAAAAACTATTGTTTTATTTTTAGAAATAATAAGTTCAAATTAAGTGATTTTTTTTTGTAAAAACAGACAAAAAATCTGCCAATGGGGTGAGTAAAATAATGTTATTTCAAACCAAAAATAAGATTATTTTCATGTACACCACTGGCAGATTATTTTGCTTTAATAAAGGAAAAAAACAATTAATTTAGATATATTATTTCTGAAAACAAAACAACATTTTGACTTGTCTAGACAATGCTTCTAGATTTAAAATAATTTTTTAAGATATTTGGAGTAGAAACAAGACAAAAACTCTAAGAAAATCATTTTTTGCAGTGTACACTGTTAACAATTTCCTGTAGAATGCACAGTAACTCACTGTAAATCAATTACAGCAAAAATACTGTATTTTATAAATATAAATATTTTGTAAATATTTACATTTACAGCATCATTTATCTTGCTATGCATTTACAGTATTGTATATCTTTACTGTAAAATATACAGTCATTTTCACAATGCATCTTTAAAATACAGTAACATACCGCATGACTGTCCTACAGTAAAATACAGTTCATATTACAGTTAAATACTGGAATCTGTGGATGTGCAGTGTGCAGTCTGTCACCACAAGTAATGCTTTAATTAGTAAAGCATGCAAGCAGACTATAATTGAAGAAAAGCTTTCTGTGTTTAAAAACAATCTGTTTTATGAGAGGTCTTGGAAAGACAAAGACGAGAGGTGGATCCATGTGCAGTCTATATGGTTTGTTAATACTCCAAAAACAAGAATTCAGAAAGACAATGGAGGCAAACATGGAAGGAACACAACAATACTACATTCAGAAAATGACAAACCCAGACTAAAACAAAGGGTTTCTGGGTAATAAAGGAGGTGGAGACAGTTAATCACCAGGGCATCTAATAAGGGTCTGATCTGTATTTTTTTTTTCATACAAATTAAAAAATAATGTTATACATTATATCAATAATAACACAAATTATATGCAATTACATGTGTTTCTGCAATGTTCTGTCTGTTTATAATTAAATAATGCACATGGCTTGTAAATATACATATATACAGCTAGGGAAAGAATTAAAAGACCCCCTTGAATGTGTTTCAGTAAAATAAATTTATATTTCATTCTTTAAATTACAGAATATAAATGTAAAATGTTGGCAGTTTATTTTTTGTAAAAACAAAAGCCAAAAATGTTTTCAGAGATGTTTGCATTTCTTTTAGACCACAGAATACAAATGATTTCCCTTCAGAGGAGGTCAGAAATCAGCATTTGGTGTAAAACCCCTGATTTTCAATTGCAAAAAAATGAAAACATTTGTTATCCCATTAACTTACACTCTAAGATTTTTTTTTTCACAAAAAGGTTGTTCACGACACCACTCTAAGCTTATTTTCGAACAGATACTCTAACAGATGGTCATTTATCAAATAAAACACATTAACATTTTACTGAAACCCATTCTAACAAATCCAGAGAATTTTCAAGTGTCATTTTAATTTCTTAATATTTGTCCAGTAAATATTCTCTGATTGAATGAATTGAATGAAATCTGTGTTTTCATTAGAAGCCTTTAACACCTACTGGAAAAGTGAACTAAGGTTCATTAGATTATTAAAATATACTTTTCACAAGAACAGAGGGTTCTTTTTAGAACTGTTCTCAGAAAAACTTCTCTGTGGAGATCAAAACGGACCCCTCGTAAAAGTGACATATATTCAGTAATCTCTTCATAATTGCAACGTTAAATAATCCATAATACATGACAGTATACAAACCTCCATCCTCCTCCCTGTTTAGAAGAAGTAAACTCGCGAGAAACAGAAGGAAGAATTGCCCATATAAGGCGTGAGTATCGGACTCTGGGGGTGGTGCTGAAAGAACAGCTCCCACTAAACACACTTCTTTTAATAGCGGTGCCTTGGGGCAGCTTTTTTTTTCAGGAGACCCTCAGCTGGAATGACTCTCGCTGCCAAGAGGTGCAAGCCATGAATCAGGAAAGTTCCCATGTCCGGACCAGAGCTTTGAAAACTGAGGGTTATTTTGAGGCGACTATGAGAAGATGAAGAGGCAAAACGTGCGGACACTCGCCTTAATCATCTGCACTTTGTCCTATTTGCTCATCGGAGCGGGAGTTTTTGACGCTCTCGAGTCAAAGCAAGAGAAAAGCCAGAAGGGCAAACTGGACTACCGCAAATTCCTGCTCATGCATAAATACAACCTCACCAGGCTTGACTTTGATCAGATTGAGAAGGTCGTGTTGCTTCTGAAGCCCCACAAAGCCGGAGTCCAGTGGAAGTTCTCCGGGTCTTTTTATTTCGCCATCACTGTGATAACAACCATAGGTAATTCTTCACTTACAACTAACTTCATTTGTTATCATTGTAGTTTCGTTCTGTTTTATAGTTATGTAGTCTAGGTTTGCATAAGGTGTCATCAAGTCGTTTTATTTGACTGTTTGCTTCACAATAATGTGTTAATTCAGAACGGTTTAGTTCATATTTCAAGACGAAACGTATTCTCTGAGGGGAAACATTCTTATATTAGCGCGGGAAAATATGTTACATCAAATTTTTATGCACGAATAAACACATTTGTTTATTCAGTTGATGTAACATTATCTTGTCATGTGTGGAACACTGCTATTTTGTGCTCGTATCGGTAAAACCGACCACTATTATTATTTACGAGTAATTTAAAGCCATCCTTTGGTTTTCATCTCAAGCACCACGGCTATTGTCAGCACATTGCACCGCAAACAGAAAACAAACACGCAATATGCCTATTTAATTTAATATGAAGTGTAGTACGGAAAATGTTTGGCAAGCTGAGAGAACCGTAAAATTAAAATGGTTGTAAAACTGAAAAACACAATTAAATTAAAATAGCTGAAGGCATAAATGATTTGGAAGTGAATGAAAGTGATATATGAGGTAAAAAAGGAAGAAAAACGCTCCATGCCGTCATCACTGGAGTGCTTAATCCTGTGTTACAGTTCATGGTGATGTTGGTCATTGCGTCCGGTGGATTAATTCAAAAATGGTCATGGGTTATTTTTAGAAGAGCACACTACAAAATGCTAATGTATGTTAAGTCTGTCTTCACTAAAGACAATACATATTTACCTCCAACCCATATGTTTCATTTGAAAAAAGACCCTCAGATTGCTTTTAATAGTAAAAAAAAACACTTTTAAAAATCTGATTTAAATGCCTTTTACTACAATCATTATTAATATTATACAACCTAACAAAACTCCCAGCAGTTGTTTATTAAATTTGATCAATTCTATTTATTTCTCAATGTGTTTTGCTGTGATATATATATGTTATACAGTTAAGATTTACTTCTTAACTGAGTTTGTTCTATAGGGTTTAATTTTGGTCAGAAATAAAAGTTGAACATGAAATTTATTTTTATATTTGGTTCATTATCATTTTCTCATCCACATAAAAGCAAGAACAGGGATTCTGTAATGTGAACATGGCTACATAACAGTTGATGAAAATTCCTAAACAACTGATTCTTCATTGCTCTAATTTTCTTATTGAAAACTTAATCCGTGAGTCTTTCTGGTATCCTGATATCGAGAGCCATGCAAAAAAAAGCTCCAACAAATCTCCAGGCTAATGCCGTATTAGTCTGCCCTCATTGGGGAGTTTACAGCATCATCATAACAAAATTGGGATGGCTAAGTGCAATGAACGTTAGTAATAATATTTACAGAATGCTAAAGAACATCCTGTACAAATAAACCCGGCGGGTTTGAGCGTTTGACGAACAGTCTATTGACTGGACTGTTTACCACATAAAAATGTTATTCTGACTTATTAAGAGTTTGTTTAACTGACATGCACCTCAAGGAGCAATAATATTAGTCTAAACTGTAAATCTCACATTCTGGAGAAACCAAAGACCTGCGATTGCTTACTCATACCAGAATAAGTTGGTTAATAGGTCTTGTCTATCCTGTTCTACAGCTCTGGTTTTCAAATTATCATTGAATATTTTATTAATTGATACCGTTGAGAAGCTGATAAGACTAAAATGAACATAAATTAGCACATGAAAGGGAAAAAGTGATTACTCCAACTCTCAATCTTCTTGTCTTTTGTGATGCTTGAATTTTAATCAGCGAGTGTATTTCCTAAAAGAATCGTTATCCAGCTATGGTCGTAAATTCTGACGTTAGATCATTGAAGATTTGAATGATTTCATAGAAACTAACATTCAAAAACAGCATAAAATAAACAAGAGTAGTCTTCCAGTTGTCATGTTTGGTATTTATTAACTCGACCTGAAATGAAAGAGCAGAAGTTATGAGTGATATCATTAACCGACATTTTTAATGACGGATGTGTGACAAATTTCCAATGTTTTGGGTTGGATAGATTTCATTTGGTTAAATGTAAAAATTCATAAGTTCACCTGCTGCCTTAAAGGGGACCTATCATGCAGAAATCACTTTTATAAGGGGTTTAAACACAATTGTGCGGCAACAGTGTGTAAATATAGCCAGCCTCTACATTTATTAATTCTTTTTTTTATAATCACACTTGATAAATACAGTTTGCTGAAACACTTTGATTGACATTCTTCCTTTGTACGCCATCATCATAGAGGGAAAGACCTGCCAATTAGTGAAAATCTCTCCCTCATTAGCATAAACAGCCCTGAGTGAGAAGCAGCCGTCCGCCATTAGAGTTTTGAATCTATCACATAGCTCCGCCTTCTTTTGAAAAGAACACAATCTTAAGCCCTGGTCCAGATCACACGGTTTTGGCACGATTTCGTTGACGTAGGGTGTCGTAGGGATTCGCAAACGACAAATAGGCGTCGAGACACAAGATACAATCTTTTCTTCTCGTGTAATGTGGCATAGTTCACGACAACCGGTACCATGTCTGCGACGCCTCACGACACCATCGCAGAAAGTCTAGCATGTTTAATTTTTTCCCGATCTTCAGGACGAGTTCCGCACCTGGGTGACACATTGTGCAATTGGAGCACATAATTTCTTGGTTATCTAAGCGGGTGCTGCCGTAAATACGCTGGTCAGGTAATCAAAAAATAGGCTGCATATTTACATATGGGTGGGTCACGGGTGGATAAGATCAATCATTGGCTATGCAATCTTTAACTACCTTTTCTAAAATATTAAGGCGTTTTAAGCAATTTTATCTGACAGACTGGCACAAATATGCAGACATCTTCATTCTCACAGAGTTTCGGTGTTCTCTCATCCTTCCAACAGAGTTTGTTCTTTCGAAGTAATCTGGGAACACGTTCAGTGCTGCAAATACATTGCAAAAGCATTTCCTGCTTATTCAAATTTGTCATTAATAGTGAAAACAGTAGTTTAATATAGGCTTTTCTGAAACTGTGAATATTTCACTTTAATTTTATTTAGGCTAAATTATTATTTTATTCAACAAACCAACATTATCTCACGCCAATTCGTGTTTTGGCACATATAGCAGACTTGTTTTGAAGTGCTTCACCTCAAATGTTATTCGTTATTCTTGGTTATAGATAACTGACCAACAAAAGATACATTAAAATTAAGATAAAAATTATACAAAACGAAATTCGTTTCAAAAAGATATTTTTTCCAATAAAAATATACAAACTATATTTTTCTTTGTGCACCTCCACTACTCAACTATACAGGTGGATGATTTGTTCCGTTCTGTGGAAAATAAGGATTTAATTAATGCTTCACTGTGATTGTTGTATCACAAATCTCAGTCATATATTTAAAAAATTTTAATGTCATTATTTTAAACATTATGTCTTGAGCATTTGATTTTTCAAGACTTTATCAAGACAAAATCGCATAATCTGACATAGTGACTTTCGTAACCGACAATAAAAATCGTGTGATCTGACCGAGGCTTTATTTGAAACGGTCACCAAAACAGCACAATTTGGATCAAAGTCTAAAAGGGGCAGCTTCAAAGAGTTTAAATCATTATTTGTGGGGTATTAGGTCTAAATAGGTCTCCTTTAACAGAGCTATAATATTTAACATTGTACTACCGTAGTTAAGTTAAGTAAATCTTAGCTGATCAGGATCACACATTATTAATTACAGCCCAATATGGTAGTCAATGTATATATGTATGTAACAAATATTTTTTCAGTAATATCAGTTTGTGTAATACATATGCATGCTTAAGTCACACGCTTTGAATGTTATCACTCGATTGAACGGCCGTTATTAGTGGTTATCAGCTGATAGATATGGGCCACTGGGGGCCTTCCACGCCTACTAGTAGGCTCAGAAGGCTGTTATCATCCCTCCACATGTTCAATCAGCTATACTAATAGAGGAAACTCCAGATCCAGACCTGTTTTTACATTACTGTGACGGTTGGGTTTAGGGTTGGGGTAGGGGTAGACGATAATCAAATACAATTAAAGGGAAATTTAATAAATAATATAAATAATTCTTGTTACCTTCCGGCCGCAGCCGTATGTGATCTATTGCTGATTAACCATGTGGATGGATGATAACAGCCTTCTGAGCCTACTAGTACGCGCGGAAGGCACCTACTGGCCTATATCTATCAGCTGATAACCACTGATAACGCCCATTCAGTGGAGTGATAACATTCGAATCGGCTGCTTCAGTAAGCCAAATTCATATATTTAATTCAATTACATCTTATTTATTAATCAAACTTATTTAAGTTTTCAGTGTTTTGAGGGATAATGAGTGCATGCCGACCAAAAGCAACATCTTATTGGCTATTTAAATAGATGTGTGAGCAGTTGTCTAATAACATACAAACTATGCATCTAATTTTACTTTTCTTTTAGGCTGTAGATACAAACACCCGTTTGACCAAAAAAGTGTCTTTTGAACACTTGCGGTGTCTATCAGTGCTGGTTTCAGATCGCCTACTGAATATTTACCCACAGAGAATGCAGAGCACGATTATGCATTCACAATTGTATGAACCATTATAGGGGTCATGAAATGTATATTTTTATTATTCATACATTCATTCATTTTCTTTTCTTTTCGCCACAGCGGAATGAACCGCCTATTTTTATTATATTTAAAAAAAATTATTACTATTATTATTTAATACAGATAAAAGCAAACTATTTCTCACTATTTCAATTGCTGACCCCCTAACCATCTTGTTTTGATGTCCTTCAGGGGGGGATCAAGCTTTAATTAGTGGGGGGGTCGAACCTGGCTCAAACTGAAAACCATTTGATGTCCACTCCAAAGTTGCTTTATGATGCTCTACAAACATTTTATTAACCATGGCTGGGCAACTCTGTTCCGCCAGATCCACTTTCCCTCAGAGTTTAGCTTTAACCCTAATCAAACACATCCAAACAAGCAAACCAAGGTCTTCAGAATCACCAAAAAGCCCAGGTTTGATCATCATTGGAGTAAAACACTACATAAAGTGGATGTCGCTCAGAGTTGTCCAGCTCTGATCTAAATATACATCCACTTATCTTGTCCTCCTTTTTTCCCAAGGTTATGGCCATGCCGCCCCCAGTACGGATGCTGGGAAGGCATTCTGCATGGGGTATGCGCTTCTGGGCATTCCCCTCACCCTGGTGATGTTCCAGAGCCTGGGCGAACGCATTAACACCTTCGTCCGCTTCCTGTTGCACAAAGCCAAGAAATGCATGGGCCTGCGGCGACCGGAAGTCTCCATGGCCAACATGGTGATCATTGGCTTTTTCTCCTGCGTCAGCACCTTGTGCATAGGAGCAGCTGCCTTCTCCCACTACGAAGGTTGGACTTTTTTCCATGCCTTCTACTACTGCTTCATCACCCTCACCACCATTGGTTTTGGCGACTACGTAGCCCTACAAAAGGACAACGCTCTCCAGAATGACCCTCATTACGTGGCCTTCAGTTTTGTCTACATCCTGATGGGCCTCACAGTCATCGGTGCTTTCCTCAATCTAGTGGTGCTACGGTTCATGACCATGAACACAGAGGACGAGAGAAGAGACGCTGAGCAGAGGGCGCTGCTCTCCAAAGATAAACACAAAGGTCCAGTTTCACACCGTGCAGAACCTCAGAGCCCATCCGCCGTGGGTCGAGACAAAAGACGAGGGCTGAAGAGCGTCTACGCCGAGGTGCTTCACTTCCAGACGGTGTGCTCCTGCCTGTGGTACAGAAGCCGAGAGAAATTGGTGATCCTCCCGCAGGATCTGTCATTCACCGATGCGCTTATGGAGCAAGGTGACGTATCGCCCCATCACTTCTTCGAAAACGGCCCCACGGGCTGCGTGTGTAACCCTCAACGCTGCTCGGCCATTAGCACTGTGTCTGCTGACCTGAGAAACATCTCGCCGTTCAGGCTCTTCTCCAAGAGACGCAGCTCTGTCTGAATCACCTCACTTTCTTACACAGTCCTGTAGTCTTTATTGAGTCACATGATTTATTTTCACATTAAGATGCTTGAACGGACCACCCAAGACTGAGGTGGACAGATGAAAGAGCTCCGCTCTGAGTCTTCTTACACAAAGACATCTATGCTCTATAAACACTTTGGATGTTAATATTCTTTAAATTTACACCTTGAAATGGTGCAATAGACAATGCTTTAAAATATAGTCTGCCCAAAAAAAGTCTGATGTGGAACATAATTATAAGCTGTTCGTCTGAAATGCATATGGTAATAGTGTCGTGAATGTGTTCATTTTCATTACTTCTAGTCATGTTTGACTTTGCATTCCAGGATTTTGTGCCATTCACAACTGAACTGAGAACGCCTTTGGAATTCCAATTAAAGCATTTGCTCACCCAAAAATGAAAAATTCAGTCATTAATTACTCACCCTCATGTCGGTCCGATCTCCTGAGACCTACTTTTATCTTCAGAACACAAATTAAGATATTTTGGATGAAATCTTGGAGCTCTCTTTTCCTCCATAGACAGCAAAGGTCCAGAGACATTCAAAGTCCAAAAAAGGAACCGAAAACATTATCAAAACATTCCATTCAACTTCAGTGGTTCAACTGTAATCATACAAAGCCTGAAATTTTGGAACGACATGAGGGTGAGTAATGAATTAATGACAGAATTTTCATTTTTAGCAAGCTTTAACAAAGAATTAGGATCCTCACATAAAACTGGTGATGGAAATTGTGACTCTGGACGATGTGCACCAAGTTACTCAGGCAACCAGCAGTTTTGCAAGTAAACCAAAGTTTCTCGGGCAATGCAAAATAAAAGTCCCCCATCTCATATTTTTCCTACCACCGTTACCCCTCACAGACTCCCTGCATGATAAGCAATTTTAATGCTTAGAGGAGTGGCCTTTAGTTGTTGAACTAAATATGACACCCATTATTAAGTATTGTGTGAAACGACGAAAGATATTATTGTCAGACTGTACTCTATTACTGTAATGTCCCGCCTACAATGCTAGACGTCAGTGTAACCAGTAAAATGAAACACCTATCAGGTATTTGTGCATCCAGATGGCATATCGACATGACTCCCGCTCTCCGCCCAGCTCTGTACGGCATGATAAAACAATAATCTGACCTTTTGAAACCTACTAAAGTACATTATCCCGATGGAGGTCACGTGGAGTGATAAAAATACGCAGATTGGCTGCAGATTACTAGGACATAACTGGGACAGAGTTGTCTATATAACAATGATATCAGAGTCAACATCTATGCGCGGAAAGTTTATAAAACTCTTGAACCTGAGGAATTTAATTACTCTTGATGTTGAGCACATAAATGTCAGCTTTGAAGATGAAGTATAAATATGACCTTGGTCTGAACTAGAGCTTGAGGAAAAACAGCATTTATCCCATACGGGCCCCTTTGAGTGCTCTCAGCACCGATCTGGACGTCGTGTTCTGTGTGTCCCCCATGACTCAGAGAGGCCTTGCTGCTCAGGCTATGTTTGGCCCACACAGGAGAGTGTGCCATCATCACATCCTGCCAAGGAGAAAGCGCCTTCAGCTATTAAACCTGCATGACACGGTGACAGAAGGAACGCCATTATGACAAATGCCTGTATTGCCCCCCATGGTGGCGGCATCTGTTGCTTTTCCTTCTAGTTTTTTTTTCGGATTGGCATCTACATTCATGTGAAAGCTAAAATATATCTTTGGCCAGCAGGTCAATGGGAATAGGACAGAGTGTACATTTATGTTTCTATTTTTGTCCTTTCTATAAAGGAACGAGGGCAAATATAACTCGTTGTTGATTAGAATAATAATAAAAAAGAACAGAAAACACATTTTTTGTCCCTATGAAATTGATATTTGTTATTGTATGTCAAATGGGTAACAATGGCATGTATCCAAGTATAATGGTTTGCATATGTTTGGGGTTCATGATTCATGGGTTTCATGGGTTCAGGGATAATTTTGCATGCGCACAAAATGGACCACAAAACCTCATAACTCAGTTAAAGCCCGTGCAACAAGCCATTTTGCTCACTCTAAACATGATCTTTTGCACACAGACTGGATAAAGCGTGCGCAACAAGCCATTTTGCATGCTCAAAACATGATCTTTTGCACACAGACTGGATAAAGCGTGTGCAACAAGCCATTTTGCATGCTCAAAACATGATCTTTTGTACGCAGAATTGTGGTGCTAATATAACTCCATAGAAAAGAGTGTATTTCAATTGAACATATATAGGCAGGGCCAAAAATGCAAACTCCAGAGGAAAGTAGCAGCCTCCGAATTTAGATGCAGATTGAGTGTTATAAAGAAAAAATCAAGGAGTGGTTTTTAATTAGCAAATAATACAAATATTAATATAATATTACAAATGTTTGTGGCGCCCAACTAAGATGCTGTTCAAATTTTTGCATAGTTTCATATTAAATAACATTATCGTGGTTTCAAACGTGCAGATTCTTTTCATTAAGTAACATTCAAAAGCTATTACCAATAAAAAATACAATTAATCAATTAAGTTAACTTACCCATCTTAAAGTTGTTGAAGATCCTGCAAGTGAACTTGAGCAAATGTGTGCCTCCGATGTGCACTTCCAATTGTCATATTAGTGGCGTAGCATTAGGTGTGTGACCCCCCCTTGAGGCTCAATCATTCCTGTTGGTGTTCTCAATCTGGCAACCTGCATTTGTGTGGAGTTGGAATACCTAGTTTAGCCAATAGGTGTCAATCCTACACACTGCACCTTTAACAATGGCATTTTGTCATTGTCAACACTAAGCAACTAAGCATTTGCGCACATACTGTCCTGTAGTCTGCCATTGTTGTTCCTGTAAGACCACTGTCATGAATTGTTTAGCTCCATTCATAAATCTGAACCAGCTAAGCAAGGTCTAACTATATATACTGTAGTACAGGGGTGTCCATACTCTGTCCTGGAGGGCCGGTGTCCTGCATACTTTAGTTCCAACCACAATTAGACACTCCTGAACTAACTAATCAAGCTCTTTCTAGGTATACTAGAAACCTCCAGGCAGGTGTGTTAAAGGAAGTTGGAGCTAAACTATGCAGGACAGCGGCCCTCCAGGACCGAGTTTGGACACCCCTGCTGTAGTACAAACAAAACCTTCTTCAAACTTTAGCCAAAAAAGCGTAACGACTAACGCTAACACCACAGCTTTGGCCCTACAGAGGGAGCACCAAAAGTCAATGACTGGCTGAAATGCTCTTTCTCCTAATAGAGAGTCAATGGCTCTCTAGGTCAGAGTTTGAAAACCACTCTTAAGTGGTTATGATATGGAAATAACATCGCAATAATGTTTTCAACAACCTGAAGTTTTGAAATCCATTTTCAAATGTTTGCATTTTCAGGCCCCTTTAGAGTAAAAAAATTCTTATTTGAAAGTTTTTATCATGTAAATATAAATGATAAAATGGTTTAAAAACCTGAAATGGTTTTCTGATCCCCCAAATCATTTGGTGAAACATTTACCATAACTAACTGCATGTTTTTGATTGATGAACAGACAGGTTAAAATCATTTTCATTCATTCATTTTCTTTTCGGCTTAGTCCCTTTTTTAATCAGGGGTCGCCACAGCAGAATGAACGCCAACTTATCCAGCACATGTTTTACGCAGCGCATGCCCTTCCACCTGCAACCCATCACTGGGAAACACCCATACACTCTCATTCACACACATACACTACAGACAATTTAGCTTACCCAATTCACCTATATCGCATGTCTTTGGACTGTGGGGGAAACAGGAGCACCCTGGAGGAAACCCACGCGAACACGGGGAGAACATGCAAACTCCACACAGAAATGCCAACTGACCCAGCCGAGGCTCGAACCAGCGACCTTCTTGCTGTGAGGCAACAGCGCTACCCACTGTGCCACCGCGCCCCCTAAAATCCTTTTATGCAGTAATTAGACAAATTATTAGCCCGTCTGCAATAACTTCTGCACCTAAATGTCAACATGTTATATTGTAACATTTTAGAAACAAAGTGTAAGATCCCACAGGAACAAATAGTATAGTAACTTAAAGTCCCCAAGAAATCAGAACTAACCATATGATTTTGTTAGCTCACATTGCCAGTTTTGTGGTTAACAATTCATTCAACATTTCACTGAAATCTGAAAATGCACTTCCTGTTTTTTTTCAGTTAAATTCTGAGATTACGTCTGTCTGAGGTATTGGGTGTGGCTAACATACTTAACCACGCCCCTCCTACTGTCAGTTTTGACAACAAACAGAAATGGCGAGCAGGAGTTGTCTGTTAGGTTGTAATAACTCTCCCCAAACCCTTTTCTTGATCTTTCTGAATGAAATGCCTACTTTACTACATACATTTTTTTAGCTCTCAGTAGAAAAAAAAAGCCAGGCCCACTGTTGTGTCATTTAATATTCTGTTTCTCTATGAACCGGGTCACAATACGAAAAAAATAATGGTCGCAGCTTCCAGTTCATGGGGACTCTAAAGTAAATACTACAGGATTTTTGAACTATACAATAGTAAAGTACTTGTGGTAATTCTTTGGCTGCTGTGGTAACACAGCAAGTACAGTAATATAAACAAATAACCCAGTACTGTAGTTTTCTACAACTATAGACCATTTCAATGTGGTGATGTCATTGGCCCATGAACATTTCCTGCTTGTTGTCAAACTATTTCAGAACTGTAACAAGAGGCAATTTAATCATACCTTCACGTTAAAACAGCGATTATAACATTATTTATCAATATGTGGCTCTTTTTGCATTCTCAGAAGCTCTAGAAATTAAAAACGTAAAACAGGATATACGTAAGGACCATTGTTATTGTTTACATCCATCAAAATGGTCTATAAGGCATATTATATTACACAACAGTTTACTGTAGTAAAAACGGAAGTATTCTACATTATTTATTAGTTCATCAGTTCACTGCAGGTAATACTACGATATAGGTGTGTAAATCCTATCATATACAGTATAATACACTTTACTATAGTATGGTTCAAAAAAATTATAGTATATACTATAAATGAATACAGTAGGCCATATTTAAACGTGGGATTAAATGTGGGATTTAAATGAGGCGTTCATTTGATTTGAACCCATTTAGTTAATTATTTGAAAGGGATCGTTCTCCAAGAAATTACAATTCTGTCAATATTTACTCACCCTTGACCTGTTTCAAACCTTTGTGAATTTCTTTCCTAAACACAAAAGAATATATTTAGAAAAATGCTGGAAACCTGTCACCATTCTTTTTTTTTTTTCCTACTATGGAAGTCAATGGTTACAGGTTGTCAGCTTTCTTCAAAATATCTTCTTTTGTGTTCAACCGAAAAAAGAAACTTATTACATTTTTGGAACCACTTCAGGGTGAGTAAACAGTGAGCAATTTTTTATGTTTTTTTTTTTTTTTTTTTTTTGAGGGGGAAAAGCATGGATTTTTTCTTCTTCCAAAAAAAAAAAAAAAAAGGTTTAAAATGAGGGCAGGTCCCTTTAAAACTACTCAGCAGCAACGCGCCTTTTTATTGGTTGCAACTTGCAAATTGATACTGCGCATCAGAGTGCAGTGAAAGTTCTTCAGTCCCCACAGACAGATATTATTATTGCCCTTATCACAAACATGGACCTCAAAGAAGTGTTTGCGACAATCTTTGACCAAAATCGGAAAGTCGCTCTATACGCCGCAGGCACAACGGTCGCTGTGCTGGGACTCGGTCTCGTGTTTAGATATATGCGTCGGGAGGAAAAGTTAACTCGAGTGGGAGTTGTAACTAAACTGCTGGTTCATCCGCTGAAGTCTGGGAAAGCAGTGTCGGTGGAGGCAGCAGAATGCCTGCGAATGGGGCTGAAATACGGCGAACTGCGTGATCGGTGAGGTTTTTTTTTTTTTTATGTTTTAAAGGATCTTAGCTTTTAATTTTGAACGCATGTCCGTTACACTATGCGCAATGACAGGTAAGTTAACGTTACTGTTGCCGGCAAATTAAATGGAAGTTACCATGTTAAGGAATATTTGTTGGTAATTTGATCACAAATTGGGGGTTAGTAGCTTAAAATTAGTCCCGTGCAAGTCTTTTTACCTTTCTAAAGCAGGTATACAAGAGAAAGTTATGATAAATACGTTTTGTGGCATTTTTGGTTGTGTTTTACGACATACACCAGAAACAACGTGATGAATAGCAATATCAGTGTTTATATTCGGATGAAATTTGAATACATTGATGATATGAAAAGCTCTCGAGCAGTACAACTTTGACTACATTGTAATGTTACATTTTTACCTCTTAAAATATCTCAAAAATTCTGTTAAACTTGCATGTGTGTAACTTACTTGTGTCTTTAAGCCTTATTTGCAGGCCTCCGACGTGCCTCAAACTCCACAACCGCTCCATGACGTCATAACACTGCAGAAACCATTTGTATATAAAATGTAATGCCAACTTTTTCAGACTTTTTTTTTTTCCTGTAGCCACTGGCTGGTCATCACCGAGGATGGCCACATGGTGACAGGCCGACAGCAGCCTCGTCTGGTGTTGGTGTGTTTGACTTGTGAGGGGGGACAAGTGAGCCTCAATGGACCGCAGATGGAGGAGTTGAAGTTTCCTCTTAACAAGCCCAGCGATTTGGTTGTGGACTGCAGGTTTACTCAAGTTTTACATTAAGTAGTCCTGAAAGTCAAATGTGTTGTTGGTAATGCTTTTTATTGGTATTTTCACACTTAGGAGATTTGATTAAAAACACGCGCGCGCGCGCACACACACACACACACACAAAAACACCCCGGTATGATTGGACTTTTAATGCATTTATTATAAACACTGAAACTTGGCAAGCACTGTGACCTCTGAAAAGGTGTTGCTTGATCTGCTTCCAAGTGAACCCTAGTGCGGTTTGAGATATGAACATGATATAGGCCAAAAACAGGATGTGATCTCATCAGATCCCATAAATAAAACAGACAGAATGCTCAAACATACCGTTTTTTTTTCTCTCATCATAGTCAATACAGGAATCAGAATTTCATCTCCTTTTTGTGTGACATTTTAACATCTTTCACATCGCCTCAGCTGATAAACATACTACCACATGTAGGAACAGCATTGTTTGGTAAGGTCTGTCTCAGATATACCTCATAAAATCCCCCCAAAAAATTTAAGTTCCGTTTTAGATATTACGCTGTTGAATAGCAAGCAAACCATGAATAAATAAATGCGTTTTTTTGGCCTGGACTGAACAAACCAAGATAATCAAATCACTGTTGTGAACATACCATAAAATTCAGTATTGTACAACTTGGTGTAGTGTTTTGTGATGCAGTAATATTACAAATTGCAAGTCACGCATTATACATGTAAACCAAGTTACTTTTTTAAGACTGAGAGTGGATGTGACAGTGTGAAACTTGTTTTTGTGTGTAGAGTCTTCGGTGTAGACGTCCAGGGCAGGGACTGTGGGGACAAGGTTTCTGAATGGCTCACTCGATTTTTGGAATCAGACAAGCCTGTTCGCCTGGTGCATTATGAACCTGATCTAAAGCCTCAGAGGCCTCATGAGAAAGAGCCCCTCTTTCCTGAAGATGATAAGGTTTGATGGACAGCTCAGTACATGTCTTACACTATTAGAGTCAAATTAATAGCTAATAGTTAATAACAGTTATAAATCATATAACCATAAAAATAGTTTTTGACAATAATGACAGTCATGGAATATCAAGGATTATTGTTTGTCACTTTTTTCTTTTCTTGCTTCATAGTTTCATATTGTTATGGTCTATTTTTCAGCTCCATTTTATTCCTTTCTCGCTCATCAACCGGCATTCACTTCAGTCAAATGCTGTTAACCTGTTAACTAAGTCATACATTCCAGAATAATACACGTTTTAGGAGCTTTGGCTTCCAAATGACCACTTCAAAGGGTGTTAAACAGTAGTGTAGATATTATAGATATTTACAGTTGAGACATTTTTCTAAATCTGAGGTAAATTATCAATTATTGTTCTTATAGTGGCTATTAAAGTCATGTAAAATGATATTCAAGCACAAGAGCAGCCTGTTTTTCCATTCATCATACAGGTAGGTCAGAGAAATTTAGCTATTTAGTCAGCTTTTTGAAAATCAGGGACAATACTGGGAAATTTATATTTGGCTAAGAGTGGAAACCTTGTAAAATTGAAAATTCTGACTGTCAAGATGTTGGACAAAACATGAATCTTGACTTTACCTCAGGATTCGTATGGGTGCTGGAAATCCTTGAAAATGCTTGAATTTTAACCTAGTGTTTTTAGGTTTGAAAAGTGCTTAGATTTTGGATAAAGTGCTTGAAAATGTAATTATTTTTGCTTTCATAATAATTTATCATACTAAATGGTTAATAATTAACTATTTAAATAAAAAAACAAACATGTTTTTTGCATAAAATGAGAACTCTGGATTCTGTGTATGTGCATGTAGTGCGATCTGTTTGTCTTTTTTTTTTTTTTTTCATCTGCACCCTTTGAAATTAAAATAGATATAAATTAAAGATAAAAGATATATGAAACACACCTTTAGACTTTACTATAAATAGCATCTGATAATATGTATATGCATGTAGATATGTAATTTACCACACTTGAAAAATAAATAAATTTGTCTTTGGAAAAGTTTATTTTTACTATAGAAACATCCCTCTTTGAAATAAAATGGGAAATAAAATACAATTCCTTACAGAAATAAACTTTTTTTCAGTTTCTGTGCTTGTTTTGTCACATTTCCACAATACACAAAACTAGTACTATCATAAAAAATGATGTTAAATCACAGTTTTTATCAAAAAGTCATCATGCCTGTGATTTAAAATAGATTTATTATGCTTTATGACTTTCTGTGAGTTATTTCTTATCCGTCACCGCCATCATCTGATCTGTGTTTGGCTATTCTTCAGGTGGCCTACCCCGATGCTGCTCCCGTCATGCTCATGACTGAGGCCTCTATTAGAGACCTGAACAGCCGACTGGACAATGACATTTCTGTCTTTCAGTTTCGACCCAGTATTGTTGTCAGTGACTGTGAAGCCTTCACTGAGGTATAATTGAGTTTAATAAACCATGACACAATGTCAATCTAAGGTATTAACTATTTATGTGATTTTTTTAACTAGGACACATGGGATCATATTCGAATTGGAGAAGTGGAGATGAAAAGAGTCTTAGGCTGTGGACGGTAAGGTAGAATTAAAATACACCATTTACTAGTAGTACATTAGTTAGTAATGTTAGCAGTCGGAGATTAGTTCGACCCAAAAAAGAAGTAAAACACATTCTACTGGGCTGTCCTGCTTTTAATAAATGTTTTTATGAAATGAACTCTCTTAAGGACATTTTTAGCAAAGTGACACCAGGAAAAATGTTAGAATTTTTATCATGTATTAACGCTAAACATCTTATTTAATTGATGTATTCATTTGGTTGTTGTTTTACTGAAATGTTCTTGCCATGAAAACAGCCTTTGTTGCTGACATGGCATTAAATAAAAATTCATCATCGACCCAAAACTGAAAATTGTGTTTATTTCTCGGATCATCATTAATCAAACTAAAAGATTGTACATGACTCTTTTCAGTGTTGTTGTTTTTTGTACAATGAATGTTTATTAAGAAACCAATATGATTGCATGTTATATATTGTTCATGTTTATTTATATAGCGCTTTTCACAATATAGATTGTGTCAAAGCAGCTTAACATAGTTCTAGTAGAGTCCAGATTTCATAGTTTAAGTTTAGTTCAGTTCAGTGTGGTTTAAATTTCACTGCTGAAAGTTCAAACACTGTAGAGCAAATCCACCGAAGCGCAGCTCCACAAGTCTCGATCCGAGCAAGCTAGTGGCGACAGTGGTGAGGAAAAAAAAAAAAATTGTATATTAAGTATAGGTTTTGCCATGAATAATGCCAATGCTGCTGATATGGCATTAAAACATAAATAAACAAATAAATTATTCCGATCAAACCCTTCATTTTTGGAACACAAATGAAGATGTTTTAGATTAAATAAGAGAAGCTCCAATTTACCAAAAATACCAAAAAGACATCCACAAACCGGCCATATGCCTTTGTTGGTTTTATTGGAATGTTATCAAGCTACGAGAATCCTTTTGTGCGCACATAATACAAAAATAATGACCTTAGTCAACCTCAGATGCACCTGTGGTTTGTTTCAAACAGAGGAAGTCACACACGGGTATACATCAGGGCTCATGAACGTGCGCAATATACTGACACTGAGGAGAATAATTATTTTTGTTTTATGTGCGCACAAGTATTCTCATAGCTTGATAACATTCTGATTAAACCACTGAAGGCATATGGTCTGTTTTTTGGTGTTTTTCTGGACTTTGAACATCTTTGGATCATCGCTGTATATGGAGGATGAGGGAGCTCTCAGATTTTATCAAAAAATATCTTAATTTGTGTTTCGAAGACGAATGAAGGTCTCAGGGGCTTTAATGACATGATATTGAGTAATTACTAAGAGCATTTTCAATTTTGAGTGAACTAACCATTTAATTGTGTTTATTAATATATTTAGATGCCTTTTTACCACGGTTGACCCTGAGACCGGAGTCATGACCCGGAAAGAACCGCTCAACACTCTCAAAACGTAAGTGCACACAGACAGACACAGTCTACGTTACACTTGTGAGCATATGATCTGGGTACAATTGTTGGGCAACAAGTCCATTTTAGTCAATCATTTTCTTCTTGTGCTTCCTGCCAAAGATTTTTTTTGTTAATCAGTTACATGTTATCAGACCTGTTTGCCTCAAAGTTTTTCATTATTACAGAATCTGGAAAAGGAATCACTTTATTATACAGCAGTAGTTTTCATTTTGTTTATATGCTCGTCTTCTAAAATTATTAAAATGATTTGCCCCAACCAATAAAAGTTAATGCACATTCCAGTTCACAGTCATTACATTATGTGAACAAAACTAGGGCATATGCAGTTTACATATGCAGTTAATTGAATGCATTAGTGGTGTGCAATATTTATAATCCGCAATATAATTATTGTTTTAACATCTGTTTTGGCATCTGCCACTCACTTTGGGTGAAAATATGCATGTTGAGAGTCCAAAAGCATTTGCTTTGTGATGAAGCCTATATAATTACGTGTCTGCGCAGCACCACATGCATCCAGTCAAACAAACTTACTAGGTACATTTGAATGCATTTAATTTGCCAAATTGCCATTATCACATGACCTACCAGTTGGGTTGCTTTACTTCAGTTCACAAATCCCATCCCTAGTCCACATATTGAAATATGGCAAAACAGCAGAAAACAAACTATTGTGAAACTATGCTAACAAACTATAAAGCAAAATATTGTTTAATTGCTGTTGCTGAAAAAATATTATATTAATTTATTAAAGGGTTAGTTCAACTATGGCATGATTTAGTCACCTACACGGCATCCTAAATCATTACATCTCATTAGACCATTAGCATCTTGCTCAAAAATGTCAAAAAAGAGTTTTGAATCTTTAAACTTGAATCTTCTGTAGTTACATCGTGTACTAAGACCGACGGAAATTTTAAAAGTTTTCCGTCGCTCCTAGTACATGATGTAACCACAGAAAAGTCAAGCTTTAAATAGGAAAATGGTCAAAACTCTTTTCAAATTTTTGAGAGCGATGCTAATGGTCTAATACAATTCAATTATTTATGCTAAGCTAAAAGTGCTCCCGCCAGACCCGGAGATTGGCTGAATGGGTTAAAAAATGGTGAAACTCAACTGTTTACATTTTAGGGAAGTTGTAAAAGGAGCATATTCCCAAAAAACATGGAGTGATCGCTTAAAATTACACTGAGCCTTTATGTTGGCAAAACTTTTGAGATGGTCCCTAATTTGAGACTATCCAACTTCATGTCGGATTGAAATGCGTTTGATTTCCAGTATGTGTTATCAAAACAGTGGAAGACTCCAAACAGTGACGAGGATGCAGCACAGAACTGACCTTACTGATAAATAATAATATATATAATCCACTTGGCATGTATTTAAATGTCTGAGGCCACACACACCACGCACATGTGCCTGTGCCTTATTTGTAGCACAATCGGCCCATGCCAATTAATGAAAATGAAAAATCATCCTGATTAATATGTAGGCTGACTGATCAATCTGTTGACCTTTAATTAAAACAACTCATTATTGAAAATTGCAGGGCATTGTTCAACGAAACTCTTGCTCTATGCATATACAGTAGGGTAATATCATAAGATTGTGTTAAGTATCCACAGTATTATCACCACCTTTTTTTTTTTTTTTTTCCTTCAAAGCTATCGACTGACTGACCCAAAGCAGAAAACCTCACCAATATTGGGACAGCATTACACCATCAAGAAAACGGGTGTTCTCCATGTCGGTGAACCTGTTTATAAGATCACCTATTGAAGCAGGCCAGACTGGATACAATGCAGAATCATATAATCAAAATCTAATGATTACAAGCAGACATGCCATCCTTTACATACAGTTCCTAAAGTACAGTTAATCAGTCATTTCTTTCATCAATTTCAATGAGTAAGTATATATAAAACTAATATATAAAGATATTTTGGTAAAATGTTCCATGTTAGGATGGGAGTAGATCAAATGTCATAGAGATTCCAAACCAAAGGGATCAGCAAACGTGATTGTAAGCATTGCACCCAAAAACCAACAATAACAACAACAAAAACAACAAGACAAAACATATTTTTTGTGGAATGGAAAAAAAGCTGCTTTATTCTTTACCACATGGGTGAGTTTATTAGTTTTCAATGATATGGCCAACAAGTTTTTGCAGCAAGAAGATAGGAATTCTGTGATTTTTGTATTTTTAATATTCTGTATCTTGGATGCCTCAAAATTATGAGTGAACTGTAAAATGATGCTACAGTGTAATAATACATTCACGTACAAGCACAAATCAACATCTTAGTTTGAGCTCTCTCCACACACACACGAGCATCTGCAATTATTCGATCAAAAACAAATGTCAGTATTAATGACTCTCGATATGATTTCGTCCATCACACACTGATTTATTGAATAGGATTACTGATATTGTAAGGCTGAAAAGAGATCATGCCTACTGAAAGTAAAGCTTTTTGAAACGTAATCAGTACTGTTTTCATTTGGGGAATATCCAGTAGATGGCGTTATTTCTGTGGTTTGTAAATGACTGTAGACATTCATATTTACAGGACATTATTATATGTAGCTGCTAAGCTAACCATGAAAGGAACAGGAAAAAATGTTTGTCAATTATTAATTGTACTAATAAAATTGATTTTATGAGAGTAAACTTATAAATACAGAATTTTCCAAATATTTTATTAGAATGCCTGTTGTCTTTTATACTATCGTCATATGTTTATAGGTTCATCAAGACCCGAATTTCTCACAGTACTTTATATTTTTGGTCCAAGTTGCTGTTTAACTAACATTTGAATAAACATTGTTTATTGATTTCATCCAATGTCATCCATAACCCTCATATATATATATATATATATATATATATATATATATATATATATATATATGTTATTCTATTGAAATATTGAATATAAACAGTTTCTGCTTACATTTAACTTCAAAAATTGTCTCCTTTTATTTTCTACAGGAGAAAATAAGTCTGGTTGGGAAAACCATGAAGGTAACAAATGGTGACACAATTAAACATTTTCATGAACTAATATACTTGGTCAGAAACGAATATGGAAAAATTTAATAATACTCAGAAAATAAATGCAATTACATGAGTGTCAAAAGGAAATCTAGTCAAAATGCAGTGGCATTTATGGGAGAGATTTGGAATAAAATCCACCTTCCTAAGCATCATCAAGACACACACACACATACACACTCTCTTTGCCGGCAGCAAGCTCTCTGCAACTCTCACATGGTCGCCCACTGAAGCTAAGCAGGGCTGTGCCTGGTCAGTACCTGAATGGGAGACCACATGGAAAAGCTAGGTTGCTGCCGGAAGTGGTGTTAGTAAGACCAGCAGGGTTCGCTCAACCAGCGTCTGTTGAAATCTGTGTGGGTTCTAACACCCCAGTATATTGAAGGGGACTCTATACTGCTCAGTGAGCGCCGTCTTTCGGATGAGATGTTAAACCGAGGTCCTGACTCTCAGTGGTCATTAAAAATCCCAGGATGTCCTTCGAAAAAGAGTAGGGGTTTAACCCCGGCATCCTGGCCAAATTTGCCCACTGGCCTCTTTCCATCATGGCCTCCTAATCATCCCCATATCATAATTGGCTTCATCACTCTGTCTCCTCTCCATCAATCAGCTGGTGTGTGGTCTGGCGCAATATGGCTGTAAAAATGTAAGGAATTATTATTATTAATATTACTCTTGTACATCTACCTTTATGAGGACCATTCCAGAGACAATGATTTTTATACTGTACAAACTGAACATTCTATTCCCCTACTCCTACAGAAAATCAGCATTTTTACATTTTCAAAATGCTTCATACTCTGATTTACCAGTCGGTTACCTCATGGGGATACAATGTTCCCTTAAGGTCAAAATTCACTGGTATTGCTATACTTGTGGGGCCATTTGGTTCACACATCCTGAGGAATACAAGGTACACACACTCACACACACACACACACACTCCTCATTTCCAGGGAAAGCATGTTTGTCAATCATTCAGTAAACAGGCACCTCCAGTGTTTTTTTTTTAAGTGGGGAAAGCGGGTTCATTATTTTCTTCCTGACGGACGACAAGCACTTCCACGTGAAATATCTCACTAAGATGACAAACCGAGCAGAGTAATGACAATCACATTTCGAATTTACTCGATTCTTGAAGCATTTTCTCCCTTTTAGATATGGAGTGACCCATTACATAGTGTTTTAATAACATAATCTGATTTAACAGCTAAATTGTTGTACAGTTCTCTTAAAACTCAAGTCATGAGATCAATCAAGACAATGAGTTAAAAATAATCTTCCATGAGCAAAGATCTTAAAGAGATTGTTCACTCAAAAAGGAAAATTAGCTAAACATGCATTTTCCCCCTTCAGTACAACAGGAATGAAGAGTTTTACCTGGAGTCACGATCTTTGGTGATGCATCAAATGTAAATCAAAAGTTGTCGTTTTTCGGAAATCAAAAACAAATATAGAAGCAAAACATAAGTAAAACCTGTGACTTTTTACAGTACATTGAGGTCTTCCGAAGCAAGTGAATAAACTAATAATGCAGTTTCTTAAACATTGGGATTCTGTTTAAAGTCATTCCTCCAGATGGCTCACCCATGTGATTGTTGAGCTTCTTTTAGCATTTTAGCGCCAGCACGGTTTCAGGTTGCTTTTGACTGTCTGTCTCTGTAATTAGTGTGCTGTAAGACACCTATGATGAAAAGTGTCTACTAGATAATTACAGACTTACAAAATAAACAGTGTGTGTGACTTCACAGGTCTTGACATTAGTGAATAGGCTACCATCCCTCCATTGTTAGTTTTTTTTTTTTTTTTTGGTGAATTTGACAATCAGGGACCTGTACCGATATGTTGACTGAACAAGCTCAGGATTATAGGATTAGTTATGAGTTGACAAAACCAAACCAGTGGCTTTGTTGGGATCACAACGCTGATCTTCCACTTTCTCTGTTAACTCAGGCTTTGATCTTGAGTTAAGACCAAAGGCGGGACATCATCAGCAAACAGCCAATCACATGCCTTGAAACGGAAAGATAATTCAATTCAAGTATGCATGTATAGCGCTTTTCACAATAACTTCACAACATTTGCAGATCATTACATACAGTAAAAATCAGAAAAGTGAAGGTATGTGTGGGCAGTATACACCTAGTTGATCATGTGTGTAGGTATACAGAGACTCAAAAATCTAGTCATATGTAGTCTTTGTTTTTTAAAAGCTTTATCATCTGTTTTTAAAATGTTAACTTATTTATGTTGCAGTTATATTTCTATTTGTCTTTCTGTATGGATATACACATGTTTTTAATCCTCTAAAATAATTAGAATAAAAATAATTTCTGCTAAAATCATGATTTTATTTTAGAAGTGTTTTCCTATATAGTGACTTTGGAGCAAGATAAACTTTGATTCATGTGTCACTTTACTAGCAGCTGAATGGTTAAAACTAGGTTTAATGTCTCTAAACCAGAACATAATCTGTCGTGGAGCATGGCAACAAAGAATGACGAAAGCCGAGCTATTGTCTTAGTATATAAAATCCATGATTGGTGCAAACTGAACTGAAACTTAATGGGATAGTTCACCTACAACTGAAAATTCTGTCATCATTTACTCACTCTTTACTTGTTCGAAACCTGTTTAACTTTTTTTGAAGATATTTTGAAGAAAGCTGGAAACCTGTAACCATTGACTTCCATTGTATTCATTTTTCCTACTATGGAAGTCAATGGTTACAGGTCTTCAAAATATCTTCTTCTGTGTTCAACAGAAAAAAAATAACTCTGGGTCGGAACCACTTGAGTAAATTAAAATTTTTGGATGAACTATCCCTTTAACTGGCACACCTAGGCTTCATGATAGGCCTGGGTTCTTGGTGGAATCATGATATTTTGAAACAATTCTGCCAGTACCAGCTTGTTTAAAGTTGTTTTAGAGGAAGTAGGGCATGTCAAACTGCAGGGCAATGTTGTCATTGCTTGAAATTTCATGTCAACTGTCTTTTGAACGATGCCTATAATTGTGAAGGTATCAAAGATGGTATCTAAACAAAGAATATTTGACAGAACTGTGCCAAAATTATTACAAGAGATAGTAAACCTCAGGGCATAGGGTGTGATTTCAAGAGTAGTTCATCCAGGAATTTAAATAAATGAATAAATAAATATAACTTTTTGAGAAATGGCCATGATAATGGAAGTCAGTGGTTACCAAACTCATAATGTTTATTACAAGAAATTCATTAATTTTCTTTCGGCTTAGTCCCTTTATTCATCAGGGGTCGCCACAGCGGAATGAACCGCCAACTTATCCAGCATATGTTTTACAAAGTGCATGCCCTTCCAGCTGTAACCCAGTACTGGGAAACATCCATACACACTCATCCACACACATACACTACGGCCAATTTAGTTTATTCAATTCCCTTATAGTGCATGTCTTTGGACTGTGGGGGAAACCGGATCACCCGGAGGAAACCCACACCAACACGGGGAGAACATGCGGCACCCATCAAATTAAAAAATGTTAGAGAGAATAAAACTACACTATGGTATACCAGTCATACTCGTGCTCTCAAAACAGCAACCCGTGCCCTGGAACGTAAGTGGAAAAAAACTAAATTAGAGGTCTTTAGAATTGCGTACAAAGATAGTATGTCCAGCTATAGGAGGGCTCTAAAATCCGCCAGGGCTGAGCACCTCCGCAAACTGATAGAAAATAATCATAACAATCCTAGATTTTTATTTAACACCGTTGCTAAATTAGCAAATAATCGGTCATCTTTGGAACAAAATGTCCCACCGCAAATTAGTAGTGATGACTTCATAAATTTCTTCAGTGATAAAATAGAAGGTTTCAGACAGAAAATAGAAGATGTTAAACTTTC
>CAIGQV010017386.1:1992498-2008165 GCA_903798115.1 Danio jaintianensis
CATAGTCTCTGGGGGCCTCGGGATGAGTATCCCCAGAGACTATGCAGTGCCACTAATGCAATCCAAGACCTGTGTAGAGAGGATCCCAAGGTTTCCATAATCCCAGACCAGGCCGTATCCTGAGGAGCTGCTGTGGTGGTCATGGAGGAGTGGAGAGCATGAGACTGATTCCTGTGAGACCCCAGTGACAGACGAGTCTTCACTGACGTCCAGCGTTCACCAGCCTCCGGCGCCTAGACTGCAGCTCTGCACAAGACGTTTGGCCATAGGAGAAATGGTCGTGCTCAACTGAGCCTGGTTTCTCTCGAGGTTTTTTTTCACTTTCGCAAATTGGTGAAGTTCGTTCCTCGCCGCTGTCGCCACTGGCTTGCATGGTTCGGGACCTGTAGAGCTGCGCATCGATGGATTTGCTCTTCAGTGTTTGGACTCTCAGCAGTGAAAATTTAAACCACACTGAACTGAACTGACCTTAAACTCTAAAAACTGAACGGACACCATTCCAATTCACTATAATCTTCTATGTGAAGCTGCTTTGACACAATCTACATTGTAAAAGCGCTATAGAAATAAAGATGAATTGAATTGAATTGAACATGCAAACTCCACACAGAAATGCCAGCTGACCCAGCCGGGACTCGAACCAGCGACTTTCTTGCTGTGAGGTGACAGTGGTAATCACTGAGCCACAGTGTCGCCTATTACAAGAAATATAGAGAATTCTTAGATTTAATCTTAGATTTAAACTATATTTTGACTTACAGGTTTTGAATGATTCTTTTGGATATATTTGAATGATATTTTCATAGTGGACTGCTCGTTTTAGTTTTAAATTGTCCTCTAAAATAAAAATCATTAAAGGAATCCTTGATTTAAGTTTTAGAATGCTTGGTCCCTGTGTATGCCTGGTCAATTCGTTTACAAAATACAGATGTTAATGTGGTATAAAATGTTGGACCATTCCACTTTTGATGACTTCTAGGGGTAGTCAAAAACCTATTTGTTTGGATTGGATGTTGATGAATGCATTTAAACAGCCACCAAAGACCTCCGACCAGCAGCAATTATTTTGGGGGCTGTGTTATGAGAAAGCTAACCATAACAATTCATACTTCACTGCTTTGTACAAAAACACATTAGGATCAAAATTGCAGTTGCCATCCTCATTGTTTTAATTTGCTTGTTTTTGCTGCTTATTCATAAACTGCACAATGTGGATTTATTCATTTAATTTTTGACTGTCTGCACAATAGAAGTCATTGCTCACCAAATTCAAAATTTGGTCTTATACAAGAGAAAGTAAGTCACACAGGTTTTAAATGACATCACCGAATTTGCACTTTTGGTTTATAGCTATACATTTTTAGTCCTTGTGGACCTACTGGAGTGCAGCAGTCAGGTTCTGGAAGTAAAAACTCCATTCTTTGTCTTCATAAGAAAATGTATTTTAACATTAACTGATAAACTGAACATGATTCATAGTGGAATTTGTTAGGAAAACTACATTACCCATGATGTTGTACTGAAAATTCCATCAATCGGTCACAGCGATCAAAGTGTGAGACCTTTAGCTTCATCCATTTTTATGAAAAACTTAGTTTCGGTAAATACAATCAACAATACTGATTAATGAATGCATAAAAAAATAATTGTTTAAAAGTTTTCTGTTTCTCATGTCATTAGCAGTGATTCATGGGATTGTAGTCTTTTCCCCTCATTTCCCCCTCAAGCCATTAATTGTAGTCTTTGTATTTTTGTTCTATTTTCATATACTTTTTTGGTTCAAATCAAAATTGTTTGTGAATTACCTTGTGGTTAGTTGATGGCTTACACTTTAACACAATCTTCTTTTAAACCACTGGGAAATATGAATAGGAAAAACACTTCAGAAACTGGCGCTGCTGAAACTATTCAACTCTATTGCTTTTTAGTTCATTTACTTAGGCAGCCTTGTGAAAGGGGTGGTTCTTTTTTCTCAAAAAGTAGACTGTTTTGCAGTTATTCCCTTAATTTTGTGGTTTAATAACTACATTTTAGGGACATTTTAAGGATTATCTTTTGCTGGATTAGCTTGTCTGCTTGTGGCATAATGTGTAAGCTTTTTGATGCACCAAAAATACTTTGTCAAATTGCTTACCATACTATTCTACTACGAAAGTATTTTAAGAACAGCCAAAAATATATTGATATATGATTCAAAATTATATATTTTTCTTATGCCAAAAATCATTAGAACATTAAGTAAAGATTATCTTATATATTTAAATAATAATAAACAATGCTGAAGTCTAAAACACGGACCATGATGGTGGATAGCAAGAATGCCACTTGTTGTGAAGCCGGAGCTTGGATTTAAAGGGGTAGTTCACCCAAAAATGATAATTTATTCCCGCTTAACTCACCCTTAAGTGGTTCTAAACCTTGATGAGTTTCTTTATTTTGTTAAACACCGAAAAACTGAATTTGTAACCATCGACTTCAATAGGAAAAACAAATACTATGGATGTCCAGGTTTTCAGCTTCCTTCGAAATATTTTCTTTTGTTTTCAACAGAAGAAAGTAAGTCAAACAGGTTTGGAACAAGTAAAGGTCTTCTTTGAATGGTTATTTTCTCATTTTACAATGGCATAACAGTCAAAAAAGGAATAAGGGAGTTCATGTACATGAAAAAAATAAAATAAATTCTGGTCTTTTGCCAGCGGGGGGTGGGTTGTTCAAACCTCCCCTGGCTATGGCCCTGACCTTGTTGAGTGTAGACAGGTACAGTTGTGCTCAAAATAATATAGATAATTCAAGTGTGATGAATAAACTGAGTAAAAGCTCAAAATCCTTATAATATCTTTTATTTTAATACACGGAAATGCTAAACATTCTATTCTAAATCAAAAGATGTTTCAAATATGAAATAGGTGTTTCAAGAACACAACGACCCCAAGCACACCAGTAAGCAACCAGCATCTTGGTTTCAGACCAACAAGATTAACGTTTTATGTTGGCCAGCCCAGTGCCCGGACCTTAACCCAATAGAAAACCTGTGGCCTATCAAAAAGGCTGTTTCTGAGGCAAAACCAAGAAATGTAAAGGAATTGGGATGTTCGTCCTGGGCTAGCAGTCCTGTTTAAAGTTGCCAGAAGTTGGTCAACTCCAAACCATGGTTACACAACTAAATTTTAGTTCAGTGATTCACAAGAAAGCCACATTTTCTAACATTTTTCACTTAATATAATTTTACAGAAAAATTCAGACCCTTTTTTTTTTAACAGCCTAATGTTTGTTTTTCTTCACTTTCTGTAAAAAGCTTTACATCCTTTTTTCAACACAGCTATTATTTTGAACACAACTGTACGTGTTATCTGAAGATGCTATAACACCATTATATATACAGTATAGCCAACTATATGATGACCCAAAGACCACTTAACCCAATTAAAATTTATGTCTGAGCAAGTGAAATTGGTGATATAAATATTGAATTAGAACAGAGCTAATAGTACAGTAGAGAACCAGGTGAAAATGTGTTCTGGTTTGCTTCAGGGGCTCACTGTAACTACTTGTCACGAGCAATTATAATTTCTGAAGACCCTTCAAATTGTGCAATGCTACCCAGGGCAACTTCTCTGCGCTTCCCAGGATGTAGAGGCCCCTTTTAAACTACTGTACGAAGATCACACAGCACAAGAATTTCACACAGGTGTACTTCAATGATGTTTTCACCATGTTCCACACATCAACACCTTAAAGCAGTCTCCTAGATGAGGGCTTATAGGATTTCTTGTCAAATGAACATGTCACGCAGTGGCTTTTTGAAACCTAGTTATTACTTTCTGCTTTTGGTGTTACAAATAATCCAGTCCCAGCATGCCACTTTTGTTATGGTATGTCCATAACCTGTACTTTAATTACAGGATAGAGTAAAGCTTGATGTAAGTTAGAGTACAGATTTATATGAAACTCAGCAAAGTTTAAAATTTGCATGTAGTATAGCTTGACTTTTGCATTTTAGCTGGTAATTTATAGCAGAAGGCAAGCCCTGACAGAGTGTTGTTTGTGTTTGTGATCCTTATCACCCATCATCAGCCTGCCAGGTCACTACTTGGTCCTACTGAAGTCTTGACAGGAGTAAAAGTGCAGTTTTAGCTGCATATAATATATAAAAGCACAATATATATATAAAAAAAAGTGAATTGAGTTTTGAAAAATAACACGCATCAAAATGTTCAGATTCCTCACAGACATTGGTGTCAATCTGTCACCTCATGGTCATTTTTTAATAATTATCAAACAGACAAACAAATTTCCAAAAAGGAAAATCGAGTTCATTTACTCACCCTCAAGCCATTGAAGATGTAGTTGAATTTACTTCAGTAGAACATTAAAGTCTGCTTTATTCTGCTAGCTTGCATTGTTGTTCTTAGGCTGAATAATTAATCCGTTCAAGTTAATCCACTGAAAAGAATGGTTTGTTTTGGTCATCTTCAATCAAAGTCTGAACATTTGCTTCTGCGTTTGGAGTGGCAGTCCATTTGTTGACGTCAACCTGAGGGTTTCCATAGCAACTGCATATTAATTTCCTCTCTTACCATTAGTTTGCTATGAGGAAATGATATGCAAAAGAAAGCCCCGCCCTCTACTCAATATTCTGTTCCAGTTGGAAGTACATCATCATACTGAAATAAAAGTTTCAGCAACTTTCGGTTCACGCTGACTTTAAAGAAGATTTTTAGCTGAATCCGTTGAATCATTGGTGATTTGTATCATTTTTTAGATTAAAAATAAAGACGTAAAAACGAGAGCAAATCAATCCCTGTAGCCCCTGATGATACACTGATGTTTTATGAAGTGAAAAGATTGGTTTGTGTGAGACATTGAACATTATTTACAATATTATTAGCTTTAATCCACAGCCTGAGCAAACAGTTCTTGGTGTTCACGCAAGTGTAATGAGCGTAAGCTTCTGGTTGTTAGATTTTTCTGCTATAATGATTCTATGAGTATCCAAGATGTGCCAAATGCTTTAAATTTTGTTCGCAGACATAACTCCATTTTGATAGATGAACTTGCGTCTGATTGGATCCTTGGTGTTTACATCAAGCGACGGGAAGCGTGTGCTCACTACACTTGTGCGCATGCTGAAAACTGCTATTAATATTGCAAATAATGTTAATATTGTCAATATCCTACACAGACCGATCTTTTAGCTTCAGGAGCCACGGGGATTAATTTGGACTTGTTTGCATGCATTTATCTTGAAAACCAGTGACCATTGACTTCCTTTATATCAATCACCAAGGACCACGGCTTCAGTACAAATATTTGTCGATGCTCTACCTAAGACAAAAATTCACAAACATCTTGGATGACCTGAGGCTGAGTAAATTAACAGGAAGTTTTCATTTTTGGGTGAACTATCCCTTTAATTGGCAACAAACGTTTAAATTCGCTTAAAATACATATGCATGTTAATTTCTACAAAAATGTTTGGTGCGTAGTTGATGAAGTCCAGGTGTGAGGAAGGGAATGCATGGCTTCTGCTTTCACATAGTGTGATAAAGCCTTCCTGCAAAGCTGCTGGCTGAAGGCTAGTAGAGTCCTGAATGATGGATTGGCCATTGCTTGACAGGATGCGGTCCGTTAAATGATGACAGATCGCAAGCATTACTTCGCTTACGCCTACTATCATCACCTGCATTGCTCTGCTTGAAGTTTTTGTGCAAAATCGGATGAGAATTATCCGAATTATCCGGAGCCCACATTTATTCAATGCTGCAGAAAAAGTGCCCCCCCCCCCCCCCCCTCTAAGGACAAGGACAAGCATTATTACACATTCTTTGATCATATATGTTACAAGATAATGCTATTTCAGTCTTTGTACTTAATGTTATTGAGCAACTTGTGGCTTCGCAATTATTTGTGTGATTGTTTCATAGCAATTTCTGAGTACACTTTTTTCCGACATAATTTTTTTTTCAGTGCAAAAACAAATGTTTATTAAATGTTTTGTGAGATAACAGTCAGCAAATGATCAGATCTAGAATTTTCAATGTTTTAAATATTATGCATATTAAATGATGAAATAGGCAAATTTAAAAGAGTTTTTTTAACCTGTTTAACAGTAGTGGCTCATCTGATATTACTTTTTTTAACTGACCCAGCATTGCGAATGACCAAGGCCCAATCCCAATTTAAATTTATAACACTATCGCTATGCCTTTCCCATGGCCCTTGAAAAAGAGTGTGTAGGGATGGAAATATTCCCTTAAGTAATGGCACAACTCAGCAGAGTGAGTGTTTTTAATGAATTCATATGGAAGTTGAGCGTAATACACTGCGTGAGCGTTGACGCTAATCTTCTGTATGAATGAACTGAAAACACTCTCAACGTGCCAGAAGAAACACACCATTGTGCCTCATTTTTGTCAGATTGCTCTGTATGCCTGCAGTTAAAAAAAAACGACAACTCTGTGCTGTAAAAGTGCCTGATGTCATGCACTCCAGTACCAAGAGCATTTATACAGGTTGCCTAGCAACATAAAAAGCACAGTGCACTGCTTTAATGTCAACAAAAAGTCTGTTGCATCTCACATTTTCAGTGTGGTCCTGAAAAATCTTCATTTGAAGGGCTGTATGACACTTCCCCTTACCCCTCCAAGCTAAAGAGAGTCAGGACACCCCTACCACTTCACGTGAACAAGGGGTAGAATTGGGATTCAGCCCAGAGGTTTAGCAACAAGTAATACTTAATTTACACCCCCATATAGACTTGGTTTTGATCAACATCAAAAAGGATTTTACTGTAAAAAAGCCAAGAGACTTCATTGAGGGAACCATTTTTGCTTGCACCACGAAAAACCTATGGACGGTATATATATATAGATATGCCTTCTGTCTGTGTCTATTAAGGGAAAAGCAATGCCACTTACTTTTCAGAAATGTGCATTTTAGACTTCCTTAGGTATGCCATAAAATTACACATTTTACAACGCGACGTATTTTAGTTTCAAAGAGTTCTGCTTAAGAAAGTCTTTCAACAGCATTCTTGTTTTTGTATTTAGAATTTCTCTATATAATTTTAGTCTTGATCTAAAATAGAGATCCGAACTAATTACCCAACCGCATTCCAAAAATAAGCTCAGCATTTGAAGAATGCTCCCGTGTTGCACGCTGAAGGGAATCAACTGCTGGAGCAGGACTGTTGTGGCTTTCTCGTTGGCCTTTCACATCACACATCTGACTGACCTCAGAGCCAAAAACTCCATTGATACATTGTTGAACGGGCTATCTTTGAATTCTCATTACTGCGCTACATTACTACCATCTAATTACTACACCACATGCACGCTCATTTAAACAGCTTTTTTCTTTTTCACTAGAACGCTGTTTTTTGTCTTTTTGCTGCTTGCTTGGGTCTTTTTAGTAACAGTCCCCTCAGGTTGGCTCTTCGCAGGTTTCTTCGCCTCTTTTTTGTTCTTTTTAGTCTTCTGTAACCAAACATTGGGCTTTGTCACGGCTTTTGGTTTCGTTTGAGGTTTGAGTGGTTTGATGTTCTTCTTCTCCGGAGCTCCTTTAACTGAGGGTTTGGGTTTTACAGTGGACGGTTTTACGGGGGCTTTTTTATCCTTCTTGGTTTGTAGCATTAATTTCTTGTGAGCAGGAACTGCCTTTTGTGTTTTCGTGCTCACGTTCACTTTTTTCTTGTTTTGCTGAGTGGCCTTCTTGGACTTTTCTGGACTCAGTTTTGCTGTAGTGGTTTGGCCTGTTTTTTTTTTCTTTGCTGCAGATGTGCTGGGTTTGGCTCTTGTGGGCTGGCGCGTGCCTGGTGGTTTAGTGGGCTGTATGATCTTTTCCAGTGGGGATCTCGTAGGTGTTTCACTTATGCCAAACACAGTCACTAAAAAAAAGACAATATATTTATATCAGTCACTATATCAGTCAGTATATCAGTTACTTTCGTTGATCGTATTCGCTAGAAAATAATTGTTGAAATAATGACAAACAAATAATGGGAATAGATACAGTAGATAGATAGAAAGATATTAGGACTGCACAATATATTGTTTCAGCATCGATATCATTGGAGTATACGCAATGTTGAGTCTGGATTATAATTTATTATTTTGCAAGTGTTTTTGAGGTGTTTTTTGATAGTGTTTTGTTTTTTACAACATATGGTTGAAGGCAGAATTATTAGCCCTTCTCTGAAATGTAAATTATTTATCAAATATTTTATTGATACAAATATCAATTATAATAATGTTTTTGTGGGCACAAATGCCTTGTTGATGCCAGAGGTAAGAGGAGAATGGCCAGACTGGTTCAAGCTGATAGAAAGGCAACAGTAACTCAAATAACCACTCGTTACAACCGAGGTATGCAGAAGAGCATCTCTGAACGCACAACACATCGAACCTTGAGGTGGATGGGCTACAGCAGCAAAAGACCACACCGGGTGCCACTCCTGTCAGCTAAGAACAGGAAACTGAGGCTATAGTTCGCACACAGGCTCACCAAAATTGGACAATAGAAGATTGGAAAAACATTGCCTGGTCTGATGAGTCTCGATTTCTGCTGCGACATTCAGATGGTAGGGTCAGAATTTGGCGTCAACAACATGAAAGCATGAATCCATCCTGCCTTGTATCAATTGTTCAGGATGCTGGTGGTGGTGTAATGGTGTGGAGGATATTTTCTTGGCACACTTTGGGCCCATTAGTACCAATTGAGCATCGTGTCAACGCCACAACCTACCTGAGTATTGTTGCTGACCATGTCCATCCCTTTATGACCACAGTGTACCCATCTTCTGATGGCTACTAATGCACCATGTCATAAAGCGCGAATCATCTCAGACTGCTTTCTTGAACATGACAATGAGTTCACTGTACTCAAATGGCCTCCACAGTCACCAGATCTCAATCCAATAGAGCACCTTTGGGATGTGGTGGAACGGGAGAATTTAAATCTGCAGCAACTGCGTGATGCTATCATGTCAATATGGACCAAAATCCCCAGTACCTTGTTGAATCTATGCCACAAAGGATTTAGGCAGTTCTGAAGGCAAATGGGGTCCAACCTGGTACTTGTATTGTGTACCTTATTAAGTGGCCAGTGAGTGTGTATGTATGTATATATATATATATATATATATATATATATATATATATATAATTTCTTTTAGTTTGACTGGATTTTTGAAAGTTTTTCAGTCAATATTATTAGCCCCCTAATAATCTTATGATTGTCTACAGAACAAACCACTGTTGTTCAATGATTTGCCTAATTAACCTAACTTGCCTAGTTAACCTAGTTACCTAGTTGAGCCTCTAAAATGCACTTTAAGCTAAATACTAGAATCTTGCAAAAAAACAAGTAAAATACTATGTACTGTCATCATGGCAAAAATAAAAGAAATCAGTTATTAGAAATTAGTTATTAAAACTATTATGCCTAGAAAATAATAAAAAAAATCTTCTTCAAATAGTCCAAATATTGTCCTATCCTAACAAAGTTTCAGCTTTCAGGTGATACCACTGAATTTCATGAAATTGACACTTTTGACTGGTTTTATGCTCCAGGGTCACAAAAGTCCTGATAGATTTAACAGTTTAATGTATGTACACATTTTTGCCATTTTGATTAGTCAACACAAATATTGAAAATGTTAAATATTCTTACATTCTCTAGGCGTAAATGGCACTTTCTTCCCTCGGACCTTTACAGGAAGTGGCTTGTATTTGCATTTTCCTGGAGGAGCCCTCCTGTAAATAAAAGACCCCATTAAACGTAAAAAATGTAGGCCTACTTTATCACAATGAGGAAAAAAAAATTTAGAGATGGGAAATCGCAATTTATTCAACTTAAATGTACTGTATACACAAGTCTGTGCGCATGAGAAGACAGTAACCTCCTACTGCTCCTATTACAAATGAATCTCTGTTTTGCTTCCACTTGGCTATAGAGAATATGAAACAGCTGGGATTGATGCTGGTAGGATTGAATTCAGATGTGCCTATAATCTCTGCAGTCGCAATTGTGCCAGCAGAAAGTCTCTTTTGATTTATCCATCAGTTGATTATTTAAAACAGCTTACGCTTGGTTGTTTATATAGTACAGTCTTTGAATTTCATTTTTGTCATTTGTCTTTTACTCGATTCAGGCCATTTTAAGGGCAGTGTACTACGATAAAATAACAGAGACACTTCCATGCTGCAAAAGTATAGAATGTCAACATATTCTGGAGCTATCACTGTTTATGATCCGAGATAGAGAGACAATAGTAGATTTCCAGAGGTCTGGATGGAAAACATTTGGTGAAAGCATGCGCCACCAATTCCAAGATTCCAACGGGATATAAGAGCACATGAAGCTTCAGCCGACACGTCCTGTAGTCTGTCTGTCTCCCAGCGTGATGTCTTAACTGGGAGATATCTTATATTTTAGGAACGCTTTTAATGCGGAATTTACGCAGTCTCTTTATGAGATTGATTTGATCAAATTGGGCCAACTCTATATTTGCCTGGGAATGAATCCAAAGTGAATGAAATATACATACCTGGACGGATCCACGAATTTGTAAAGGGTGCCAAATGGAGACATTGCACTTGGGTAGGAGGTCGCCAGAAAATAAAGCTCTCCTTTAGGATTTAAAAAACGAACATATTATGAATGCTTTTCAAGTCACTATTATAGTCACTATTATTAAAAATATATATAATCCCAGAGTTAAACACTTGAGTTTTACCATTATTGAATCCATTCAGCCGATCTGCAGGTCTGGCGGGAACACTTTTAGCTTAGCTTAGCATAAATCATTGAATGGGATTAGACCATTAGCATCACGCCCAAAAAGGACCAAAGAGCTTGGATAATTTTCCTATTTAAAGCTTGACACTTTTAGTTACATTGTGTACTAGGACAGACAGAAAATGAAATGTTGCTATTTTCTAGGCTGATAAGGCAAGCTATAACGCTATAACTATATAAATGCGCATTACTTACTTGCTATACTCTCATTTCAGCATAATAATCAATAAATGACATTATGCAGCACTAAAAAATCAGCTAACTTTCATCATTATAACCAATATCTGGGGACTTTTTCAGGCTATTTTCAGATGCTAATGTACTAGTTTGATTCAATGATTTGTGCTAAGCTAAGCTAATAGTGCTCCCGCCAGACCTGGAGATCGGCTGAATGGATTAAAAAATGGTAAAACTCAAATGTTTAACTGTTGGGAGTTGTTAAATGAGCCTTTTTAAGGGTATAGTGTTATATTAAGCCTTTACAGTGTTGTGCACAAACCCACCTGCTTCATCCTCAGCGAATGAGATGATGAACTTGTGGTGATGATTTATAAGGCCAGGAAAAGAGCAGGTTTTGGTGTCGCCCATACACACATTCTTTTCCTTCCAGCTCCCAGTTTTCTTATCCTCCTCCAGAGCCATTAATCGTCTGAGTGAGAACAAAGGCTGGGATTTGTCATTTCGTCCAGAAAAAAAAGTAGTGACAAAATGACCTGAAATGACTCTCGTGTGCTTTAGGTTTATAGTTATAGATTTTCCAAGCACTGAGAGTTAATTATGCACAACAGACGCATGATTTACTTTAGCTCTTCGATACAACATCTGTTTCAATACTTGATATATGAGTTGGTGCTGCTCACCCGCTCATAAAGTCTCCAAATATGTAGAGTCCATTGAGATTTGGTGATTCGCATCCTCTATACACATAACCTCCAGTTACGGATTTCCCAACATGGTGTCCATAGGCATGTATTGGAAGAATATCGTCTGTAAAAACAAAATATGGTTGTGGGTTTTGTGTTATGTGTTAAAAAAAAAAAAGAGAATTATTTTTTCACAGAAAATTGTCTTTCATGCCATTGTCACCAAGTCTTGTGTGTCATGTGACCTAAAGCAGTTCGGTTAGTTCATAATATGCATCTTTAAGTGAGATTTGAGAACTATGCAAAAGAAAAGGATTTACGTGTGCAACATGAGTTTTCGCATGATATGAAATTAATGATGTAATAAATTTCCAGTTTGAGGAGAATCTGTTGTTGTAAAACACACAACTGAAGCCAATTATAAATAGTGAGGTCTTTTTATCTCTTTGGGAGCTTAAACATTACCATCTTCTTTCACTGAATGGAAGACAAATAGATCGGAATGACATGGGAGTTAAGTAAATAGATATTTTTTCACTATTCATTTAAAGAGGTAGTTCATGCAAGAACAACTAAAAACTTCCTTACCATTTACCAACAGTCAAGTGGTTCTAAACTTTTGTGAATGTCTTCTTTTAACAAAAAACAAGATATTATGAATATGTTGGGGGAAGAAAACACAACCATTGACATCTATAATAGGAACAAAAAATACTATAGAAGTCAATGGCTTCTTTTTCAGTATATTCGTCAGTATGTCTTTCTTTGTGATCAGCAGAAAAAAGAAATAGGCAGGTTTAGTACAAGTAAAGGATGAGTAAATGATAGCAGAATTCTAACCCTTGTGCACTGTTTAAATTTACTACCCTTTTGTTATGTTCGTGGCTGTTTTGCCCCATTGACTTCCATTTATAATGACATTTTTTGATTGCAAAGCCATGACAGTACAAATTGCTAATTTGACTTCTTCCCAACAGGAAAAACCACCAACAATCAAGTATATGGTGTCATGGCTTTGCAATCCAAAAATGTCATTTTAATAGAAGTCAATGGGGCAAAAACAGCCACGAACATAACAAAAGGGTAGTAAATTTGCTCAGAGTGTATTGTTGAGTTTTTGAAAACTTTCAAAGCATTTTCCCAAAATATGTGTCAAAGTAAGATTTGTCACCAAAAATCATCCCATTTGCTGAAACAGAGAGAAAGTTGTGGCCAAATTAAACTCAAAATCACCTCAAAGTGGATGAAAACATCCCCAACAGCACATAAGGTTTATTTTTTGTGAACTATCCCTTAAAATGATTTTAAAAACCTCAAACTCCTGAATTTCCAGAAATCAGGAGCAGAAATGTATGGACTGACCGGTGGTATGAAGTTCTCCAGTGATCAGTTTCATTGAGCAGTAAAAAATTTTGAAATGCTCCATTTGGTCTGTCATTTTCTCTGATGTGTGTGTGTCTGTGTTTATTCTGTGATTCAACTCACCTAGAGAAGAGTTCTGGCATAATTTCATATCAAAGCATTCAAAGCCTTCTTTGGCCCTCCATCCATAATTTCCTCCCTTGACAATGATGTCAACTTCCTCATAGCGATTCTGACCCACGTCGCCACAGAAGATTCTCCCTCTGCCGTAACGGGTCAGCGGATCCCCTCGATCCACCGAGCAGCGCCACATATTCCTCACACCATACGCATAGACCTCTGGCTTTGCATCAGGATCTCTCCGAAAAGGATTGTCTAGAGGAATCCTATATGGCTTCCCATCTATACTTCTGCCATCCACATCAATCCGAAGCACTTTTCCTAGCAGTGCTGATCTGAAACATATTTGCATAGCAGGTAAAGCTTTTATGATAAAGTGTCTGAAAGGGAGTAAATGGAAAGAGTTTTATCTAAGCTTTGCGATGCTCATACACTCATAAATAAAGGTATGAAAGCTGTCACTGGGGCAGTACCAAAAGGTACACATTTGCACCTAAAGTGTCTATTTTAGTATTTTAAAGGTACATTTTAGTGTACATATAGTACCTAAAGATGCTTTTCCATTGTGCGGCACTGTATAATTCGTCTCTTTGGTTCGACTTTGGCTGGCTCGGTTTACATTTTACATTGGATTATCACTAAGGTTGCGCCACCTCTACTGCCGTGACATCATCATTTTCTTTACAGGTCATCCCACCCAGCACTCGCTGGATCCGTTCCTCTGCTTGCAATGAGAGGAACATCTGGACCTCTTCTACTGACCATGATGCTCCCATTTCAGATGTCTTTTACTTGCTGTGGTATAGAAACGGTTTAGTTGTGTGAACCAACAATACAGCAGTGGCTGCTGATGACTTTTCAAATATAGCAAGTTTGGTGTCTCGTGTTCCAAATCCAATGAGGCTGGAAGTGATGAATATCTTGAACCAATCAGTGATCAGTAGTGTGTATCTGTTTTGGTTGTGGTGCAGCTCTTTTGAAACCTCGCACAGAGTTCTCCTCACAAGATTCTAGGGACAGAAGGCAGAGAAAAAGCCCCCAAAAGTAAACTATTCTGAACCAAAGGACGCTGTACCATGCAGTGGAAATGTGACTTATAGGGCTCCTATTTTACGCCTTTTACTAGATGTAAGACAAGTCTTTGGTGTCAGAATGTGTCTGTAAACAGATCTTTTAATCTCAGTTTCTTTGCAAATCCTGTCTTGTGGACATGATTATACACGTTACTATAGAGACCTGTTAATACGTGCCTGTCAATCAAACTGCACTGCTACATCCCATTGCGGTCGGCCTCAAATTTGCTGGGATTTGGATACTATTTTAACATCAGGATATTTTTAAAAAGAGATTTGTTGTGCTTGCATCACTCCAATATGACTGTGTACACAATATACCTACACACAGTTCTGTGCAAACAGCTTCCAAAAGTTGATTTTGCATGATAGGAGTCCTTTAAGAGAACAAAAATGAACTTTTTGAAAAGCACCACCCCAGTGACAGCCTTTGTACTTTTATTCTGAGAGTGAACTAGTTTACTAGAAAAGTTTCAAAACTGTTCTTACCTGTTTTGGGCATTTCCAAACCTGCCAAAGGGGTCTCCTGCTTTCCCGCCATCTCCAGTAAAAATGTACAGATATCCATCTAGACCAAACAGAATCTGCCCACCATTATGGTTTGCTGCAGGCTCCTCAATTTCAAGAAGAACTCTTTAAGAAAGAATAAAGGAAAAGTAACTATGATTAAATATGAAATTAACTGCTATTCCAAAATTACTGTTAAACTAAAGGGATGGTTCATCCACAATTTTAAATTTACCCACTATTTACTCATCCTCGAGTGGTTCCAAACCTTTATGAGTTTCTTTATTCTGTTTAACACTAAAGAAGATATGTTGAACCTGCAAAGGACTCCAGATCTTCTACCTCGTGTCTGAATGTCTTTGTAAGAAAAATGTTTACTTACAATTTACAGTCTTTTGGAGTAGTATGATATTTAATTGCTTTAACTTCATTTTGTTTTGACTTACAGTTATATAAGGCGTGTAAGACATGAGAACCACCAAAGTTTTATGATATCTATATCAAGGGTGTCCAATCCTGCTTCTGGAGGGCCAGTGTTCTGTAGAGTATAGCTTCAACCAACTCTAACACATTTATCTGGAAGTTTCTAGTGATTGACTAGCTGATTCAGGTATGTTTAATTAGGATTGAAAGAGAGCGTTATGATTGTCTGTTTATCTACAAATGAGAGTGAAAAAACAAAAACTGAAGTGACAAAACTAAGCAAAGGACTCAAGTCAAAAGGGAACACAAAGAATTTTTGCTATTGATATGGACTATCCGATTATCAGACATTTTAGCAAATCCCTGTGTGGATGATCGAGAAGTACTGTGAAAATGGTACATAAATGCTGCATTTTTTACAATTTGTATGTGTGCAGCACTAGTTTTGGTTTCAATTTGTGGAAGGACAGTAAAGATCAGTGTTTCTCAACCACGTTTCCCATGTCTCCTTAGCCAAACACA
>CAIGQV010017386.1:2015004-2049943 GCA_903798115.1 Danio jaintianensis
TATCTATCTATCTATCTATCTATCTATCTATCTATCTATCTATCTATTTTAGTTCCATATCTTAAGAAGCATCAGTTATTTTTAGACTAATTTGTTGGCTAGTTGTAATCTGTGCAATAAATATTAAACATCTAAAACATTTATTATGTTTTATTGTTCAGCTATAGAAATGATATTAATTACAATAATGATATTTACAATAAAACATTAAATTTGATAGGTGTCTCTCGTGTTGCCCCACAGCAGCATTCATGTATAGTACAGAATCGTGTACATTGTTATAACAAGTTATTCAAATACAGCGGGGAAAATAAGTATTGAACACGTCACTATTTTTCTCAGAAAGCATATTTCTAAAAGTGCTGTAGACTTGAAATTTACTCCGTATGTTGGTAACAACCAAAGATATCCATATATGTAAAGAAAACAAATCTAATTAGTTTACAAATAAAGTTATGCGTAATAAAATGACGCAGGGAAAGATTATTGCACACATGAAGAAAGGGAGGTGTAGAAAGGCAGTGAAAACCCAGACAGCAGCTGAAATCTCTCAGTAGTTCTTCAGCAACCCTCTGCCCTTTGTCATTGTAAATTAATATTAGTTGCTTCATTCTCCATATGAGAGGCGTCTTTAAGCTGCTATCATTGAAAAGCCTTTTATATAAAGTATTAAATACGTTTCTGTAGTTCAGTACTCTCTCCTTGTGTCATTTCATTGTTATTACACAACACATGTTTCAAATTATTAAATTTTTATTTTAATGTTTGTATTGTTTGGGTTTTTACCAAAAATCTGGTTCAATTCCTTCCAAGTCAACAGCTCCTTTAGAAACATTATTCCCAGGAAAAAACTTACGTTCAATAATTTCCCCCGCTGTAAGTGTCCAACTCATAACAAACACTAGTTTTTTCCTTTCGTAATTAGTCACTTTTATAATGATGTAATTCAGTTACTAATTTAGTTAATATTTTGTGAGTAACGATAAATAGTTAATTTCTTTAAAGTAACGTGCCCATCAACGATGATGACAGAAATGTTTATTTTTAAGTGAACTATCCCTGTAAGCGTAAAATCAAAAAGCAGTGTGTGTGTTTTACCACTAGGTGTCAGCAGCGCACAGTCTTACCGTCTGCTATGTCTATACTGGGGCTCGTGGATGCGGTTTCCTCCATGGAGGTGATGGCATTGGTTTTCTCAGACATGTTGTTGAGTCCACCGGGATGAGATGAAGATGGCTGTAGGCCTTGAAGACATTCTGATGTGTCTGAGATGCTGTCGCAGGTCTCGACTTCACCGGTGTCCAATGGCACACTGTTTTGGCTCCCCGTATGTCCGGGATATGAAGGCGGGTTCTGTTCTTCTGAATGCGGTGCGCTCTCCAGACCAGCAGGTGACAGTTCGTTTGGTGGCTGACAGTAATTGCCACTAGTAGCTTCTTCATAAGAGGGAAGTGGTACGGCGACACCATCCACAACCAAGATGTTTGGATCCCGGCTTTCACCTGGTTCATCGCTGAAAAAGGAAAGAAAAATATTTTGTTGATTTTTTCCCCCCGTTATTTAATAGGGACAATGGGCAGTCAATGAACTATCTCAGAGTTAGCTACATAGCTAAATTTCATCTGCAGTCCCAGGGAAGGAGAATAAAAATACAGATTACATAACAAAAACAGCTTAAACTGTGCTAAGGTATGGACTAATGTTAATAACTGGTCAATTACTCAAATTATTAACTATTACAGAAAAAGCAGAATGGCCAAAATCAGTAAAATTCTTTACACACAATCACCTCTTGATGGAGCTCTAGTTTGCATTCAAAGACAAAATTGTTAAACTATTAACAATTTTGTACGTATATATATATATATTTATTAATAATCATACTATGATATTTATTAGGTTTATTGTCAAATCTGTTTAATGAGTTAGGTTAATGCGCAAGAATGTTGGAAACCTAAAACCATTGACTTCCATAGTATTTGTTTTTCCTACTATGGATGTCAATGGTTACAGGTTTCCAACATTCTTCAAAATATCTTCCTTTCTGTTCACCAGAATAAATAAGAAAAACGTTAAGGGTAAGTAAACGATGGCAGATTTATTGGGGTGAACTATAACTTTAAAACAGGATCAAACTAGTACAGTGGTGGATGAAGTACACAAATCAAGTACCTCAAGTACACAAACCCTAATAAAATATTTGGTTGCATTTTATTTTACAGTGTGTCTACTTGCGTACACTTTACCTAAGAAAGTACTGGGTAATATAACTAACTAAAAGGGTTAAGGAGAGGTTTGGGGGTAGGTTTAGAATTAGTACTTACAGTAGTTAGTACACATTTATTATAATTAATGCTGTAAGTACATAATATGTACCTGTGAAAATGGATTATAAAATAAAATGCTAGCAAACATTACTCTAATACAAATATTCAGTACTCCTTATCAAATGCACTTGAATCCCAGTACAAAACTACTTGATTTTTGTATGTACTTATTAAACGTAAAAAGTACATTTTTAAGAATGTTTATTTTTCAAGAAACATTTAATGTTATTAGCAAAACTTGTTATACACTGACTTTGTGAGGTAGTAGCTATAGCTAAAAGTTAAATTTTTCAGTAGCTTGACAGAAGCTAAATGTAGCAATGTAATACAATGTAGCTTATCCAGCAAGTAGCAGAGTTGCTTGACAACAGCTACATTTGATTTAGTGAACCTGCAATGGTCTGAAGCAGCACAGCATTGTTTTATAAGATCACATAGTACAATAGTGTTTTACAGCCATCTATTGGTAAATCATGGTTTTACATTTATTTATTTATATCAGGTCAATATAGCATAGTTTTTGTGACACTATACAACAATAATTATTTTTACATTACTGTGAGGGTTGAGTTTAGGGTTGGGGTAGGGGTAGATGTTAATAAAATACCATTAATGGCTAATTTAATAAATATAAATAATTCTCGTTATAATTACTGTTTTTATCTTACTATGAGGGTTGGGTTAAGGGTTGGGGTAGACGTTGATAAAATACAATTAATGGCTAATTTAATAAATAATAAAAAAAATTCTTGCTAACATTCGGCTGAAGCTGTATCCTTTCTAGCAACAACCTACTTTTCCTGACGAGTAGCTTATCTAGCTACAGTTTCAGATTAGCTTCAGCAACACGGTACACTGATAACTACTGATGATTAATAGTTCAGGTGTCCAAACAACTGAAAACATACCATATAGTCTTTTTTTTATTTTTATAGAAATGTGCATAAAATTTGTGCTGACAACTATAAACATGCAATATAATTATAAGTAGCATTTAATTTATGCTTTTTAATATTATGATTCGTTTTTGAATAAGTTGGTTTACGTGGTAATAAACCAATATATTCACGTTCATACAGTGGGCTTAAACGACTTGTCCTTTTAGTTGACAACTGACAGTTGTGACTAAAACATGACTTTCATTTATAATAATAAATTCAAAAAATTCACACGCACTCAAGCGAAGACGATCTGCTGTTCTTGGCTCATTTTGAGTCAGATATGTGAATTCAGTGAATTATTTACTTGGAGACTCTTTCTGACTAGGTAGTTTGAATCAGGAAATGGTTAACTTAAAGCAGTGGTTCTCAATTCCGGTCCTCCCCCCCCCCCCGCCCTGCACATTTTGCATGTCTCTTATATTTCACACACACGGATCAGTTCATGGATCTCTCTGTTAAGGAGCTGATGATCTGAATCAGGTGTGTTAAGTAGGAAGATATACAAAATGTGCAGGCCAGGGGGGCACGAGGACCAGAATTGAGAACCACTGACTTAAAGGGATAGTTCACCCCCAAATATAAAAAATTTCTCACCGTTTACTCACACTAAAGTAGTTCTGAAAAATGTAGAAAACCAGCAGCCATTCTCATACATAGTAGGAACAAAAAACACTATGGAAGTCAATGGCTGCTGCCTTCCAGCATTCTTCAGACTATCTACTTTTGTGTTCAATAGAAGACACAGCAGGTTTGAAACATCCTCTTTGTGAACAATGAACAATTGTTGGCTCGTGAACAGATGCAATAGGATCAGTCTAATTCATTACCTTTTTATTCAGTGGAATTTGAAAACAGTTTAACTGAAAATAATCAGCTCATTCACGAATCAAACACTGCTATTTTAGGTGACAACTTCTCCTGTTCACCATAATGAGGAACAACAATGAAACATTTGAGTAAAAAAATACAATATTATGCTTTGAAATGTAGTGAAGAAAAAGTTATAAAACATAAGGTACTGATAAGGATAAAAAACAAAAAACAAATGTCTTTTCACCCCGTGTATGATTATTATGTTGGCTGTACCTTGGACTTTGCTGTGATTTGCATTTGTAGTGAAACATCTTGGCTGTGATAACCAAGAGCAGGGCTAGCAGCACACTAGTGGCCGTACAAGCCACCACTTTCCATGTGGTTAGTAGAGAATCCTGGAAACCAGGCCAGGTTGTTTCTGTGGGAATATTTTTAACATGAATAATAATTTAATATTTTTAACATGATTTACAGAGGAGACACATTAATATATCACTCAGTGTAACAATAGTTTACATAGCAAATGATATTTTCAATCGTATTTATAAACAAGAAACGTGGTAAAATAAGACTCTGGTATTATTAAGAATCACAGTACAGGCCACAGAAAACAAATTCATTGATACTGTACTTGCAGCTGTCTTTATATCACTAGGTTTTAAGCATTGAGAAATAAAATTGACAGAATCATTAAGATATTTCTTATGCTAATGTGCCATTTTTATCAGATTCCTTTTTTTTCCCCCAATTAAAATGCCACATTGTCTCCACTTTATCGTATTCAACTACTGTGCACTTATGTAAAGTTTTATGTACAGTGCACAGTTTCATGCAAAATTATTAACTAGAGAAAGCCATGATATTGCAGCCCAAACCATCAATGATTCACCACCATGCTTCACTCTTCTTTGGGGCTTTTCCATACCGTAACTCTCCCGGATGTGGGAAAGACAGCGAAGGTGGTCTATTGTTCTCATCAGAGAACAATAGATGTTTCACATTGTCCACAGCCCATATATATATTGCTACAGAAGAAATCACTGTTGTCCAATGACTTGGCTAATTTACCTAACTTGCCTAATTAACCTAGTTAAGCTTTTAAATTGCACTTCATTAAGCAGAATACTATTATCTTATTATCTTGTTAAATAACTAGGCAATTATTATGTATTGTCATTATGGCAAAGACAAATGAAATAGAAATTATTAGTTAAAAAAATAGTTAATAGAAATTATTAAAGCTATTATGTTTAAAATGTGTCTCCATTATGTCCCCATTAAACATCACTTGTGAAATATTCACGAAATTTCACAGGATGTCTAACGATTTTGCCTTAAACTTTACTTATTGTGTTCATGTTGTATTGCAAAACACTATTGGTGAGGTTAGAAGCAGGTTTAGTGCTACGGTTAGTTTTAATGATGAGTTAAGGAAAAGTACTCGCATGAACAGTTTAACTGTAGATGTAAATGCTAAAATTAGTTACTAGAGCTCTCATTCTCTCATGTTTAAAACATTTCGCCACAAATAATCGTATGATTGCCTGAGTTAACTCATGATTAATCGCAAATTTATCGCACATTTGATCTGTTCTAATAATGTAACTTAAATTAATATAATGTTGCATTCTGAAACCGCATAACAACAACATCAGGGACTTAATTGCGCACAATAAAAAACTGAAACATGAAATATTTTTATCGGGATGCACTGAAATGAAAATTCTTGGCTGAAGCATAATAAAGCACTCGGCTGAAGACCAAATATATTTCTTCTGTTTTGGTGCTGCATCTCTCACTGGCTGCATATTTCTCCAACTACTGGCACGGGGTCAAACAGAAAACACACTGCGTAAAAACATTTGTGCTGTTAAAATTAATTTGTGTTAGCTTTGACAGCCCTATTAATTACACATACATTGTTTTTCTGATTTACTACAGAACAAACCACTGTTGTCCAATGACTTGCCTAATTAACCTAATTAAGCATTAAAATTGCACTTTAACCTGCATATAGTATCTTGCAAAATATTAAGTAATGTCCACATAGCAAAGACAAAAGTAATTGGTTAACTGAAATTAGTCATGTTCAATAATGTGTTGAAAAAAATCTCTGTTAAACAGCACTTGGGAAATATCTGAGAAAGGATTTAAATGACACAGGAGGGCTAATCACTTTGACTTAAACTGTTACACCAATGTTACTACACAATAGCTAAAGACACTTAAGATGAAGTATTCTTGTAATTTTGAAACTGCTCCAGACCGATTTACCATCTCTGACGCAGTAAAGCTGCATTTGTGGAAACCACTGGCTGTACTGGCAGGTGATGTACTTGTAGTCATTCGCTAGAGAGTAGCCAGGATAACAGTAGTACTCCACGACCGTCCCGTGAATGTAGCGGTCACACGGATGAGGGTGGCACGTGTAATCTCCATGTTCTATCATTGGCGGTAAAGAGCATGCTGTAACATCAAAGACAGAGGAAAAGCCAGTCATTCCGATTACGCATTTCCCTTTTCCTGAGTCACACACCACACCAAATTTGTTCTTCTTTTAGTTTATGAACATTCCAACATGACATTTTGACTCATCATTCTGTTTCAATTATTCTTTGCTGATTTTCTTAATTACAATTTTAATGACGCTTTTTAATGTTTACATAGAGACCTTGATGTTTTAGTTGTCTTTCGTTAGTGTGTCAGATTATGAGATTTTGACTCCTAAATTCTTGTCATGTCATGGACAGTCATCACTTCCAATCATTAGCAATATGCATTATGTCATCAAGAAGACAGAACTGCTGGAAACAATTGTGTAAACAAACAACGGCCACCATGCGGAAAACATCGTGAAAATAGAACTGTTGTTGCCACAGGTCTACCTTTTATCCAGTGCACACACAATTCCACCAAAACTTTTCTCTCTCTTTCGTTTAACCATGTTTTAAAGCTACTGTATGTGCGTTAGCTGTGGAGAACTGAAAATGAAATAAACATGCTAGTCTTTCTGCCAAGCCATGGTGAAGCATTCCAGATGTGGCGCCAGTTGATGTCCACTATAACCCTATATGAGATGAAATGATTGTTTTTTTAATTGATTGTGCCAATATTGGAATGCGATTTAGTTGCAACCAAAATTGTTTTATTACTTCATTACATTCTGAACGTACTTCATGACTGTTAATAAAGTATGTTCTGTGTAGTATGAATGTAATTTAAAAGTACTACATCTGTCATGTTGTTGGTTTCAAATGATCTTCTAGCGTCAGTTGTGTCTCTTCACTTATAAATCCTCTGCTGTGGGTTTCCTGCTTTGTCGCAATTCATTTTTTTTTCTTTGTAACTTCTGTTTTTGCTTTTAAAACTCTAAGCCGTTTCAATATGTCATGTTGCAGGCTTATTTACTGATATTACATAATTATGTTGGCTTGAGAACTTAAACTTATTATTATTCCAGCTTATGATCTGTATCAATCTCCTCCTAGGGCTTTAATGCTGCAATTGCCAAAATTGGCAGTTAGCTGGGAAATAGGCTGTAGATTTATTCTATATCATTTCCAACTGGTCCAACCTTTGGTTTTTGGAAAACTGACCCAGAAAACTCTGAAAAATCCCATTGACTTAGCATTGGACCAAACTATGACGCATCATAATTTAAAGAAATTCCTAGAAACGTGATCGTGCACATCTGAAAAGGCTGTCAAGCTGTGTCAAACTACATAATAAACCAGAGTGTAAATTGTACCCCTGGAGCGCAAGAGTGCCCCAAACTTGCCTATTGACTTACAATGGTGAAAAACCCAATAGACTGCCATTATAAAGGTCCCAGATTGATATCTTGTGTTGCAGTGTCATAGAGACATCAGGGTTGATTTATATCATTCATATTGGCAAGAAGCTTTGATATATCATCACTATAAGGCACAGGTGTCAAACTCAGTTCCTGGAGGGCCGCAGCTCTGAACAGTTTAGTTCAAACCCTAATTCAGCACACCTGATCAAACTAATTGAGTGCTTTAGGCCTGTTTGATACGTATAGATATGTGTGTTGAAGCAGGGCTGGAACTAAACTCTGCAGGACTCTAAGCTGTCAATTGACTCCATAGCAACAAAAAACTGAACTAGCAACCATTTAACAACAGCATCAGAACATCGTAGGAAGCTGGGTATTGGCTTGTTAGACTCTTGCTTGCAAACGGGACTTCCTGTATGCTAAAAATGCTGGCAGTGATTAGATGCATGCTAATAATGATTAGTTAAGTGCTATAACATGCTAGAAATGCTTACCAAATATTAAGATTTGATCAAACATGTAAATGAGGTTTGTCTATTAACAACCCAGAGTACCCTAGCAACCAATCACAACAAACTAGCAACCACCTAGCAATGCCTTAGCAACCACCTATTTTCTGCTGCTACTGTGCTTCCTGTTTGAGTCTCACCGCCCTCTGGCTTTCTCAAGCCAACATAAAACTTTGTCAGCGAACTTTAGCTTCTAGTCGATAACTGATAAGCTGCTGATGGTAATTTAATCTAGTTTTGGGAAAGCTGGAGCTGCGTATTTATCTTATGAGAGTTCATAACATTGGAGAAAGGCCACAGAAGAACCATTTTAGGTTCCACAATGAAGCTTTCAGTGAACAGTTCTTGAAAAGAAAAACATTTAACATTTTCTTAATGTAAAAACATTTTAATAATATAAAGAACCTTTTTTCCTCTGCAGAGAACCTTCTGTGGAATAAAAAGTTTCCATGGTGGTTTATGTGCTTTGTGAAATCGTTGATGAAGGTAGTAGGGAAGTATAAAATTATATGGACTAAGGACTATTAACCTAGCTGTAAATAACTAAAATGTGATTTTAAAATATGGTCATTTTAAAATGAATTTAAACTTTTTAGATTTATTTTTTCCTTATTGTATGTATTAGCCTTATTCTTTAAGTGCGAGTGCAGCCATTAGAACCTAATTGTCTCGAGACTTCCGGTCTTGTTCAGTTCATTTTAGTCAATTTGATATTTTTTATGTTTATGTTTTATCATTTTCCTTTTTATATTTTTATGTATTTTATTGTTTGTAGAGCAAGTAGTTTGACTGTTTACTGCCGTTTGTTATCCCATTCATTTGCCTATGAGGGAAATGACTAGGGAAGTTCTAAAACAATCATGGAAAAGAGCGCACTTCCACATTACAGAATAAGGTTAATTCGTTTTTTCAACACTTTCAAAATAATGTAAGAGTATTTACCCTCAACATCAAGGCACCGGGGTGGCGTATCTGACCAGATGAGGTTATACATGCATTCCAGAAGTTCAGGTCCCTCCAACTTGTATCCAGGAAAACACTGGTAGTGGACAACAGTTCCAACAGGCACAGAGAACTTAGTTTCCGAGATGTTCATGTAACTGTGTGGCGGTATCAGCGGCCGCAGACAGCCTGAGGACACACGAAACCCTTTACAGATATAATATCTTAAGTGGATTTCATGACATCGCAGGAAATTGTGTTGCTGAATAATTGAATCATAGTCAGTTACAGGCTAGATTTGTTTTGAATAACTTCCCGAAAAATTATGTGTGTCAAACCTTGACAGGTTGGCTGATTATCCCATGTCCCATCGGCCTGACAGACTGATTCCATAGTTTCTGTGTCAGGATATCGGATCTGAAATCCCTCATGACAGCTAATAACAAGGCTGTCGCCAGGCCTGTATGTCTTATTTGTGACATCAGCGTCCTCGATAAATGGAGGAAGACAATCTTTGAAAGGCAGAATAGCTTAGTGAGTGCTGCGACATTTTTATACACAATACAGATGAAGAAACACAATTTTTTAAAGGATTAGTTCATTTCCTAAAAATGAAAAGTCTGTTATTAATTACTCACCCTCATGTTATTCCAATCTCTCGAGACCTTCATTTATCTTCAGAGACACAAATTAAGACATTTTAGATTAAATCTGAGGGCTCCCTCATCCCCCATAGACAGCAACAGTCAGGTTCAACTGTAATCATACGAAGCTCCAAGAACACTTTTGTGCACCAAAATAAAACTGTAAAAGGTCTTTGTAAAGTTACTTTTAAGTGAAGTTTTACAAACTAATTTCCAGAGGAGCATATGATATGATTGATCGTGGCTGGTCTCTCATTCGTAATCCAATCAGATTGATCCAAGCCTACAATAAATGGACCGATTTCACCTTACTGCCTTATCTTCGTTTTGGAAGAATCCCCCCTTCCACCTCCTCCTTTTACCAGGTGGAGCTCTCGAGACCTACCTGATCTTGGAACCCCTTACGTGCTAATTGACCAGGTGGGATCCCTGGGCACAATTATCTCCGAGCTCAGGGTTCTCTCAGCATGCCAAACCTGCTAATAGCGTCAAGCAGTATCTAAGTGTGAACTCTTTAAAAGTAATATATTACAAACTTGAATTACTTTTTTTAAATAACTAAAGGGGCACTTGATATTGTTAACCCTGGGCCATCCTAAACCCCGGATAAACGGAATCCTGGGTTATCTGTATTCATTTTTCACACTGCTCATTCTATACCTGGCGTTAACGATTAATCCTGGCTATTCATTAATAGACGTTTCACACTGTACATTCCTAAACCCCAGGTTAATGTTCTTATTTGCGTATTTTCAGTGTTCTTCTTGTCAGTTATAAAATTAAATTGTGCTACGTAGGTCTTTAGCTAAGCCTCAAGAGATGTGCAAAGGAAAGAAGACAAAGACTAAAGTACAAATAAAGGAAAACAAGCAGCAAAGTATGTCATCTTATGTCCTGATCCAGTTTATTCACTTTCCCTCTTTTAATATTTCTTTCTTTTCTCTCACCAACTGCTATTTACATGATGTGCATTTCTTGTTACTATCATCACATGACTCTCAGTTTCTGATTGGCTGTCTGTTACCAAGAATCCAACAGCAGCAAACAAACACGGCTCCGTTTCACACTGAACAAATAGCTCCGCGATGCAGGGTTAAAACACAAATGGGTAAAACGCTGTGCTAACAACACTTTTAAATTACAGGTGTAAAACATGTGTTTATCCAGGGTTTAGAACAACGATAACCCAAGGTTAAGAGAAAACATTGGGGAACAAAGTCATTTTTATAGTTCTTGGAGCTTCATATGATTAATGATTAAACCACTGAAGTCACATGGAATGTTTTGACCGTGCTTTTGGTCCCATAACCTGGATTTCGGGATGGTTGCTGTAGAGAGCTCCTGGATTTCATCTAAAATATCTTACTTTGTGTTCAGATGAATAAAGGTCTCAGGGGATTGGCTGAGTAATTAATAACAGAATTTTAATTTTTGGGTGAGCTCATCCTTTAATACGGAGTAGGTCTCACCTTCTGAAAGGCACACTGGTTTAAGGCTTGGTTTCCAGCCTAACGATCCATTATGGAAGCGCGTGCAGATAATCTTGGCTGGCCCCTTTAAACTATAACCATCCGCACAAGAGAACCTGCCCACTGAGTTTTCAAAAAACTTCCCGATGCTTGGAGTTCTGATCCCATGCTCTGGAAAACCAGGATCCTTGCAGATCTGCTCCTCTGAAAAGTGCACAGGGAACAACCAAAATCATGCATTTCAAGCAAAGACAATATCTTATGGTTTGTGCCAATATCAGAGTTTAATTTAAATTTTTGTATATTATTATATATTTATATATGCATCAAAGACAAGGTGCCACATGTTGGTGTCTGCCATCAAATGTAGTGTAGAAAAGGGATTGTATATATAGAAAAAATATTAAATGCAAGTAAAACTAAAACTATTTATTTATATAATAATTTATATTGATAAAACACTATAACTATTATAAAACACTCATCTCCAAATTATTTGTAAAGTTTACGTAGAAAACAAACAGGAAATATTGTTAAAAAACTTTAAACTATTTTTTAGACATACTTATTTGGCTCTTTAAGGCTTCTGTTTAGTGTAAAAAACTGAAAGGTCTTTAGGTCTGTTTAGTGTAAAAAATCCATAAAATGAGTCACAATGTTCTCTATAAATATTCATTAATTCATTTATTTATTTATTCTTTTTTTTTACACTACATTGCGTTGTGTTTTATGTACATTAACCTCTCTATTAAAAATTACTAAACTAAAAATTACCAGTACTTTTTTTTTTAGACAGTGTGGTGATTGTTTATTCAGTTTATACCAGTTTAGTCATTTGTCATGCATTAAATGTGGAAATGTATAATTTCTCCATTGTATTATACTAGTTTTGTTATAATCATTTAAAGGAGGTTGTCACTTTTATTTTAAGGTGTCCTTGTTACAGTTTACTATTTTAGGTTTAGGGTTATTTGCATGTAATTATGCATAATTAATTGTAATTAATACTGTAAATACATGTAACATTTGTAAGCAGGACGCCTTAGAATAAAGTGTTACTCAGGAGGGTGATGAGCTTATGATAGTGGTGACACCCGCACTAATTTATGCAGGATGAAACTTACAACTCTGACACTTTCCAACATCACTCCATCAACACATCTCTTTCCTTCTACACGAGAAAACACTTTTCTGCTGAGATGCTTATTCCACTCGGCGTTACGTAAATGTAAATGTTCATAAAATGTTATTACAGTATCACCAGTTTAGGGCCGGTATGATACTGTCTGGAATTTTACGAGAATGTTTGTTTCTTGTTTTGATTATTCTGCTTTGTCATGACCAAAGGTTATTCAATATGCAGTATAAACAGAAAAAGCAGCTTCGTCATGGCATTTACTGACTGCTATCATGGCATAAAAGAACAGATTAACACCTAAATGAGAATCTGAGGGTCGTTCGCTAATTTCAATGTACTTAAGCATCCACATCATGTTCACAAATATCCTCATCGTCATCTTTACAAATACTCTCTCTTACATCCCCAACGCAGATTTCTTACCTACTGTGTTAACCGGTAAGGCGGTGACCAGTAAAGGAGGGCGGAGGAGGATGATGGAGAGAATAATCTGCCCGCAGACAGGATGTCCAAACGCAGATTTCTTGCCTTCTTTATCACCATGATGAAACATCTTTCACTGAATAAAATTCATCGGGTCACAATGCTCTGAAATGATGATGACAACGACAAAAAAGCTAGGTAAAGCGTGAAAATATGAACTCTATTGGGATTGCATCATGGATTTTCAGCGCTGCAGAATCTCCTCGCCGACGCGCAGTACATGATGACCAGTAAATCCCCATATCAATTGGTAAATGCCAGAATAGTCTTTTCGGGAACGCGCGTATCGCATATCCGCCACGCATTATTATGCATTATTCAATTGTCTTCGGCAGATCAGGAGGAGGCTCGTGAAACATAACGATGCTGTAATGTACGATGATCAGGATGATGATGAAAAATGCGTCATATGCGTCACTGCTCTACCTTACCCGGTTGAAAACTAGTCTAATGACGCTGTACTGCCTGTACTATTTAAAAAATAGTTGTTTTTCGCACATTTTTATTATTATTAATTTTTTCTGTCACCTACCCACTGATGCCGTATATGGAAATTCAGTTGCACCGGACTTTCTCTCTCCTTCTGCGGGCTGTCGAGATGGTCAATTATTTAATAATCAAGTGTATAATAACGCTACTTCAGCTGTTGTCCGCGCTTAACTGGGTGATCGAAAGCAAAATGATCCCGCCTGTCGTTGTGGCTACGTTATCTCGTGATGAGTAGATGAGTTATAATACAGGTCAAAGTACCTGTGTGGAATATTATGAGTAACAGAAACAACTGAAAGAGGTGTAGCTGCCAAAGGAATCACAGAAAAAACTTCATTCAAGGGAGCTATTAATAATCGTTTTTAACTTCATTCATTCATTCATTTTCTTTTCGGCTTAGTCCCTTTATTAATCTGGGGTCGCCACAGCGGGATGAACCGCCAACTTATCCAGCATATGTTTTACGCAGCAGATGCCCTTCCAGTTGCAACCCATCACTGCGAAACGTTTTTAACTTATAAATAAGAGAGCAATTGTCTACTTTTTATGCTCTTCTCAGACGTATAAGTGACTCAAATGACAATTCTATCATCATTTGCTCAACTCCACTTGCTCCAAACCTGTTTGTTTTTTGTTCAGTTGAACACAAAGAAGATATTTTGAAGAATGATGGAGAGCAGTGGCATTTGATTTTTTTTGTGTTCGTGCTGTGGACGTCAATGGCTGTCAGTTTCCATTTTCAAAATGTCTTCTTTTGTGTTCAACATAGAAAAAAAGAACCACCTGAGGGTAGTTTTTTCTTTTTTTGGTGAACTGTCCCTTTAATTGACAGACATGTCTAAGTGTATTTACTCATTTTTGGATATATTAGATATTCATATATATATATTAGATATGAAATATAATCAAGTATTAAGTATTCTTTGGTTTGTTGTGTTTACTTTTTTGATTAAATCTATTAATTAAAAATGGCTGATTTTACTGCCAAACTGAACTGTAAGTACAGTAAGAGTACTGTAAGATTCAATGATTCTGAATTTGTCTAGTACACTGGCAGATTTGTAAAAATAATTAAAATGATAGTTCACCTCCAAAATGAAAGTTCTGTCATTATTTAATCACTCTCCACTTGTTCCATGACTCAATGACTAAATAATTGAGAGTAGCAACTGACTACCATTGTGCTTTCCCCCTTACTATGGATGTGAGTGGCAACCGTCAACTGTGTGGTTACTCACATTCAAAAGATCTTTCATGTAAAAACAAAATGGATAAAAAACTAGTTTGGAAATATAGTTGAAGTCACAATTATTATCCCTACTGTGAAATTTCTATAATATTCTACAATATTTTTTCTTCTTATTTGTTTTATTTTAGCTACAATAAAACCATTTTAAGGTCAATATTATTAGCCCTCTTAAGCAATATTTTTTTCGATTGTCTACAGAACAAATCACTATTATACAATAACTTGCCTAATTTCCCTATCTTGCCTTGCCTAGTTAACCTAGTTAAGCCTTTAAATGTCACGTTAAACTGAAATCTTAAAAAATATCTAGTAAAATATTATGTTCTGTCATCATGGCAAAGATAAAATAAACCAGTTATTAGAAATTAGTTCTTAACACTATTAAGTTTAGAAATGTGTTGAAAAAACATCTTTCCATTAATCAGAAATTGGGGAAAAAATATACAGGGGGCTAATAATAATTCAGGAGGGCTAATAATTCTGAATTCAACTGTATATACACAAACACACTACAGTCGTAAGCCAAAACAATTCTGTTTTGCCACATTTTAACCTTAAATGTGCTTATCAAAGATTCTCAAAACATTCCTTTAACAAGGTTTACCCCATTCATTAAAAAATACTGCTATACCAGGTGATCTTTAGCATGTCAAAGATGTATTTATCTCATGCATTTATAAGATACAAGTTTTCAGTTAAAATTCAGGTTAACTGATAATATACAAAAATATAGATACCACTGAAAATGCACATACATACACATACTGAATGAACTTTGAGAAAATGACTCTTTATCAAAGTGCATGCTATATAAAATCTCTGTGATGTAAAAGTTTTACTTTCACGTGTATAAACATCTTTTAAACAGTTCACTTGCAGTAAAAAAATAAAAATCAACAACTTTAAATCATAATAACACCAAACATATTGTGACGATCAAAGATAAATGTGGAGATCAAACATAGGAAAAAGTACATTTGCACACAAAGTCTTAAAGGAGCAGCGTCACTTGAAATGTGCAGACCTACATTTCTTTTTTTGTATTAGTATGGATTCTCTTACTCTAATTTTGAAATAATGTGCAGTAGTTTTAACAAGAAATTTACTTTCAAACAAAGTCAAAGCCTTCACAGAATGTACAGTAACAAACTACAGTACTTCATGCCAATACACACAGAGACATTACCATCAGTTTTTTTTCTATAAGCTATTTTTCATGTCAACACTCGTCATATGGTGGTGGATTGCTTTCCTGTACAGTTGCTTTACGGCGGCGTAAATACTGCACAAGTACCAATACAGCAGAAACAGCCACTACTAGACATACTATCAGCCCAATATATTTTCCAGGAGTCGACAGGGCTCCCTGTGCTATATAATTAGGGGATGGTGTTGTGAACGGGCCTACTGGACTATTAAATTGAATAGGATCTAGAGTGCATTCAGTTTCGTTAACGAGTACGTAAGGGTCAAAGCAAGCACATTTATAACTTCCTATGGTATTTATGCACAGATGTGCGCAGCCATGATTTGATGTACATTCATCAATATCTTCGCAGTTTCGGTCGCTTCTAACAAAACCATAAGGGCACCAACACGCCGTTCCGCTTCTCATACACAAAGCTTCACACACTTCTGTTGCGCAATATAAATCGCAGCGTCGTGGATCTCGCACGTTAGGACGGAATCCGTCCTTACATGAACACTTGTATGCGTTTTTCAAAGCAGTGCATGTATGTTCACAGGGTGCAAACATACACCGCGCGTTATCCACGATGACCGCGTCTCCTCTGCAAAAATCCGCCCGAGAGTCTTCACAATAAAATCCGTCCATTATTTCGGTGCACGATCTCACTGTCAGCTGTCGGTCGTTGGACACAGACACGCAGAGTGGAACGCACGATTGCCCGGTCTCGGAGTTGGTGAACTCCCTGGCTGTATTACTCGTTCCATTTGAACACTTGCTCTCAGTAGGGTGTAATCCCATCCAAAAGTGTCCGATCGTGTTATCAACCAAATAGCCGACAACTTCCTCCGATGAGTTCGCCAGGTTAGAGAGTCGGCCGCCTCGCTCTTTGCAAATCTCTTGAGCCGTTTGGAAGTCCACCGGCATTTGGTAGATGTTTGCACAGTGTTTCAGATTCTTTGAGCAAGCACAGCCATGTACCAATCCAGCACAAGACGAAATTAACACGACGAACAAAATCGTTTGTTTACAAGGATCCATCTTCTTTTTACTTCAAGATACTAACTTGCAAGCTGCACACAGATATGGTCTTCTAAGTCTGAATGCCCATTTTGAAAACCCATTCCAGAGATAAAGGTAAACATAGGAAGGAAACCCCGCCTGAGTGACTGGAGAAATATTCCATAGTAACAGGTCACAGGCTTTTTTTTTTACTGTGATGGAGGTAGGCTACTGCACACATTCCCATGAAGTTGAAGAAAATGACTCATTAATATGATTGGAGAGAACATTTATGCTGAATGATTCATTCATTCATTTACTCAGTAGCCTACTTAAGGTTTTAACCAGTTGAGTATATTTTTAACAAAACCAGCTGAAGGACTTCAGGGACTTGATTAGTTTGACATGAATAGCCCAGTTATTAATAATGCCATGCACTTAATTAAAGAAATATCCAGAACAACAATGAAACCACTTAGATGAAACTTTATTTGAGCTACAAAAAATGTACAGAGATTTTTTTTTTTAATCAATAGCACATATTGTGTATATTAAATAAAGAAATATTAAAATAATGATATCACATTTACATTTAGTAATGTTTGTGAATAAAGCGTGCAAAGCTGTTTTTTGTGCTTTTACTCCAATTAATGTCTCCGGATAGATTCGTTTTTGACAGCTAAATTATATGTACATACACTTCTTGAATAAAAGACAATGTGAACAAAATCCATTGTCATTGGCAGAAAGAAATAGTTCAGTCAAACATGGCCCAAATAAAGCTATCATGATGTATCCTGTGAAATTATAGGCTATCACAATTAAGAAACAAAGAACAGTAATTACAGGAATTGCAATTAATAAGGCAAATGGTAAAAATATATGTACTTTCATTCATTGTAATGTGATTTTGTTATATTTACCTATTTATACAGCATGTAATGGATAAATGTTTCCCAGTGATGGGTTGCAGCTGGAAGGGCATCCGCTGCGTAAAACGTGCTGGATAAGTTGGCGGTTCATTCCACTGTGGCGACCCCTAATGAATAAAGAGACTAAGCCAAAAATAAAATGAATGAATGAATGTTTAAATGATAATTCTAGAATTCCAATTTTGATGAACAGAATGCACAAAATGATTCCAACAAGTGTTGATCTATGTAAAACGGGCCTGAATCAAACTTTGTGCATACAGCCAGGTGTGTATGAACCAAAATTCTATCATCATTTGCTCATACTCTACTTGCTCCAAACCTGTTGAAGTTTTTTTTTTTTTTTTTCAGTTGAACACAAAGAAGATATTTTGAAGAATGATGGAGAGCAGTGCGTTTGTCAGTTTCCAACATATATTTTTTTCAAAATATCTTCTATTGTGTTCAACAGAGAAAAGAACCACCTGAGGGTAGTTTTTTAAATTTTGGTGACCTGTCCCTTTAATTGACTTAATAACAGGAATGTCTAAGCATATTTACTAATTTTTGCAAACCGGAGCACCCGGAGGAAACCCACGCGAACATGCAAACTCCACACAGAAATGCCTACTGACCCAGCTGAGGCTTGAACCAGCGACCTTCTTGCTGTGAGGCGATTGTGCTACCCACTGCGCCACCATGTCCCCCGACTTTGAACCAACTTAAAAAAATTACTGTAATTTGTTACAACAAAAATTTGTAGTTTAGTAGTTGTAGTTGAAGTAAAATGTAACTTTGGTTTAAACCTTCAAATTCATTCATTCATTCTTTTTCCTTGGGCTTAGTCCCTTTACTCATTAGGGGTCGCCACAGCGGAATGAACCGCCAACTTATCCAGCATATGTTTTACACAGCGGATGCTCTTCCAGCCGCAACCCTGTACTGGGAAACATCCATACACACTCATTTACACACATACACTACGGACAATTTAGTTTATTTCTATAGTGCATGTCTTTGGACTGTGGGGGAAACCAGAGCACCCGGAGGAAACCCACGCAAACACAGGGAGAACATGCAAACTCCACACAGAAATGCCAACTGACCCAGCCGGGACTTGAACCAGTGACCTTCTTGCTGTGAGGCGACAGTGATACCCACTGCGCCGCCCATTAATTGAATTACTTTGGCAATGAAATGGCAAATGAAATAAAACAGGTTAAAACCAGAAACAATTTTTTCCACTTAATCCAATATAAAAATGTACTTTGAATGAAAGACATAGTAGTTTCACTTTTTTTCAGTGCACTTAATCAAACTTCCAAAATTTCTGCATCTATGCTCGCATTTGGCCGTTATTTAGCCTGTAATTACTCGTGTTGCTCTTTTTCTGCTCATTGTCCAGCCCAGATGAAACCCAGCAGTAGTTGTCAGCTGTGGCATTTTTCAAAGTGCTTTTTCTTGAACGTCTCCATCGGTAGATGACAAAAGCAGATGTGAGAACAATGAGCACAATCAATGGAACTGCAGAACCTAAGACACACACAAAAATCCAAGAACTTCCGAGGAAAGTTCTTGATTTAATAGAGTCTGTTTTAGTGTTTGTCTTGTTAAGTGAAGAAGGATTTACTGTTGTCAATTCAAATCCATCAGGTAACCGAGTGAGGTTGGTAATTAGGGTTTCTCTGTGACCTGGGGGAATTTGTGGTCTCTCTGTGGGTTTCGGAACGCAGCTGATGCCATTATAAGCCAAAGTGAAGTTTTCCCTGCAAGAACACTCGAAACTACCTATGGTGTTGGTGCAAATGTCTTCACATGGTTTACCAAGAATACATTCATCGACATCAATACAAATCCCTCTATCGTCTGATAATGAAATGAAGCCTGCGTGGCAGTAACAAGAGAACGAGCCCTGTGAATTCAGACAGCCCTGCGCACATCTGGATGTAGTGCACTCGTCCACGTCTTCACATTTGCCAGCAACGAGCCTAAAACCGGGATAACAGTCACAATGATAACCTCCAGGTGTGTTGTGACACATGTGCTCACCGCAGATATCTTCACGACATTCATTGATATCGACGCAGCTGATGTTGTCTCCAGCCAACCGAAAGCCCTCCGCGCATGCGCAGGAGTAACCAGTGGCGGTCGGTACACACTTGAACTCACAAGGTGAATTTTCGCAGCTGTCTTTGGCAGCACAGCTAACTTTATCGTCCATCAGGTGATAACCTTCGCGACATTCACAACGAACGCTTCCTCCTGTGGTCTCCGAGCAAAGGTGTTCACAGCCTCCATTTTTAAGTTCGCAACTTTTTTTATCCGGTGCGCAAAAACGCTCAGAATTTGTCCAGTCAAACGGACCATCTTGGTTGCTGCAAAATGAGATAATAGGGATCTCCGACCCGACGCACTGTACGTCAGCCCATGTCCCATGCGGTATCATCACCAGCCGTTCATTTAAAGCGAGCGGTTCTGATAAGAACGGAAGGTTGTATTTGACTTCACTCCGTTCTTCCAACACTATAGGTCTGCACATGCCTTTGGAAAGGAATTTGCACATGTAAAACGCGCGGTCTCGACACGAGCCGTCTGTCCATCTGAGATCATCCGCCAGCGAAATGGACACGCATCTTTTTTCCGTGCACGTCCTCAAAGGTTTCTTCTTCCAGTAGGAATATTGGGAATCCTCTGGTTCTGATGTCCACCTGAAGCCGTGCAGCTCCTCTGTGGAGTCAGTGCAGCGCTTTTTCTGCAACGAAAGTCCGATCCAAAGTTTAGAGCTGAAGACGCGCTCTTTCCCGCCTTCTGCCGCCGCTGCTAAAAACGAAGATTTAATGGTCTGAAGTTCATCGTCATTTCTCATGGTGACCAATTTGCCTCCATTGTTGATACAGTTTTTGGAAGCTTTTTCAAAATGTTCCTCCTCCAAATGCAATGTAAGGCAAGCCTCGGCTGTGCAGGTAGTGCTCACTCGACTGGTCCCGCCGACGATTAAAAAAGAGGTGAACATCAGAATCAGCACCCGCATCATCCCGTCACTCTCATACTACTCGCTTTAAGACGAAAATACCCAGTTTATCTCAGAGAATGGAGAAGGATTCGTTCGTAGGCATTCCAGGCACCACAACAACACTCACACTGATGCATCCTGTTTAGAGAATAACCGTGAACGGAAATCATTGTGAGCAGCGGGCTTCGTTTGTCTCTTCTTAGGGCAAGTTCCTGCCGCCAAACAAAAAACAACTGGCCAGGCTTCTTATTGTTTTGACTATCCCATATGTATCAACCCATGTCAACTCCATGACGTGACAGTAGTCCAGTTTTAGATTTTGATTTTGATAGCTATCATCTACACTTGTTCAGTAAGATATAAATATTATGACATCGTTTGTAATGTAGAATATATTGCCAGAATTAAGCTTATGCCTATAGGCACACACAATTTTTTTGTCAATAAATCTGACAACCGAATGACATGTATTTTCATACATTATGATTTCAGAGAAAGAGAACAGTTGTGAATTAGGATCTTATGAGTTTATTCTCCACATATTTATACAATTATTTTGATAAATTATTTCACTAATCTGGCGACACGATGGCTCAGTGGTTAGCACTGTCACCTCACAGCAAGAAGGTCGCTGGTTTGAGTCCCGGCTGGGTCAGCTGGCATTTCTGTGTGGAGTTTGTATGTTTCTTCCCATGTTCGCATGGGTTTTGTCCGGGTGCTCCGGTTTCCCCCACAGTCCAAAGACATGCGGTGCAGGTGAATTGAATAAACTAAATTGGCTGCAGTGTGCGTGAATGAGTGTGTGTGGATGTTTCCCAGTACTGGGTTGCAGCTGGAAGGGTATCCGCTGTGTAAAACATATGATAAATTGGTGGTTCAGTAGGCTGTGGCGACCCCTGATGAATAAAAGGACTATGCCGAAGGAAAATGAATGAATATTTCACTAATCTGATATGACACTTTTTATAAAAATAGATATTTCCACCATTATTATCCTTGTAAATGGCTCTAGTCTATTTAGCAGTAAAAACAAATATGAAACAAAAGTACATGTTTCTTTACTCAATGGTTGGGTTTGTCCATATTTTACTCAAATTTGGGTTGAAACAACAAAGCATGTCATATACGAAACACAACAGACAATACAACAGCTAGAAAAAGAAAAAAACATGTGTAATGTTTGATATGAAGTATCATTTAACTGGCATAAAGTAAAATGTAAAAGTAACACCAAATACAGACCGTCTGTAAAACGTTTCACATTGGTTAAACTTACAAACTCAAGTTCACCAGCTGCCTTGAAAATGTGAGTCAGCTCAACTTGAGAGATTCTTTGTTTCCATCTCTGTGAAACTCAACATTCATTCATTCATTTTCTTTTCGGCTTAGTCCCTTTATTAATCTGGGGTCGCCACAGCGGAATGAACCGCCAACTTATCCAGCATATGTTTTACGCAGCGGATGCCCTTCCAGCTGCAACCCATCACTGGGAAACATCCACACTCATTCACACACATACATACACTACGGACAATTTAGCTTACCCAATTCACCTATACCGCATGTCTTTGGACTTGTGGGGGAAACCGGAGCACCCGGAGGAAACCCACGCGAACACGGGGAGAACATGCAAACTCCACACAGAAATGCCAACTGACCCAGCCGAGGCTCGAACCAGCGACCTTCTTGCTGTGAGGCGATTGTGCTACCCACTGCGCCACCGCGTCGCCTAAACTCAACATCTTAAGCTGAAACAAAGAATCTCTCTAGTTGAGTTGACTCACATTTTCAAGGCAGCTGGTGAACTTGAGTTTGTAAGTTTAACCAATGTGAAATGTTTTACCACAGAAGGTTAGTTGTGTTCTTGTCTATATTTTATAAAGAAACAAATGCACAGCATGTCTTGCTATTGTGTCTATTGTCTGCTTGTTGCTGATAAATCTAGCCAAGGATCTTATCCTGTGTTTGTGTTGAGCAGGGCAGCTCCTGTATTTGAATGGGGGGAAATGACCTAAGACACCCTTCCGGTGGGCCCTTTAGACCCTTGTATGATAGAAGTGACTTTTTTTTTAGTCATCAGGAACTGAGCTCTTTCCCCCTATTTTATGTAGAGGGCTGTAACATAAGCGAAAAACATGAACTTTTTTCACCGCATTGCCAAAGTTGGCATGTGAGTGGTTAAATTGTGACATAGATAATGATAAATTATAGAACTTAATAAAATGAAGTAACCTAATTAAAATGCATATATAAAACATACACAAAAATAAAATTAATTTAAATACATAAGTAAATAAATAATGTCAGTATAGGTCTAAAAATTCCCCAAGTCTCTTACAACAAAATAATTTTCATTCATTCATTCATTTTCTTTTTGGCTTAGTCCCTTTACTAATCTGAGGTCACCACAGCGGAATGAACTGCCAACTTATCCAGCATATGTTTTACACAGCGGATGCCCTTCCAGCTGCGACCCATCACTGGGAAACATCCATACACACACATACACTACGGACAATTAAGCCTACCCAATTCACCTATACCGCATGTCTTTGGACTTGTGGGGGGAAACCGGAGCACCCGGAGGAAACCCACGCGAACAAGGGGAGAACATGCAAACTCCACACAGAAACGCCAACTGACCCAGCCGAGGCTCGAACCAGCGACCTTCTTGCTGTGAGACGAACATGCTACCCACTGCGCCACCGTGCAGCCCAACAAAATAGTGGACAAAAAACATTATGTTGTCCCATGAGCGCTGATTGTAGTTTTGTAAACAGACAGTTTCCTTCCTGTTTTTGGAGTTTATACTTATCTGTTATCTCTGTCTGTTCTTTTAATTTCCCCCCCTTCATGTAGTTTTACATCTGAAAAAAAACAAAAAATACAAAGTTGAGTCAACTTAAAATTTTAAGGCAACAAACTTCAGGACATTTTTGAGTTGACTCAACTTTCAACCCAATTACTACACATTACTTGATTTAAGTTGAGTAAACTCAAAAATGTTTGAAGTTTGTTGCCTTAAAATTTTAAGTTGACTCAACTTTTTTTGTTTTTTTGTTTTTTTCAGATGTAAAACTACATGAAGCGGGGGAAATTAAACTTTTTTTTACAGTGTGGTGCACCAATTTATTGAATGAAACGTTGAACTGGATCTATACGCATACGCTCTTATTTAAATTCTTCATTCATTCATTTTCTTTTTGGCTTAGTCCCTTTATTAATCCGGGGTCGCCACAGCGGAATGAACCGCCAACTTATCCAGCACATGTTTTACGCAGCGGATGCCCTTCCAGCTGCAACCCATCACTGGGAAACATCCATAAACACTCATTCACACACATACACTACGGACAATTTAGCCTACCCAATTCACCTATACCACGTCTTTGGACCTGTGGGGGAAACCGGAGCACCCGGAGGAAATCCACGTCAACACGGGGAGAACATGCAAACTCCACACAGAAATGCCAACTGACCCAGCCGAGACGACAGCGCTACCCATAGCACTACCCACTGCGCCACCGTGCCACCACATCACTACCAACTGTGGCTGTGGCACTGTGCTGCCCTAAATTTCATATTTAAAAAAAAAAAATCCTGAACGTAAATAATTCAGGAACTAACCAAAGACTAACAGAGACTAGCAAATAGAAGTGGACATTAAAATAAAGTATAGAATTTTTCTAATGCGATTAAAATAGACATTTTTTTGTATTTTTGTAAATTGTTGAATTTCGGTAATGCAGGACATGTCAAAAAGCACAATGTGAAGTATAACATTCATTGGAAGATGGTTGTGAAAGCTGGTGACACTTTATTTTACAGTATTGTTTTTACAGTGTAACTATATATTTAAGTACAGAGTAATATTAATTAAGATGGCTATACATATGATGTACTCTATGATTAGGGTTAGGATGAGGGTTAGGTTTAGGATTAAAAAGAACATAGGCTATTCATTTCAGAGTGTCATGTCGATATCACGCCGATATGATATCCAAGTGATGATGGAATGGATACTTGATTCAAATTCACTAATTTAGTGTCAGTGATCTCTGGTGGACAACTGCTGACACTGCGCCTCTGTGTACAAGTTCAGTGAAGTAAAGCGTTTTCTAAAAACCAAAAAAATCCGATGGTATTTAGCGGAGTTTTGTTCTTTAGAATATATGAGGAAATGTTAATCATTGTTTTATTTATTGAAATGACGTACAATATAGGCGTACAATATAAATGCTGCTACAAACTTATGATTATACTAAGATTAATATGTACATAAAAATAAGATGAGATCACTACAGAAATGTATACTGGTAGATGTATTTGGCGAATTATATATTTTTCTAGATTTTAAGCATTTTCCCTTTTCCAATTGTGTTTACTTTAGGTACTATAATATTTTAAAAAATCCAACAATTATAAATAATGAAAATTATTTACTTGCTGTCAGAAATTAGTGTATATTTACCAGCTCCAGCTACCCGAACTACACCACCCACAATCTCTTGCCCCACACACACACACACACACACCTGATACAGATAACCCAGTTAGACTCACACCTGCAAGACATTACAGACACATTTATAATCACCACACACAACTTCACTTATTATTTTTTATTGCAATTTTAGAACACAGAACATAGAAGGGCAATGACATGACATTAAATTGACTTCAAAATAAATACAATATAAAATGTAATATAAAATAATTACAATTATTCAAAGACAAGATTTAAGGCTTTAAGATAATTAACAGTTATTTTTGCTTTGGTATTTCTTGTTTCTTTTATCGTACACATGTAATGACCTATTTATATTTTTACATTTCTATTTTAAAGTGGTTAAAATTTGTTTTTTTTCCATATATAATAAGCAAATTAACAATATACCAAATTTTAAAATCAACAGCATTCTCATAAAAAAATAAAGCATATTTTTCTTTGAATTTCTTTGAACGTTTGGACGATTCTAAGGGCCCACGCAGTTTTGGGGCCCCCAGAGATATTATTAGGGGCCCAAACGAAAAATATTATATATTATTAGGGGCCCAAAATTTGTACTCAAATCAATGTTAGGGAAAAATATTAGGCATAATGTTAATAAAGAGGAAAATATCAAGAGAAACATAAAAAATATAAACTTTAGTTGCAATTTTTTAGTTTGTAATTTTTGCAACAACTCTTTTTAATTTAAATGTATTATTTTCTATTAATAAAGATGTTAGGTGACCAAACTCTAATATTATTGAATATAATTCAAATGCACCAAAATATATTATCTACCTTCAATGAGAAAGGATAAAAATATTCATTTGGTATCACCTTTGGTAGTAAAAGTGACCTAGATTTAAAAAGAAATTTGCTAATCTAAGACAAGAATGTGATGGTTTGTATTTTTCTCAGTTTTACACTTTTTACACTTTTAATTTCTTGAGCAATGACTTTTGAGTTGTCTTCAAGTTACTGCACTGTTATGTCCCTTTATGTATTAATTCTGCTTTTTTTTTTTTTTTTTGAGAAGTGTTCTGTGTATTTGTTTTCTCTGCAGGAAGCAGCTAAATGCTCCTTGGCTTGGTCTTGCCTCTGCTCCAATTGATGCCACACCCTGCCTGGTCAGCTGACTCCTGGCTGCCTATAAATTCTTTCTTCGTCACTTCCTGTTTAGCTGTTTTGAGCTCACCTGTGGTTGGTAGTGATGTGGTGGCACGGTGGCGCAGTGGGTAGTGCAATGGGTAGCGCTGTCGTCTCTGCTGGGTCAGTTGGCATTTCTGTGTGGAGTTTGCATGTTCTCCCCGTGTTTGTGTGGGTTTTCTCCGGGTGCTCCAGTTTCCTCCAGAAGTCCAAAGACATGTGCTATAGGTGAATTGGGTAAGCTAAATTGTCCGTAGTGTATGTGTGTATGTCCTGGTCCTCCAGGTTGGGGGTTGAGCTTTGTGCTAACGACCCACCTCGTAAAAATTAGATGTTTCGAAACACCAACATGGTGCGGCTAAATATCAACTTCGGTATAAAACAGCCCTGGGAGTAAGTAAATAAGTAAGTATTTATCTGAGGAAAATCTGTCACAGTATTTAGTGCATTAGCTCTCGCTCTGTTACATTGAAAATCTGACCTCTGCCTTTTAACGGACTACTCTGCTGTTTTGCCCTTTTTGGATTTGTTTGCTGAATGTAAATATTTGTACATAGTAAGTAGGGAGCTTGACGCCATTTTCTTTTGTACCTTCTTTTTATTGATTGTTTTTGTGGACCAGGGAGTTAGGTAATAAAGTGTATTTTCTTTTCTTTTGCTGGAAATAGGGAAGTTAGAGGGAATTTGAATTTAGATTGTTTTGTTTATTATTTTGGCCTGGTCAGCTCCTGAAGTTGAGAGACAAATTTTGTTTGAGAAAATTATTGTGTAAATAAAATCCCTATTTTCTTAAGCAGCGTTATGTGTGCAGTCTTCCATTTTATGTTACGTACTTATCCCTAGATGGGGCGTAACGTGAAATTGGGGGCTCGTCCGGGATCTGTAGCAGTTGACTTTTGATATTGCTGGGGACTGAGTTCAAGCTTTAACTCCTTCAAACGGAATACCAACAAATTTTCATCCACGGAAGACGGGGGAACGGGATCTATGCAAACAGCTCCGTCAGATTTCCATCTCCACAGCTCCCAAACCTTCCGGTAGCTCCAAACTTGATGCAACACCCTTAAACACACCCGCTTCCAGTAATATCTTTTGTTTCAAGAGCTCAGTGCACACATCTTTAATTTCACTTTTCAATGCATAACGAGGAATAATACTAAAGAAATCTGCGATCAACAACAGACCATCTTTACGGAACTTATCAAATTGTTCATGTGTGGGTGCGATCGTAAATTGATCTAATTCAAATTTTGATGTCATTGCAGATGAGCCTGGTCAGTACCTGGTTGGGAGACCACATGGGAAAACTAGGTTTCTGTTGGAAGTGGTGTTAGACAGGCCAGCAGGGGGTGCTCAACCTGCGGTCTGTGTGGGTCCTAATGCCCCAGTATAGTGAAGGGAACACTATACTGTCAGTGAGCGCCGTCTTTCGGATGAGACGTTAAACCGAGGTCCTGACTCTCTGTGGTCATTAAAAATCCCATGGCACTTCTCGTAAAGAGTAGAGGTGTAAACCCGGTGTCCTGGCCAAACTCCCTCCATCGACCCTTAACCATCATGGCCTCCCAATCATCCCCATCCACCAAATTGGCTCTATCACTGTCTCTCCACTCCACCAATAGCTGGTGTGTGGTGAGCGCACTGGCGCCGTTGTCCTGTGGCTGCCGTCGCATCATCCAAGTGGATGCTGCACACTGGTGGTGGTGTGGAGAGACCCCCCTCATGATTGTGAAGTGCTTTGGGTGTATGGCCATACACGGTAAAATGCGCTATATAAATACACATTACATTACATTACATTACACAATCACTTACTTTCCCTCCTACACAAAGTAAAAGGCCCAGGTAACGGATAAATTGAATAACGCTTGAACGGTTCTGCTTTATCAGTGAAAATTTTGGGAGTCTCAATAGAGAAGTAAAAACCTTATCTAGGACGTAATGCATATCCAGAGTTAGAGCAACTAGGTGAGGGAGACAGCGTCCATCATTTGGCTAAGGGTCCACATTGAACATCTCATGAGCAGGGTGAAGCAACACAAGCTGGACAGTCATCATCTCTCTCTATTAGCGAGGATCAACCTGATTTACACAATGGCTTGCCCTCTGCCCATTAGTAAAAACTTGAGCAAAAAATTAAAGAGGAGATAACATTTAATGGGTAATGATGAACTTGAATTTATTTTTGTAAAATATATATATAAACTATACTGTACATTGCATGCACTGCAGGGATAAAAAGTTGTTAATATAATAAACATTCATTTTCAATGCATTATCATAAACATTTAAACATAAATAACAGAACAATTTGAGTGAACATTTGTTCTGCACTAATGTAAATCTAAATTTTTTTAGATACTTGCACTGCACTAATGTAAATATGCAGGTTTTTTTGTGCATAAAGAATTATCAGGGTGTCCACCTCCATCAAATGTTGTAACACCTCTGCCTTTTGACAAAACTCTGGCAATCAACTACTGTCAGACCCCCAGTGATGCTCAAGCACTTTTTGTATTTAATTACATTTAATGTTAGTCTTTTTATATAAGATTACAAGAATAATGCAAAATGTATTTGGTTCAAGTAGCAAAAATGTAATGAATGGGATACCCCTTCAACTCATTTTCAACAAGGAAAACCCTGAACTATTTAAATATAAGTAACTAGACATTTGCACTGCAGTAGTTAAAAAGGTAAATAACTTTAGACATTTGGACTGCAGTTATGCAAATATAAATAATTTGACACATTAATGTTAAACATTTCCCTTACAGTGATGTGTAAAAATACAACATTAAGTGAAGTTTATTTGTAAACTAATTTCGAGAGGATCATGTGCTTATGATTGCTTGCGCCTGATCCACATTATCCAATTTACGATTCACCAATCAGACGATTCCTAAGCCACTATAAATACCCCAAGTTCCACATAACAGCTACCTTCATTTTTGAAGAATGCTTCCCGCTACAAAACGCTCCAGCATTGCATCATTTAACCTATTGATACGGAAGAACAAACAACAACAACAACAACAACTCCAGCCAGAGCCCCGCTCTCCCAGAGACTCCAGCCGCAGCCTCGCCAGCAATCGAGCCCTAGCTCCCGCAAGACACCGGCCGGCCCACCAGCTCTTCCACCTTCTACTTCAAAATACCTCACCAACGCATCTGCCGCATCTTCAACCCAATTCTCCAGCAAGATCACAGCTCACAAACTTCGACTAAACACTCAAAACGCCGGCATCCACGATTCCAAACCATCGCAACGAAGCCGAAATCTCTCCCCTACCGCTTCACTCGCGGTACATAGCAAGATTTAAGGAGAAACCTCGCCAAAATAACGACTCTCCAACAAAGACTAAACATGTTTATATATATCTCTCGATAGCCAAGTCCCGCGTTACCAGAATGACATTAGCATCACCTGTCGAACTGGCAATAATCAAAAGATGATAATAACCACCAAAGAACTCACCTCTCAAGCCTCCCGCCTGTCCACAGATCCATAACATCCAACCACCACGGAGTAATTCGACTGCACAGGGTCCAGGCAATCTTATTGCCCATAACGTTACTCCACAACCCATTTATACGTCAACAAACAGCCACAGAAAGCACTGCTATCACTCAACGAGCCACTGGAGCGCGTCCAATAGAGTAGCGTCTTCAAACATAACCATACTCGTCACAAAATGGCCACCGACCTTTTGATTGACAGTTAATTGAACCAATAGCTGTAAGGAGAAGCGCCTTCTCTCTTGACAGTTTGAATGACCCAGCTGCAAACTACTCGTAAAATGACTTCGGCCAGATATGCTTGTGATTCTAACCATTTTAAGATTGCAAGGGTGATGCCATTTAAGCATGGTTTATATTAAATGGCGTCACCATTTTTAAAGTTCTTGGTTCTACGACAGCAGTTAATTTAAACTTTAAAAAAAAAAAAAAAAAAAAAAAAGATAAAATTAACATCTTTTGAAAGATTCATTCGCAGCTAGCAAAACACCAAGTATAGAAGTCCAATCATAATGCCATAGTGACTCATGTCCATACACAAAAAGAGTCACGAGCCACAAAGAGTCATAAGCAAGTTTACAATGGCAAGTCGGTTCGGACATGGAAACGGCAAAGCAACAAACTTCTCGCTTGACTGGTATGACTAGGAGGAGGACGTTTCTGACAAACGGAGTAATGTTTCATCCATTGAGTGGGTGGTAGACACATTTGCAATTAAGCAAATTTCAATATCACTAAGGGGTTTAAACTCCACTCCACTATCACTTCGCCTACACAGTCTTCAAGAGGTACTCCCAGGACCACTAGTCAAGCCACGCCCCATGTTCTCAGCTCTCCTTCCATCCGCCATCCTGCGGGGGGATGAATGCCCACCTCTACCATTCATGCACATTGCGACAACAAAGCTATACCATGCATTAACAAAAGGCGCTTCCATTTGCTCATGCCTTTATTAAGACGCCTTGCATGGATATCAGCTAAAATAATTCATTATGTCTGTTGTACATGTACCTTGTTGTAAAAAAATCACATTTCTTATTCTCTCTTGTTTCTCATTTCAGAGATCGTGGCAGCCAGCTCCAGAAGCTGACCATCATCCACACCTGTCCCTCATTATTTAGAAATGATACTTAGAAATGTTAAACCTCCCCCTACATAACTTCCGCATAACTCCCACATTCCTCACTTTACAGTCAGTTGCCCCTAGAACCCTTCAGTTATACCTCCTTCATGAAGTTCATTCAAACACTTCACTCCCTTTACCAAACATCTTTCCCAGATTTTCCGTCCTCTATCACCCGATACATCGCACTCCTACACACTTCAAGAAACATTCAAGCCAGCTCAATCACAAGCTACCACAGCATGGATTCAATTGTTCCACGGGTCCATTCCAGACCCCCCCCCCACCCCCTCCCCCTCATTTCTAGACAACCCATCTAAACTAACATCTAATTCATCCCCATAATCCACCCCACCATACCTGATCTAACCTTGCAGGATAAGGAAACTCTACCTTTCCTTATCAAGCATACAGATCTATTACGCATAGGACATTCTATATACATTTGACATCCCCTCCCCCACACACCCTTTCCAGATCCTCTTAGCATACATACACTCCAGGAGAGCCCAAGAGCCCAACCCCCTCGCCCCTCTCTTTACTGACGATGCTAACCGTCCAGTAACACGTTTCTGGTTCCAAAAACATTTAAAAGAAGTCCTCCGCCTTTCAGGCTTCCCCCCCCCCGTACCATTCTCTAGCCATTCATTCAGAATAGGAGCAGCCACCACAGCAGCCCACAATGGGCTCTCTCAACAACAGATTCAGACCCTCGGACGTTGGTCTTCTGACGCCTTCAAATCCTACATCCGCCTCAGCCATTACCACCTCAAGGAAGCCCAGCTGATTCTCTCCAGCCGACTTCCACCCAGCCGAGTTCAAGGGCACGAGCACGACTCTGCCTTTTCCTCCTATTTTCCCTCTCTCTAGCCCCTTCGCTACACTTCCTATTCTCTTCCTTCTAACCTTCCAAGCGCGAGCTATACTCCGCTTCCCCACCACTCCCGCTCAACACAGCTCTGACTCCCGCATGTGTCGCTTAGAGCTCCGACTCCCACAGGAGTCCCGCCAAGCCCATCCCCAGCCCACCCCTTAGCAGTCACACGGTAGCAAGAGCCTCACTCTCCCCTCCCTTTTCCCGCCTCTTGCTAAGACCCCCCCCCTTTTTTTTTCTTCACCGCCCAAAGAATATCTTCCCCGACTCCCGCAGGAGCCCCGCCACCCCGGCTCTGACTCCCGCAGGAGTCTCCCCAGAGCCTCGACTCCCTCAGGAGTCACTCCCGGCCCCTCCCACGCCCCCGTCCAGACTCCACAGAAGTCTGTTTCCAACTTCGCTCCAGCAGGAGCCTCTCTCCTCTAACATCGTTCCAATATTATATCCAGCAGCCGGATATAGCATTGATATTTGCCTCTCGGGGGGGTTCTTCAATATGCGGCTGCTGTCCCGAGCTAATTAAGGCATCCTGGGGAGTTCTCGAGATCTACCTGACTCTCCTATCGCCATGCAAATGGGAGGGAGCCCCGGGCTCGAGGATCTTATGAGCTCAGGGCTCTCTCCCGGGACAGCATGCCAAACAAGCTTATAATCAATCATCAGCTAACTGTGAACTCTTGAAGTGAAGTTTATTTGTAAACTAATTTTAAGAGGATCATGTGCTTATGATTGCTTGCGCCTGATCCACATTATCCAATTTACGATTCACCAATCAGACGATTCCTAAGCCACTATAAATACCCTAAGTTCCACATAACAGCTACCTTCATTTTTGAAGAATCCCCCCCTTCCACCCCTACTCCGCCTCCTTTCCAGGACGGGTGACACGGTGGCCCAGTGGTTAGCACTGTTGCCTCACAGCAAGAACGTCACCGGTTCTGGCCCTCGCCGGGCTGGCCGGCGTTTCTGTGCGAAGTTTGTACGTTCTCCCCGTACCACGTGGGTTTCCCCCGGGTTCCCCGGTTTCCTCCCACCGTCCAAAAACATGCAACCTAAGTTAACAGACCAATCCAAATCGGCACCACAAACACGAACTAGCAATAGTCATCTCTTAAGAGCAAACACTATTAGTTCACTAACTACTACAGCAGGGGAGTTCTCGAGATCTACCTGAGCTCAAACTCTTCAATCGCCTTGCAAACGGGAGGGAGCCCCGGGCTCGAGGATCTTATGAGCTCAGGGCTCTCTCCCGGGACAGCATGCCAAACAAGCAATCATCAGCTAAGTGTGAATTCTTGAAACAATTATCATTTAAAGTTGTGTGTGTGTGTGTGTGAGTTTTGTTCAAATCTGTAGTCATCTTGACAGGTAGAAGTAAAAAAGGAAAAAAAAAGAAATGGTCAGCTTCCTCTCAGATGCATTTTGATGTCTTTGAAGATGAGCTGGATCATCATGTCATCCTGAGCATAAATGACCTCCTTCTCAAGCTATGCAGCTTCTCTGAGTTCCTCATCGACCTGAAACACGTCAGGCTGATCTCTCCTGTCACTCCACTCTTACAGGAAACTGAGAAATAACCTATAGTTAGTAACGTTCATAGTTATGGATATTAAGGACACAATGTACACAAACATGTAAATAGACAGAAGGATGGATGGATAGATAGAAATGATGCAGGTAATTAAAATATAACAAAAAACTGGTATGAACTATTGCTATTGCTATGCTATTCGTATATATAGCATGATAATACTCACCCTCAAAATGATCGATGTAACTCGAAATGTAGAATTTTAACCTCTTCTCTTCTTTGCTGTTCGTGTGACAGCTCTCTGTTTAATGATTCGATTAAAGTCATTGACGGTAATCCGAGGAAACACTTATAAACAGCAAGTGTAATCTATCGTCCTCTCCTGCACCATCCGCATACAGTCATCGCTGTGCTGCACTAGAAGTAACCATGCGGGCTGAGCGCAAACGCAGAAGCGATCGTGCAGTCCATTAACCAGTCTCTTCAAAAAGGACAGCCAGGACAGCTCCATATTATTACAACAACGCTGTGATGAGCACCACTGACCTCTCTTGAACTTCTCCTGGCCGTCCATTTTGAAGAGACTGGTTAATTACGGCTGGCCCGCCTTGATTGTAAGGCAAAGCGTGATTGGTTGGAGCGAGAACAAGCAACGATTGGTCAGCACCATGTTCCCGGTATCTGATTGGTTTAAGTAGAAGGTGTGTGGAGTCCATCTATTTGTGGATTAGTGTAGTGTTGGTCTTGACGTTAGAAATGTTTCAAAATCCACAAATGCACAGAGCGATCCACAAATGCACAGAGCGATCCACAAATGCAGAGAGAGCTACCCACAAATACCCACAGCAATCCACAAATGCACAGAGAGCTACCCACACATGCACACTAATCTACAAATGCACAGGACGCAATTCACATATAACAGTCAGGCAAAATTGTGTTTGTAGAATAAAAAATATATGTGTGAGTATGTTTTTTTTAGATTTATTTGTGGATCTCATTGTATTTATTTGTGAATATACTTGGTATTTGTCAATCGCTTCACATTTATTTGTCGATTGTATTATATTTGTTTGGAATTACGAAACAATTCTCTCTCCATAGTCAAACTACTCATCTTTTTATACATTGACAGAACTTGATCAGACTTGACTGGTTTTTATTTGCATACACAGTTCTGACACATTGATTTAAATACCTAAGCAGTTCTGCCTGTCACAAGTTAAATTATCACGCACTCAAATTACTTCAGGCCAAGTTAAAAATGCTCTGATGCTTGTTTTTTCATAGTTGTTATCATAAATATATCAAACTTATATTAATCATATTCATAAGTATATAT
>CAIGQV010017386.1:2049953-2064524 GCA_903798115.1 Danio jaintianensis
AATTGTTCAATTTATTGTCAAAGATTTAAGGAACACTCCACTTTTTTTTGGAAAAGGCTTAGTTTACAAGTCCCCTGTAGTTAAACAGTTGAGTTTTTGTCTTGATAATTTTACTATTTAAAGCTTGATTCTTCTGTAGTTACATCATGTGCTAAGACAGACAGAAAATGAAATGTCTTGGAACTTTCCTTACTTTCCGGAGTAATAATCAAGGAAATGACTAAATAAAAAGACTGAATAAAAGAGTTGTTAGATTAAGACTGCAGAAATAGCAGCTAATAATCCAGCTCTTGCCAATGATAAAAAAAAAAATGTCTATTTTGTCTACACTGTAAAAAAAATCCAGGTAGCCTCAAATTTTAAAAACTGAATCCAATTAACTTTTTGAGTCCATTGAACTTATATTATGTTAAACTGACTTAAAACAGCTTGCGTAACTTATAAAATGAAGTTAGAACATGATTAACTTCATTTAATAAGTTACAATGACCTAAAAACATATGGTGTCAGGACTAATTGATTGTATAATTTTTTACAGTGTATTCATTATTATTATATAAATTATTGTTTTAACTGTTTTTGATGCAATGGTTTCAGCACTGGTAAACATAAGTCACACAACTCACTGTACGCACTCTCTCATTTAACACGGATGAGCTTCTGTCAATCACTTCTTTGTTTATACACACATTAGGTGTGTTTAGGTGTTGGGCGGGGCTTCTGCGTGCATTTTTAAAGCCTGAAGTAGGGCAAAAGTGTGCAAAAGCCAGTCATAGACAGAGAAGACAAGTCATTTGGGTGAAATTTCCCGATCTTGTATTTAAAGGTAGGTATTTTATTTCTACACATATGCTGCTTGTCTGATAGTGCGTATTTGTTTTGTATCTAAGAACTAGCATAACCAGTTGAGCGTGACACTGAACATAAATCAATAAAATGCTTTCAGATTTAGATGAAAGTTTCAATGAGCAAAACTGTAAGAGTTACTATAGAAAAAGTCTGTAATGTGGTAGAATGGTTTAGGGTTATTTGAAAATGTGAACAATTGTACTGACAAATAGAGCTGCAAAACATGTTTAGAATGCAGTCATCATTGAAGTGTGAGATGATGTGATGCATTGACATGTCAGGCTGTTGCACTGCAAAAACACTGCTTTTCTTAGATTTTTGTCTCTTGTTTCTAGTCCAAATATCTTAAAATTCTTAAATCAAGAAGCATTTTCTAGACAAGCAAAAAATATTGTCTTGTTTTAAGAAATAATATGCCAAAATTAAGCGAGGTTTTCCTTAAAACAAGCATTTTTTGCAGTGTATATGATCTAAAAATGAAGATTCTGGATTGGATGAAAGGGATGAGATTATTTCAAGCTAGAGTACATAATATATTTGTATCATAATCGCTTTTTTCTTCTTTTTTTAATAGTCAGATTTTAAAATGCCTCCTCCAGCGGTTCCTCATGGCATGTGCCTGAAGGTTATGAATGACCGTAACATGAAGGGCGGCATGGGCTCTGACACAAATCCATTGAAGTTCATGGACCAAGACTACAACTTCTTGCAAGATTACTGTCTGAAGACTAGGCAGAGATTTGTTGATGAGTTTTTCCCGCCAGACCTTCGTTCCATTGGCGAAGGGCTGCTAAAGCCTGAAGTCATGGCCCGAGTGGAGTGGATTAGACCAACGGTGTGTAATCAACTTGCTTAAAGCGTTGATGTGTGTGATCTGACTACATTGCACAAGCTTATGTAAAAGAGTAAAATATGCATTTTTGTGGAAGATGAAAAAGATTTCTATTTAAAGTCAATTGGCTAATTATCAATTTACTAATTATAGCTTTTAAATTATATTAATAAAGACGTATTACATGTATGAAAAAAAATCCTGCTGTCATTAGAAAAACTGAAAAAGAGAAAACCACTACTAACAATTATAGTAATCACACAGAATGCATCAGTTGACCAAATGCCAAATACTGAAGTTTTTTTTTACTTGTTTCATTTCAGAAATTGTATCCAGAAGCTGCTGAATTTGTTGTAGATACCGTGTCCAGGTTTGACTATGCCCAAGGGTTTATAGGTGTGTCTGGGTAACCACAATTTTGTTGTTTAAGCACTTAAAGATGCAGCCAGTATTGGCAGTTGACTTGACGTGGTCTCACACTACTAGAGTATTAAACTACATTGTAGAAATGCAGCATTTAAAGTCAGTATTGATCTTTTTCCCCAATGGTGGGCCAATCAATCAAAAAATTAAAGGTTATATTTAGGAGTCTACTCATTTCTACTTTTTAGCCCTTCCCCTTTGCCCTCCTTTTTGTGTGTTTAAGTGAAGAGATATGAGTGTCTCGAATTTCTTTTGGTTTATTGGCATAAGGCAGTGGTTCTCAATTCCGTTCCTCGGGCCCATCCGCCCTGCACATTCTCTATGTGTCTTATTTGACACGCGAGGATCAGTTCATGGATCTCTCTGTTAATGAGTTGATGATCAGAATCAGGTGTGTTAATTAAGGAAGACAGGCTGCTTCTGAAATCGCCTACTACTCAGTAGGTACAGCATTTGAATTTAAATTTACTACTCGACTGTTAGAAAAGTACGTTTTAAACAGTATGAATGTGAGTAGTATGAATGGAACTCGGATGTACTACATCCGCTATTTTGTCATGATCACGTGACCTACCAGCGTCAGTTGCGTCACTTCACTCCCAATTATGAATTTTCTCTCTGGGCATCATAGGATAGCGTAGCGTGCATCGGATGCACACTTTAGAATCTTGTCGGAAGTAGCATCTGGGTACTTCTCGCATACTGTTTTTCAAATTCTAATTCAGACATACTACTCGATTCGCATAGTGTTTTTAGCGTACTATATAGTATGGAAGTATGCAAATTCAGATGCAGTCATACAGAATGTGCAGGGTGGGGGGCCGAGGACTGGAATTGAGAATCACTGGCATAAGGGTATAGGGTAAGTGCCAGGTAGCACTTCAAATAAAGTTTTTTTTGGGACCACACAGTTTTGTGCTTCTTGCAACATGATCCACAGGGTTGTCCACAACAACAGGGTTGTCTCATATGAAGTCTCATATGCTTTAAAGCTGAAAACTAACAATGTTTTCTAAAGTCACAGCGCATAATAACTTTGAGAATGAGAAATGTGATAAACGTTACTACGCTTGTGCCTTCTGGAACGACTAGCGCATGATGATGATGATGATGTGTGTGTGTGTGTGTGTGTGTGTGTGTAGTAGTGGTGTCCCAATTCTTAGGGTAATATTTTCATCCCTACCCCTTCACATTGTGTTTCAAGGGCCAAAGAGAAGTCATATAGGTATGCGTAAGGGTAGAGGTGTAAAATAGTATAGGGATTGAGCCTATAATGATCCAAACAATGTGCTGTAATTATCTTACAGCCCCCCCCCCCCACATTGAACCCATCTAGTCCTCCCTCACTTATGATGACCCTGCTGCTTAGCAATGGCAGACACCACTGGAGCACAAGTTTCACAAGATGTTATTTAAAAAGATGCATGGCAATTATTTCTGTGTGTCCACTGGTTCGAGTCACTTGTGTTTGGACTCAAAAGCAAAAAATGCTTTTCTTACTTTAGAATTGTTGGCTTGTTTATAGTCCAAATATCTAAATATTCTCAAACCAAGAAGCATTTTTCGAGACAAGCAAATATATTGTCTTGTTTTAAGAAATAATATGCTCAAATTAAGTGTTTTTTTCCTGAAAAGAAGCTAAACTATTTGCTAACGGGGTAAGCTAAATAATCTTGTTTTTCCTTTCGACATACGATTATTTAGCTTACCCCATTGGCATATTATTTTGCTTGTTTTAGCTAAAAACTCACTTAATTTTGACATATTATTTCTTAAAACAAGACGATATTTTTTGCTTGTCTTGAAAATGCTTCTTGATTTAAGAATTTTTTGATATTTGGACTAGAAACAAGACAAAAATCTAAGTAAGAAATTTGTTTTTGCAGTGATGACCACCTCTTCTGGCTATATTAACACTCAAATTTGCTAAGGACAAAAATAAATGCCTGCAATATCAAAGAAAAAAAAGTCAGATAATAACCTGTGGAATATAAAAATGATCAAATTCACTGTGTCATTTGTTGTTGTTGTTGTTTTCCCTTAGGAAACTGTTGGTTTCTGGCCTCTGTTGGTGCCTTAACATTTCAAAGCAAATTATTGCAAAAGGTTGTTCCAGATGGACAGTCACTCAGACACAATTACACTGGTTTATTTCACTTCAGGGTGAGTTCCTCTCTTTTTTGTGCCATTTTATGAATTGTTTATTTATATTCTGAATCTGAAATAACTGTTTACTCACAGTTCTGCTTATATAAATTTATAGTTCTGGCGCTTTGGAAAATGGTTCGATGTTGTGATTGATGACAAGCTGCCAACAATCAATCGCCAGCTGATCTTTGTCAAATCAAAAACATATAATGAGTTCTGGCCAGCCTTGCTGGAGAAAGCATATGCCAAGTAAGTGCTGGTACTGTATCTTTAAAGTGATGAAATATGATGCATATGTAAGCAATAGCGCTGTTGTTTTTAATACAAGCATGGTTGTAATTCATGTGCAGTAATAATCCTCAAAATTTATGTCTGTTTCACTGCGGCGAAAAAATTTAGAGCTAGAATGACTGTTGCAGGGTATGTGGCTCCTATGCAGACATGCACACCGGCCGAGTGTCTGAGGCCCTGCTGGACTTCACTGGCGGGGTTCATATGCACTACGATCTGAAAACGGCTCCGACTGATCTGTGGGAGATAATGTACCGTGCTTCCCAGTCAGAGGTCCTTATGGGCTGTGAAAGCCCACCAGGGGTAAGCCAAAAGAGATTATATCCTACAGATGTGGTCAATTGAGCTTTTTTCATGTTGAACACAAAAGAAGATATTTTGAAAAATGTTGGAATTCAGTACCATTGACATCCATAGTAGGAAAAACAAATACTATGTAGTCAAAGGCTGGTTTCTAACATTTCCCAGTATATGTTCTTATGTGTTCAGAAATATACTTAAACAGGTTTGGAGCAAGAGAAGGGGAAAATGGTGACAAAATAATCTTTAAGGAGGAGTGAAATTCAGTTTTAGACATTTCATCCATATGGTCTAGCCCCCAATCAACCAGTGGTGGAATGAGTACTGAAAAATCACACTCCAGTAAAAGTATCATTACTTACTGTAATAGTGCAAGTAGAGTAAAAGTATCTGTTGTAAATATTAGTCAAAGTATGAGTAAAAAGTAGCTCTTTTAAAAGTACTCAAGAGTAGTGAGTAATTCACTTTGAAAGGTTGATGCGTTTACATGCAATTTGTGCATGTGTGTGCAAGCGTAACATTCTGTAGTGCATTTAGTTATTGTTTGCGGCCATTTCAGTCATCATACAGTAAACAACCATCATCTTATCAGTGCATCTAAACAGTCTCTCAGTCATTGCGTGTAACGATTTTGTGTCTTGATTTTGTTCTGTATGATTCGATTTGATTGGACAGGAATCGCAGGACTGATTAATCTACTTTAGCCAATCACCATAGACATGAAAAAAAAAATAAAGTAGTGACTGCAGGTTGAAGGAAAATAGTGGAGTAAAAGTACTGATGCAACACTAAAAATGTACTCAAGTGAAAGTAAAAGTTAAAACTACTCAGTAAAGTACAATTCCTGACAAAAACTACTCAATTACAGTAATTTGAGTATTTGTAGTTTGTTACTTCACACCACTGCAATCAACATACTTTTGACCACAAGGTATCTTTCTCCCAAAAACAAAATAAAATAAAACAACAACAAAAAACACTGACACAAGGATTGAACTAGACATTTATTTTTGTGTTGTCTGTAAGGTGGTGATCTTGTAATGTGTGGGATTGCTGCACATTTAAAAGAAACAGTTAAGTGAATAATAACACACTGTCAGGCGTCTTATTGTTTTGTTCATGTTTCCATTTCATCAGAATGAGGAGCGGTTACCAAATGGCATAGTTCTGGGCCACGCTTACACTGTGACAAAGGTCTATCAGGTAAGATTGCACAAAAAACACGTTTCAGCATGTATATTAATATCAGTTAAAGCAAGGGACAAAGATAATGCCTTGGGGCTATGCAGCCAATTTTATACACACCCACCGTAATCGTGTTTATACTTGATTTGAATGCAGATTTGAAGACAGAAGTGAAAAAACATCAAATTATGTTGAAGGCTTTGTAGAAAGGTATCTAATCAGAGTGGTTTTAAACAAAATTCCTCCATTCTTGAAACATAATGGCAGCTTTGTCTTCTGATATAATACAGGGTGGGTAAAAATATTTTTAATTCTGCCTTTTGTGGCCAATGCCTGTAGTATCGATGCAGGGAATATGAAATTGTATTTACTATCATCCATTTAGACTGTTTTCATCATGACTCCAGTGATACAAGTTGTAGAGGTATTAAAGGTGCCATAGATTGAAAATCTGGATAGCTGATTAATAAGAGTTTTGTATGTAATAGCATACCATGAGCCTCAAACACCCTGGTTACCTTGTTCTCATGTAAATCCTATAAGTGAAAAATTCTAGAGGAAATCAGGCCAATTGGAACAAAACACAAACTGTTACATTGTACGCAGGATCATTAATATGCACACCCCAGGGTGCATTTCCTAATGAGATTACAACCATTATAATTTCCCCTTATTTTAAAAGTTAATCTAAGCTTCAATTATACTTTCAAGAGTTTGCACTTAGATAATGCTCGACTATGATAGCAGATTTGGCATGCTGTCCCGGGAGAGAACCCTGAGCTCGGAGATAGGTGAGCCCAAGGTTCCCGCCTGGTCAATGAGCATTAGGAGGGATACGAGATCAGGTGTTTCTCGAAAGCCTCCCTTTGGTTCTAATTAATACGGTAAGTGTGTGTTTAAGTGCTTGTGACTGATTATTACGGTTCGTTTATATGCATGTTTTTAGATTGTGGGAGGAAACCAGAGTACCCGGGGAAAACCCACGCGAACACGGGGAGAACATGCAAACTCCGCTCAGAGAGTACCCACTGGTTCAAATAGCACTTGAACCCTGGTTTTCTCGTTGAGTCGCCGTGTCGCCCAATCAGGGAGAAGGACAGGGGAATGATAGGGGAGGAGGGGGGGGGTTTCCGAAAATGAAGATAGGGAATGAGATTTTTAGCAGGGTATTTATAGTGATTTGTAATGATCTGATTGGTTGGCTAATGATTAGCGATAGGTATCAGCTGTCGTCGTTCATATCACGTGCTCCTCTCGAAATTAGTTTGTGAAACTTCACTTCAAGAGTTCGCACTTAGATAATGCTCGACTATGATAGCAGATTTGGCATGCTGTCCCGGGAGAGAATCCTGAGCTCGGAGATAGGTGAGCCCAAGGTTCCCGCCTGGTCAATGAGCATTAGGAGGGATACGAGATCAGGTGTTTCTCGAAAGCCTCCAAAAGAGCTATCGGCTCGGGACAGCAGCCGTGTATTCGGAGAACGCCCCCCAAAAGGCTGAAAAGTTGCTATATCCGGCTGCTGGATATAGTGGCTGGGAAGGAGGAAGAAGAAGAGAGATGCAAGTCCCCGGGGGGCAGAGTATATATAAATGTATATGTATATAAGCATATATAGATATACATATAAATATGATGGGTTGGCCTAATAACTAAGGGGGGGCGGTGACGTGACTCGAAACTCGAAGTCACAGCTCGGGAAGTTGAGCTAGATAGGCTGGCTCCGGCAGGAATCGGGATTTTTTAGGGTGAAAGGGTGGGGGTGCCTGCCGGAGTAGATGCTCGAGGACCGCCCCTGCGGGGGCTAGAGCTTGGGAGTGACAGCTGAAATATAGGCCCGCATACTGGGTTGTATTTGGACGGACATGTGCGAATGATCGATATGTTCGCATGTATGCGCATGCGAACTATCGATCAAATGCATGAAGCTAAGGCCGGGGGGGGGGAGGGGGGGGGTGATGGCACTCGGGCTTCGAGTCACAGCGCGGGAAGTTGAGCTAGTAAGGCTGGCTCTAGCGGGAGTCAGGGAAAAGGGATTGGGCGGTGGAGACTCCTTTTAGAGGGTGACGAGGGAGGCTTGGGGAGCCAGCGTGGTGTCGACATGCGTCCGCGAATTTGAGTATGTGCGGACGCGTATCTACATCATACGCATATGCCCGCTCTCTCGCGCGCAGACGCACGCGCACGGGTACGCGCGCGGGCACGCGACGCTGGAGCTGGGGGAGGGGTAGTGACGTGACTCGAAGCTCGAAGTCACAGCTCGGGTAAGATGAGCTATCAAAGGCTGCTCTGGCAGGAGTCGGGGAGGGAGGGAGGGTATGGAGACTCCTGAGAGCGGTGGGAAGCTAGGCGAGGTGACGGGGACTGCTGAAGTTGGGGAAGGAAGAAACAAGGCTGGGAATATTTCATCTGGAAAGGGACTTTGGGCTGCTTTGAGGTGGCTTTGGCTGAGGCGAATGTATGATTTGAAAGCATCGGATGACCACCTGCCTAGGGTTTGTATGTGATGCTGTGATAGCCCTTTGTGTGCTGCTGTGGTGGCAGCTCCAATTCTAAATGAGTGGCTAGAGTAGGATTCTGGTGAAAATCCTGAAAGGTGAAGGACTGCTTTTAGGTGTCTTTGGAACCAAAAGCGTGTGATGGGGTGGGAAGAGTCCTCTATAAATAGGGGGGAGGAAGGGCTAGTGCTGAGGGTTCTACTGTAGTGTATGTATGCTAGGAGTGTTTGGAATGGGCATGTAGAGGAGGGGATGTCAAAAATATATATGTAGTGTCCTTTGCGTGATAGGTCTGTTTTGCTTTCCTTGATAAGGAAAGATATCATTTCCCCATCGATAAGTGCTAGATCTGAAATAGTGGGGTGGATGTTGGGGTCAAAATTTTTTTGACGTTATAGAAATTTCAGAACATCTAAGGAATCCGAAAAGAGTATGAACTTGGCGTCGGGGGTTCGGTCAGTGTGGGTGGATAAAGGCCTTTCCGGAGTGTGGAAATGCATTTGGACAGTATGTGGTGTGTGATGGGCAGCCTGGAATCTGGGAGGGGAGGGGGGGGCTTTGGATGCCTTTGATAAGAAGGCTGGTTTGGGCATTGGCTATAGAATTTGATACGGAGCCGTGTATTAATTAGTGGAAGAATTGGATGCCACTTAAGTAGCTTCTGATGGAGCTGGCTAGTATGTTTGTATATATGGAGGTATATGATGAATGAAGTTATTGTCGGCAAGGAAAAATTGGGAAATGTGGTGTTGTAGAGGGAATGGAATTGTTTAAATGCATTCCAAGCTGTAAGATGATTGTAATGTGCTGGGGGATACTGCTTGTAGGATAGGGGAGATGGATGTTTGGTGCAGGTGATGCATGGGGTGATTTATGGTAATATCATCTCTTAATAAGGAAGGACTGGAGTCGGATGTGGGATGGTTGGTCTAGGCAGTTCTGTTTCTGAAGCCAGTTGCTGAGTTTCTATTGTCGAAGGGAAAGTCCGTTTGATGGACAGTGCTGTTGTGGCGAGGGTAATCCTGGAATGTTTCTGGCGGAGTCTAGGGGAGGTTCGGTTGGGGCGTGGCTTTCTTGCTGTTTATTTGACAGTCCGGGTTGATCTTATTCTGGCAGAGAGATGGTGGGCTGAGGGTATGGAGTGTGGCGTGGGCTAGTATCCTGTAGGTTCCTCTTGAATGCAGTGTAGTAACGTGATGGTGTAGTAGAGTTTTTAACCCTTAAATAATCCTGTAAATTTGCTTAAAATGCAAATGTGTCTACTGCAGAGTCAATGGATGAAACACTACTCCATTCGTCAGAAATGTCCTCTAATTCATCGCTGTTGAGCGGGAAGTTATTTGGTCGTTTCCTTGCCATTACACCACCGACCAACTTGCACGTGTAAACTCTCTCGTGATGCTCCTTGTGTATGGAATGGACGCATGAGTTGCCATGGCATGATTTTATTTATTTATTTATTTATTTTTATTTATTTATTTATTTATTTATTTATTTATTTATTTATTTTTTTCAAAATAATATCAGTACTCAACTACTTTGATCGTAGTGAAAAATAACTATGCTTAGTATATTAACATTAATAACACAAGCTTATCTGGCCGAAGTCATATTCAAGGTCATTGCAACTCTTAGTTAAAGGCTAACTGCATTTTCATACATACCATTTCTCTACTGTACTTATGAAAACAGAGACTGTTGTACTTGTTTGCCATTGCACTGTTTCAATCTCGCGATTTCTGAGCTCAGGAATCGGTTGGCGCTGCGTGTTCAGCTCCTCCCCCCTCCACACTGAGCTCAATAATCTCCAGAATTTAAACAGAGCGCTTATTTGTTTACATTAATTATTTAAATTTATATTACGTGCGTTTATCTAACCCTGTAAAAATACTATACCTTACATTGTCGCTGTTGAACTCATGTCCCAGTAAGTACCCAATGTTTTTAATTTCCTTACCTTTCTCTTTAAGATATCTATTATTTCCTTTCTCTCTTCTCTTATACTTTAAGCACTCGTGTTTAACATGCTCAATTATTACTCGTTGCGACTGAGTTGGTCCGTTCATGTCAAAGAGAGGGCGGGACTGATTCTCGTTTTGAAGCTCCTTGGATGTTGGTGGTTGTAGCACTTCTTTGATCCAGCTATTGGTTCAATGACATGTCAATCACAGAGTGCAGAGGTCGGCGGCCATTTTGTTTTCAAAATAGTAGTAATGTTTACGTACGTTACTCTCCCGAACGCGTTATAGATTTAGTGGTTCGGGATACTAAATTGAAATGATAGCCTTGTATTGCGTGGATGTTTATAAATGAATAAGTGCGAAATGGACTAAGTATTTTACTGAATTTGATTGCTTGGGTTCTTGCAGTGGAGAATATGGATCTGTGGACGGACGGGAGGCTTGAAGGGTGAGTTTCTTCAGTTATTGTCTTCCTTGGTTGTTGTCAGAAGTTCGGCTTATGCAACGGCTCAGATGCCGGAATCTCTGATGTCTGAGGGATTCTGACAGAGTTCGTGGACTGTCAGCTTGCTGGAGATTGGGTTGAAGGTATGCGTAGGATGAGCATGGGAAGAGCAGGAGGTGGTGTAAATTGGAAGGAGAGGAAAATCTTTGACGGCGTTGTGGTTGACTTGTAGAAGAGCAGGTGGGCCAGCTGTTTTTTGCGGGGCTTAGGGCTTGATTTGTAGTCCTGGTGAGGCTGGGTGGCGCTGAGCTTCGGCTGGATTTTTTGGGAAGAGCGGGGTTCTCGCCGAATTGTTTGTCAGTTCTTTTCCGAATGATGGGTTTGGTGGTGCGGTGCTGTAAAAGTTTTGAAGCTGGAGCGTTTTTTGTAGCGAGAGCGGTCTTCAAAAAACGAAGATTTTCCGAAAATGAAGATAGGGAATGAGATTTTTGGCAGGGTATTTATAGTGATTTGTAATGATCTGATTGGTTGGCTAATGATTAGCGATAGGTATCAGCTGTCGTCGTTCATATCACGTGCTCCTCTCGAAATTAGTTTGTGAAACTTCACTACTATGTATATGGGACTCTTACTTTGAAAATGAGATCACCATTATAGAGCTCTCAGGTAATGCAACACATAAAAATAAATAATAAGACACATAATAAGATGATTTAGTGCCGCTGAAGAGGTATGTGTATATTCACATTTGCGGCTAATTCCACAATATACACATTAAACTAATAAAATATACAGTTTAACAGTATGTTTTAGTTTAACGTGTATATTGTGAAATTAGCCACATATGTTTGTAATGAGGCACCAAACCCTTAAATATAAGTGTTTAATGCACATTTATATTCATGTCACTCAGCTCTTACTGCGATTTTTCTTCAGTGAAAGGATGTGTATACACTTTATAAAACTCATCTGTTTATGCAGAGGTTGATATAATCCTTGCCTGTGTTCTCATATACAGTTCATTAAAGCTTTAAAATACAACTCTAAATACACCTTTGTACGTCCATTTTGTTAAGTATAATTATAATTTAGCCTATATTTTATCCGCAACACAACTCAGGAGCAAAATAGTTTACACTGGTGGCTTAAAGATAGCTCAATCACTCCTTCCAGATAAAATAAACCTCTCCACCACTTTAGCTGAAAAGATTGTCATTTAACAAAGCATCTGAAAACTGAAGGATGACTATTTTGCACGTGTTTATTTCAGTGTACATCAGAGAGAGCAGGTGTGTGAGAGCAGGCACTGAGACGAGCTGTTGAACGTCAGAGGAGAGCTAATTAATATTCATGAGCATTTCAATATAATAGTATCTGGAGAACTTTTGAACTTACCCAAGCAAACCACAAACTTATATCAGAGAACAATTTAAAATATTAAACCAATGTAATATATTACTCCTTTAAATATTGTGTAATTGCTTTCCACCCACCCTGTATAAAGATACTTTACTGTGTGAAGAAAATATTTAGCGAGGACCTTAACCACAGATTGCTTCAGGGAGAATTTTTTAACACTTTACAAGCTTGTACTTGTTCAAAAAATCAATGGAGGAAAATCATTGGCTTCCCATTCAACATGACAAAGAATTAAAAATATATACATATGAACATATGGGACTATCTACTAAGTTGTTGTAAAATATAAAACATACTGTATCTATTTTGTGAATAGTTGACTGAGGCTACTGGTACTATTTAAAAGATGTGGCACTTTTTTTAAAAGGATAAATATTTAATATCATGCTAAACAGGTCATGAGTGGTAGAAATCCTGTTCAGCTGGTGAGATTGTTCAACCCATGGGGAGACAGTGAGTGGAAAGGAGACTGGAGTGACAAGTAACTCTTTTCATTATCCCACATCTTTTAGATATCATTTAGAGTCTTTTTAGTTTGATTTGGAAATTCTTTACATCACACTAAAGTAGCAGCATAAATGTATAGTTTACCCAAAAATGAAAATTCCGTCATCATTTACTCATCTTCCATTTGATCAAACCTGTTTGAGTTTCTTTCTTCTGTTGAGTACAAATGAAGATACATTGATGTAATATGTTTTGTTCCTACTATGCTTGTCAATGGCTGCTTGTTTGGAATCAGTTGAGTGTGAGTAAATGATGTGAAATATTTCATTTTTGTGAGAATGATACCTTACAATTTATAACAGATTACCAACAGTTGGCAAGTTTAGTCTTGCTAAAAGTAAATAATTGGGACATGCAGTCCTTAACAAACAAAGACAATTGTTGCACAATCAAACTTGTGCTTTATTCTAGTAATTATATTTACATCATTCCTCCAGTTCACCTTTATGGAACACAGTCAACGATGAGGACCACAAAGAACTTCTTGTATCTGATAATGGAGAGTTCTGGTGAGCCTGAACCGTGTTTCAGATACTTCCTATAAAGCACAAAAATACTTTTTCTTCAGGATTTGTTTAGGATTTGTTTGTTTATTTGATTATAGGATGTCAATGAAAGATTTCCTTGGAACATTTGACAACATGGACATCTGTTGTACCTATCCTAATTTTATGGAAGGAAATTCTGCATGCAAATGGACCTCCAAGTCCCACCATGGCAGCTGGGTTACTGGAAGTACAGCTGGAGGCTGCATGAACCACCCAGGTGCTTTTTGCAACACAGACCTCATTGGAAAAACGTACTTAAACATACGTCTGACTGCAGTTTCTAGGTTAAATTAACACTAGAGGGCAGTATTACGTGAACAACTTTGGTTCTTTTCACACTATTAATATTTGTGACATATTATCGACGAATAAAGGATTATTTTTGTGCAGTTCTTTGCACAACACCAAATAAATACCACAATATAAAAGGATGTCTTTGTAATCAAATACATTTGTCTCACTTATCTATCTTCATATGGACAACTTTTCTGGAGCGGTCAGTTTGCTCGGTAGCTTACTTTATATTACTTTGTGCTCAGGTTTGAGTCTGGTGAAGCACAGTTTCTCAAAAGAAATGAAAACAATGTAAAATCAAGGTAAAACTATGTGGTTGCAGTGCAATTTTCTCTTACATTTGGTTTCAAAAACACTATTGGTTGAGTTTAGAGAAAAGTTTTGGTCAGTGGTTCACTTGGTGATCTGTTCGACAAGCCCCGCGTTCTCATGGATGTGTACAAAAAGCATCTGAAACATAGTACATAATGCTACAAAACACTAAGTAATGCATTTCAGATCTGCAAAAATGTAGACAGCACCCTCTAGTGGATTTGTCATCTTAAATGTGTAACAAATGTACCCGAAGCAATGTATTTTACGTTTCGCAGAAATGTAGGATGAGCCACATATTTTCCAACAAACCTTTTTGTGAATTTTAAAGGGATAATTCTCAAAACAAAAAAAATTACTCAATCTTAATTTATTCACTTATGACCTCCAAGATATAAGAACTTTGTTTCTCTAGAAGAACATTAAAGAAGATTTTTTTTTTTTTGCTGAAGTCATGGTCCTTGGTGATTCATAAAATGCAAGTCAATGGTTATCGGCACATCCATAGTAAACATACATGCAAAACAAAATTAAGTTGCCTATTATGATACATTGAGGTCTT
>CAIGQV010017386.1:2094524-2116194 GCA_903798115.1 Danio jaintianensis
TTACACTGTGACAGGGGTCTTCAAGGTAAGCAAATCTCAATCTGTTGGCCCACTTGGTCTCATTCCTAAACAACAAAAATAAACTTTCAGTATCATTCTTGTGTTCTGTCGTATAGGTGACGTGTAAAGGAAACTCAGTGCAACTGGTGAGAGTTTTAAACCCTTGGGGACACATAGAGTGGAATGGAGACTGGAGTGATGAGTAAGTGTTGCTTGTATTTAATAACAGCTTCAGAAAAGAGTTCTGTAGAAAGCTGCTTCTTGTCCATATCTTGAAAATATTAAAACCCTTATACCTAATTCATTAAGATCACCTTTGTGGAAAACTGTAAGTGAAGAGGACAACAAAGCATGTCTTGAAGTGTTGGATAACGGGGAATTCTGGTCAGTGAAGCCATGATTTTAGACGTCTTACTGTACAAAGCATTAAGTTATGATTTATTTACGATTGCCAATTTGTAACACAGGATGTCTATGTGCGATTTCACCAAAATGTTTGAAAGCATGGATATCTGCTGTCTCTCTCCTGATTTTCTGGACATATCTTCTGGATGTCAGTGGAAATCACAACGTAGTGTCGGCAGATGGATTGGGACCACAGCTGGTGGTTCTTTAAAATACACAGGTAGATATACATATAGAGATGTTACTATTTATGTAATATGAAGCTGCTAATTTAAGTTTGGGAGGATCCTAATCGTTTAGACGTGTTAGTCATTATCACACGTGCATCTCAGCTCACAATTTTTATAGCAGCCCGTGGTTTCCTTTAAGTGAGGTAGAGATTAGAGTCTCTGACGGGTGTAATATGTTTTATTCTGCAACCAGCATAAACACAATGAAAACTAGAAGTAAACACACAGATTGGCACAAAGCAAATTTACATTAAATTCTTTTACAGTGTATTATCATGCATTTGTATACAGTGCACAGTAAATGAGCTATGTAAAGCAACATAAACATAACAATTCACTCATTATGATTTTTCATATTTGAAACATAAAAATAAATAACACACCTCACTCCACTCACCAAGGGGTGCTAGCTTTAAAACGTGTTGCTTCTTAGTTTAGTGATGGTCACCTGGCTAAACAGTACACACAAATGTAAACATAAGACAATGTAACATAAAACAAACAACCTTATAGTGCACATCATCGCGATTACAGGACTTGCATTAAAGGTGCAGTAGGTGATCTGCCTAAATGCTAACCGGTTTGCATAATATCTTTCAAGCGCACATTAATGATGACAGAGACCCACTAGATCATGTCATTCGCCAGTTAGAAAACTTCATAGTACTTTATAATACAACAATTCTGAACGAAAAACTGTGTAATATCTAGAACGTTTTCAGTTGTGTAGTTAGCAAGCAAAACCTGTCATAATGTGCAATATTTCATGCATGCAAGGATCGCTGGTCTCACTCTCTCACACTTTGTCCTAAAATGACTACTGTATGCTTAGTGGTTGGCCGGCAGCATGCAGGAACACTTATTACTTATTAAGCCATACTTGCATGCTATTTCAGACTGAATATTCAAAGTAGCATGGTAAACAGTATAGGGACAACGTCACAGGTTGTCATTGTTTAAAATTGAACCAATGTGAATATAAAACTGGCTCAACTTCACCTCAGTAAAGCAGGCTAGGCGGAATAGTGTTATTTACTTATGTTTTGTTATAAACTAAATAAAAATCTACATTATCGATGCTGTAAAAGGTACCTTATGAAACTGAAAATAGTCATAACCATAAAATGGTTTTAAAACATTGTACATTACCTGTCTAAAAGAAATACTTCAGCCATGCTGTCATCTTTCCTCCAGCGTGCAAAAGTAACTCCAATATTGATTCAGGATTTTAAAGTTTTGATTCAGCATTTGTTTTTACCGCTGTCACTCGTGTCCGTGTGCACGCGCATCGGCGGATCTGCATGAACCGAGGTGCGTAGTTGTACAAATCTACATTTGCTGACAGTTTGGGCTACTTATCAGAATTATGGGAATTATCAGCCCGACAATTTTTAATTGGATGAACATTTTTTAGTCTTATGCCTTACCCAGAATATAAAAATACATATAAATACATTTAGATCATTTACTTTAATCATTACTATTGGAATGTGAAGAGACTTTCAACCAGCACAACAAAAAATGTTTCTGAAGACAATCACCTAATGCACCTTTAACTTACATGTGTCACTGGAATATATCACTTAGCTCCTGAGAAAAGAGCGCTCTCATAGATATCATTAGATGTCGCCTACCCTGTTTTCTATTGGAAGGAATGCGTCAATAGAGCCGCCATTTTAGTACAGGGTAGCGCTCCTTTGAAGTGAATGTGGAGGTCAGTGGCCATCCAGAGCCAGATATATACACATATATACATATATCTATGATCGGGAGTTTTCCCCGGTGGTCAGTATGCAAATATTTTTTTTAATCACGAAAATTATAATTTTACATCACTTTTCTACATCGATGGATAAGTGACCGCACGGGCATTGCCGATAAAGTGTGTGTTTGTGTGCATGAAAATGTATTATCCTCCCTCCTTGTAAATTTGATCTAATACAAGTTTCTAGCTCCGCAGCATCTTGTTGTCATATTTCTTTTTCATTGTTTGCTGATTTTATTCAACAAAACTAGCATAAGCCTAGAATTCAGTGCAAGTTGATGCTACTTTGCCTTATGATCAGTGCAGTAATTGACTGTATTATCATCAATAACGTGACTTGTTGAGCACAAACGTTTGTAACATACAAAAACGTAAAAAACCGAAATCTTACCTATGAAATGTTGTGCCTTTGTGCTTTGTTTTCTTTGTTTGCTCGTTACTACACCCGTAAGCAGCGCTAAAGTCCATCATCTTCACATTGGCACACTGTCTTGACTAGTGCTGTTAAATGACATTTGTCCTGGGAGCCCTGTACAAATGTGGCGGCGCTATTGACGCATGCTGAGGGTCCGTATGCGATATCTAGTGTATATATCTATGGAGTGCTCTGATGACTGAAATGTGGTATGATTATACAGGTTCCTGGGATTTTCCTCAAAGCCATTAACCTGAATTAACTGACTGAGAATTAAAATACCTATAGTGACCTCTTGTGGCCATTTACAATTTTTTTCACAAGTCTTTCTCTTCAGAAGCTCAAAACTCAGAAATCAAGTCGAGTCTTGAGCTTCCTTTGAGGACAGGAGGTTGTTTAAGTCTCTTTCAAGGACAACAAGCCAAGTTCAGTTACCATTATATTACGACTGAATGAGCAGGCAAACCTGTCAAAATATTAAGTACAAATATTGTGTTCATTAATGACACTCATTATACTGTAAAAAAAATCCTGGATTCCACACAATTCCTTCTTGTTGTCCCAACACAAATCGATTAAGCTAGCTTAATTATTGTTTTTGGAAATTTAAGTGAATTGAACATAAAAAATTTAGTTTCCCCCTCAAAAAACTCAAGAATTGTGTTGATTCAGCTCATTTTAAATAAGTATACTATAGTTTGAACAAACAGCATAATCACACTTTATGGACTTACATGTGTAAATGTGTTTTGTCTTTGACTTTTTGTCCTCCAACCTTCGTCTCGTTAATATTTGAACAAATAATGTTGTTTTTTCAGCTGTAACCAATATTTAAGATTGGTTGAAGTGGTCATTAAATAATTATTGCTATTGATAAACATATCTGCAAAAAAGTCAATGCTTTTGCTGTCCTGCAGACACATTCTGGAACAACCCTCAGTTTCGAGTGAGGATTGAGGAGTTCAGAGACAACTGCCCTCATAAGGATGCTGAAAACATACTGGTGTCTCTCATGCAGAACCACGAGAGGAGACACAGAAAGAGCCAAGTAAACGACTTGTTCGGCTTCTATGTTTTTGAGGTCAGTATTGAGAGGCAAATATTGTGATACCTGTTGGATTTCAAATGGATTTAATTGGTCTCATTTAAGACTTTGGTTACATTTTAATTAGATGTTCCCTTTTAACTTTTCCAATTTTGACTTTAATGTAAAGTAGTAATAATGTGTACTTTTTTGTAAAGCTTTGGAATGATAATAATTTTGAAAAGCTCTATAGAAATAAACTTGAATTGAATTGAACTTTAGACATTCGGCACTCAAAAAACAAAACTGCTGCTTTTTTAAACTACTTATTTAAAATGAACTGAATCAACACAGGAGTCACGGTGGCACAGTGGGTAGCACGATCGCCTCATAGCACGCTGGTTCGAGCCTCGGCTGGGTCAGTTGGCATTTCTGTGTGGAGTTTGCATGGTCTCCCCATGTTCGCGTGTTTCCTCCGGGTGCTCCGGTTTCCCCCACAGTCCAAAGACATGTGGTATAGGTGAATTGGGTAAGCTAAATTGTCCGTACCACAAGTCCAAAGACATGCGGTATAGGTGAATTGGGTAAGCTAAAATTGTCCGTAGTGTATGTGTGTGAATGAGTGTGTATGGATATTTCCCAGTGATGGGTTGCAGCTGGAAGGGCATCCGCTGCGTAAAACATAGGCTGGATAAGTTGGCGGTTCATTCCGGTGTGGCGACCCCAGATTAATAAAGGAACTAAGCCGAAAAGAAAATGAATGAATGAATCAACACAATTCTTGAGTTTTTGTGGGGACAACTGAATTGTTTTAGGTTCAATCTACTTAAATTTATAAAAACAATTATTTTAACTTATTTAAAATTTCTGTTGGGACAACATGAAGGAATTGTGTGGTATCCAGCATTTTTTACAGTGTGTTTATTGTGAGTAAATTTTTAACTTTATGGCATCTAATGCTCACCACAGTATTGGTAGAGTATTGGTTTACTCTTAGGATGGAATAAAATGACTGAAAATCAAAAGAAAAGACGTTGTTTATGGGAAGAGCTGGTTATGGGACATCAAATAAAAGTGTTAGGAGATATTAAAGAACCCCTTTTATGTTTGTTTTTTTAAATGACCTTTTATGCAGTGTGTAAAACAGCTCTAAGTGAATAAAACATCCAGCTGAGGTTTAAATCTGAAGCTATATCATTTGAATGATTCGTCATTATTTCAGATCTTTAGACGAAGCACTTTAGGTAGATAGTCAACTAATACTGTAATACTATAATGACTACTAGTTGAAAAGTAAATGCATAATTGATTGTACAGAATGTCTAAAAGGCACCCTAAATGTAATTAGTTAAAAAATCGGATCTACAATACTTACTATCCTACTTGTGACAAATGTATCTTATTTAGATGAAAGGTGAGCCTGGAAAGGATCTCAATCGCAGAAAACCTGTGGCACAGGTGTTTTCATATTCCAGAGAGGTGATGAAATTCTTCAGGCTGAATGCAGGAGAGTATCTGATTGTTCCCTGCACAGATGATCCTGGAGAAACTGCTTCCTTCGTCCTGTCTGTCTTCTCAAAGCATGAGGCGCACTTTGAGTAAGTATGCAGTTTACGATTTATAAAAGTTGCGTGAAACCATCCTATATTTAAAAATAATTTCTCAAATGTGCAGAGTATGATTAAGAGAAAAGGACACACAGGATACAAGACAAAAGATGTGTGTATATGCCTCTTCTCCACCTTACAAACACCCCAAATTGATCTCTTTAACAGTAAACGTCCCCAATTTCTAATACTCTGCTACAAGGGAAAATGCACAGCTCAAAAACAGACATGCATCAAGACAAGTCATGTTGAGCACTTTTCAATATCAAAGTTTTTATAAATCTGAACATGTAGGTGTGGGTTATAGAGCATACACACTCTAAAATCCATGATCTACTAATAAGCACTGAAAACAAATCTGCTAAATGTACGGTAAACTACCATATTTCAGCAGTATGAACATTGTCATACCTTTCTTACACAGACAAAAATAGTAATGTCAAGAAAAAGGCATGGAATTCTGGGAAAGTCAACTTACAGTTATTAACCGTATATATTAAGGAAACCCACTGTTAAGCTGATTACGGCTTTGTTACTGTAGCATTTTACAGTCATTTGTACCATTTCCTATTAGCTTATGTACTCTAAATTTCTTTTTCCAACAGGCAATTTAAAGGATGACACAATCACTGATGAGAGCAGGTCACAGACTGTTCATGGAAAAATCAACTGAGCTGGATTCATTATTGCGCATATTTGAGCTTTCATGCTTATTACTGAATAGGTGGATGCATATTTTTAATATGTTTCTTTATATAATCACATTTTACAGCTAATGTAAGTGTATGTATCCTCTGTTTATTGTTGCTTTTGTTGTGTAATTATTTATCCCCCCCAAAAACAAGTTGTTATTGCAGTTCTATCAATTTAATAGTAGATATATGCATTATATTCTTTTCTTATTTTACCATGAGGTAGGTTTTTAAAGCACTTATACCAATGATAGCACATTTACAACAGAAAAATATATTGGGACTGTTGCTACTGTGTAGTTACATTGTACTGCAAAAGGTAGCAGTTCAATTAAATGTTGAGTGTTGAATTAAAACTAGTCTGCATAATTCATAATTGTACAAATTAGCATTTGAACAGTATTTTATAATGGTTACAAAACATGAAATGCTAAAACAAAATATACGCTGTGAAAAATACTGGGTTCCACACAATTCCTTAATGTTGTCCCAACACAAATGTATTAAGTTTTTTTTTTTTTTTTTTTTTTTTTACTAATTTAAGTGTGTTGAACATAAAACCATTAAGGTGTCCCCCCCAAAAAACTTAAGAATTGTGTTGTTTCAACTCATTTTAAAGAAGTAGTTTGAACAAGCAGCAAAAGTCATTTTTGAGTGTAGTTTATCTGGGAAAGAGAAAGACATAGAAAGAGCAGGGCCACAAGAAGAGAACCAAAGCAAGAAAGAGTTTAAAAGAGCCAGAAATCTTCTGCTTAATGTTATGGTTTGTCCAAAGAAAGCTGAAGGGGATAATGCAAAAAGTTCCAAAAACCACTATATTTATTCAATAACACAAACAAAGGTTAAATCTACAACAAAACAGCATGTAGTTAAGCACATCCAATTCCAGACTGTGTGGGATTTAAAACCTACAAAAAATGACTAAATTTAACAGATGAGGAGTAATTACTGAGTAACAGTGGGAAATAACAGGGCCAAAAACAAAAGAGCCATGAAACCAAACATCTACAATACAGGCCAATGATGTACACGTGTTAGCCTGCCCTGATCTTTATCAGCACGTCTGTGCTTTTAGCAATTCCAAATGGCACTTTCGGTATATATATATATATATATATATATATGTATAGAAAACAGGGACAAATGCCTGTGATCATTTGATGCCTTTGAACAACATGTTCCTTGTTTAGTCTAGTTAATCTCCTTGTTTGTCTTGTGCATATTTGGTTTGTGAAAAGAAGAACCAACATGTTCTTTACACATACTGTTACTGTATAAGAGGTTACTCTACAATAACAACATGCACATTTCAAAATTCAACAGCTTAAAATATATAAATGATCTTACCCTTCTGAAACACCTGGATTTGAAATGGGAAAAATATTGATGTCATGTCATTAATCTCTCCAACATTCCCCAAATAATTACACCATAATAATGGAGGAATGTTCTGAACAACTCAGCAATATAGCATCACTGCTGTTTGGATAAAGATGTTGCATAGCTTTACTAAAGATCAGAGGATTTGAAGTGTATGCACGAAATAGATTTTTATTTTTTAAACGCCTAAGTGATAGAAAGATAATGTTGCTGTCTGCTGCATTACTCTCATCAGAGATTATCTACATTCTCCTAAATCTCACTCTCTTTAGTTCATTTGCTTTTTCCCCTCAGAGAAAAGAAACAATACAGCCAGACTAAGGAACTAAGTGCTTCAATTACAACTACAACTGTGTCTTTCTTAAATGTAGCTATAGCTTAATTAACTATTAGCAATTAATATTTTCATTTATTTAGCTTGTATTCATATTATTTATTTAGGGTTTAATGCTACAAGAAGGGATTAGAAACCTGTGCATAATTTCACTCATGTAACAGGCAAGTTTCACTTAACAAGAAACAAATTCACAAAGAAGTCCAGATCATCATAAAATAAACATCAGATTTACAACATGTATATAATGTGTACTTACGGGTACTTAGTGTACTCACCTCAGTGTGCTGAGAAGAATGAGAATGTACATTGTGTAATAAAAACTGCTGCAGCTGTTCCTCAAAACTGGTAGGTTGAGGTATAATTGCAAATTATAACAAGGATATTTTATTTCTTTCTATCTATCATTTGTAAATTATTTTAAAATACCCTTATCTGGTTAATGGGGAAAGTATGTGTTAATTTGTAGTACCTACTATTATGACGATTTGCTTTTAAGAACGTCATCACGTAGGCTAGTTGGCATCAAAATAAGCTGACCAGTGCAGCGTCTGTCCGTCCGAGCGCTCGACCCTGCAGAGAGAGGTACGTTTTCTGAGAGCTTGGCACAAGTGACTTATTAAGTGAAATATTAGCTGGGAGGTTTTATTGACATAGTTTAAGTAATATTAGGAGATTAATGATTTCGATTTTTTTAATTTGTATTTATTTATATTTTTATTACAAAACATTATTTATGCAGTTTGTGCATAACCGATAGTTTTTTCAGTCTATAAAAGAACAACAAATTATACTTTAGTGAATATTGCTAAATTTTACCAGTCTTTTTACGGTGTGGGTTTGTTTTTACTAAGCAGTAGATTGTAATCGGTCTCGTCGTGTGTTCAGTATTTTCCGTCGCTGTTCGCGAATCGTGATTCGGTTTGAACCATGCAGTTCATGCACTTACTGTATAGCGCTGTGACGCAATAACGTAGCCTACAAAAACGCCTGATATATGATAAGCAATTTGTATCAGATTATAAAATGCATGAATATAAATATCAAAATAAATATAATAAGGTCTGTTATGCCAAAGGATTAATCATATTGGCAGGTGCATGCATGGGCACTAAGCCAAGAGCTGCAAGGTTTATATATGCAAGGCTGTATAAATATGAGGGGTGTAACTATATTAAAACTATACTAAAAAACTATAGATGCAACACTCATGGTACGGTGGCGGTAGGCTACTCTCATGGCATCTATAGATTCCCTTTTTTTTAACTTTCATTTTATTGTTATGATAATAATTGTTGTGCTGACATTCACATATCACTGGCTGTAGTTCAAGTCAGCTCAGACAGAGCTCTCATTGTGAGGAAGGGAATCAAAAGTGCTCTGTGTTTGTCTGTGGGTCAGATTTATGCACATTGTGGAGACCAAAAGTTGCCAATTCATAAACAACTGAATATTGAGAGTAAAAAAGTTAAGAGTCTATTACTTAAATGTTATATATCTGTATAATAATCCCTTGCCTTGATTATGATTTTGATAAGAGACAGCAGACTGGCATATTTGCATATTTAATACATTAAAGGTGCTTTTATAGAAAACCCTGTTAATGTCACTTGGGGATTATAAAGATGGGAGAACAACATTTGACAATTTATTCCTTTTTAATAGTTATGTGATAAGTGCAGCGAATAAATCTGTGATATAGAAGTTGACTGAGATATTTGATTGGAGTAAGTGCCCAGGTTGCATATCAGCTGTGGTAATGGTAAAGCAGCTGAGCTGCAAGGACAAAAATGCAATTATGGGAACTAAGAAGTTCCTTTAGGGCGACGCGGTGGCACAGTGGGTAACGCTGTCACCTCACAGCAAGAAGGTCACTGGTTCGAGCCTCGGCTGGGTCAGTTGGCATTTCTGTGTGGAGTTTGCATGGTCTCCCCGTGTTCGCGTGGGTTTCCTCCGGGTGCTCCGGTTTCCCCCACAAGTCCAAAGACATGCACTGTAGGTGAATTGGGTTAGCTAAATTGTCCATAGTGTATGTATGTGTGTGAATGAGTGTGTATGGGTGTTTCCCAGTGGTGGGTTGCGGCTGGAAGGGCATCCGCTGCGTAAAACATATGCTGGATAAGCTGGCGGTTCATTCCGCTGAATGAAGAAGTTTTCTTTACCTTTTGAATTTGTGGTGGCAGATGTACTGGGATGGGAAGGCTTCAGAAAATGACATGGAAAAGACAAGACTTTGCCCAACTGTGGAGCAGATGTCTTGCTCCTTGGAAGTATGTGCACAAATGTGAAAGTCTTCCATCTTTTTAATGAGAGCAATGAAGAATAAAGTGTACAGTTGGGCTGATTTTGGGCATTTCTTTTTAAGCTGTATGTTTACATATGTGTCCACTGTGGATTAAAGACATATATCAATGTCAATTTCATTTGTTATGATAAAGTTATATAAATGTGCTGTGGGTGGAGTATTTCCCATCATTACATTTTAAAAAACATTTCTAAATATCATTTGGTCATTTATTATATTACTTTTTCACTTCCATACTTAATTGGTTCCCAAAGATCTCTGTATTACAAATACTGCCAATACCTTGCCCATTGGTCATAGGATATTGCATCAGAAAAGAAAAACACATAGGTTTGCAATAGTGATGCTTTGTCATGAAGCCCAAGAGTTTGCTGCAGTGCACTTTGGCATTGACATCTGCTGATCAGTTAGAATTAGAGACAGGCCTGGTTTTATTCTCAGTAATCCAGTTTATTTATTTTCTAACAGGGGCTGATTAGATGCTATTTGTTCTATGAGCAAATATACTATTATACTTTTTTACAGTAAAATGGCAATGGTATTTTTTCCAGAGCAAAACACTTAAGTTTAACAAGTTTACAACATGAAGGGAGCATACTGTACAGCTTTAAACACACAGGGTAACAACTAACAAGGAACAAAGCAAGATAAAGGTGAACATAATCAGTGACTATGTAACTACAGAAACATGAACGGAGGAAACACAGGCAAAACAAGAAAATCCTAACAAAAATCCAAGGAATAGCATAAATGTGAACTTGTCCCAGTCTCTAAAGCTCATCCTACTGCTAATTATATTCAGTCTGCTGATCAGTATGTTTCATCAAAAGATCCATTTAAAGGAACTACGAATTCAAGCTTGGTAACAATATGCATCAGATCAGTTGCGGCAAAAGCTATATTCAATGTACTTATTCTCCATGCCACAATCCCAATTGCTGCTTAATTAGGTCTTGTTCATTGAGATAATGCTGGGTAGATTAACATGAATTAACCACAGCCTTGCGCACCCACATTGAAGATACCTTTATTACTCCACATAAATGTCATGTCCACTGAGGTGGTGATACATTTATTTGTTTGTATTTGTTTGGTATGCAGCAAAAGGTTTCTGAGTGAAAAAAAATGCCTCCTCCTAATGATTGCCACCACAACCCAAATGAAGATGAAGTGGATTCCCTCACCAGTCCTTTGAACTTTTTGGATCAGAACTACCAGGAGCTTCACCAGAGCTGTCTGACTGAAAACATACTTTACAGCGATGAGTTGTTCCCTCCAGACAACAGCTCCATTGGCCTGTTTGATGAAGTTCCACCAGAGGTGGACATGTCCCAAATTGTGTGGAAGCGGCCATCGGTATGTATAATGTACAAAGTTATCTCTGGAAATAAATTAACCTTGGGATTGTCTTGATTACAGCTTGATCACAGTGTTTATCATGGAAAGAGTTGAACTTTTTGTGTGTGTGTGTGTGTGTACTTTTGTGTACCTTGCTTTTATATTTTCTCCTAACAGGAATTAGTGTCAAACCCTAACTTAATTGTAGATGGTGTGTCCAGGTTTGACTATGCACAGGGGAGTGTATTAGGTAGGTTTGAGTATATTCACATACTGGTATCAAGTGTAATGTGTCCTGAGCAGTGGTGTAAAGTAAAGAACTACAAATACTGTAACTGATTTGTACTTGACTAAGCGGTTTTAAAAATGTGTTCTTTAATTTTGTTCTTTTATTTGCCTACAGTATGATGACTGAAATCACCAAATGACGTTAAACAATAATTAAATGCACGTTTTCAAATACATGCACAAATTACATGTATTCTGTCAGTGCTGCATGAGTTTGCCACCCAATAGTATCTGGATGCAGACTTGCATATGCAAGCCGACATTGCATGTCAGATACAATGCACTCAATGGAGCAAGTGACTTCAGTGTGAGGGGTAGGGTTAGGGGTGGAGTTAGGTAGCATTAAAAGCATTACATGCAGCTCAGCTTGCAACTGCACCCGGTCTGCATCCAGACCCCTCTTGTGCCACCTGCAGGACACTTGTAGCATGTCATTCATGCTTCAAAGTGCGTAATAAGCATCAACACATAGGCGCAGTTAGATTATTTTCCCTTATCTTACACAGATTTCTCTCTGTATGTATACTCCCTACCCAGTACTTTTGAGTAATTTTAAAATGGCAACTGTTTTCTCATTGTTTGGGTAGTATTTACAACAGATAATTTTACACTATTTGCATAATTTTTTTGGCAAGTTATACTTGAGTATGATTTTCCAATACTCTTTCCACCACTTCTTCTGGGCCATGTTTTTGTTCTTTGCATATCTTCTGTTTCTTCATAAAAATTAATAGATGTATGTAAATATGTATTTTTTTAAAGGAAACTGTTGGTTTTTGGCTTCAATCGGAGCTCTAACCTTTGAGAAGGACATCATAAAACAGGTCCTGCCAGTTGAACAGTCATTCACCAAGGATTATGCTGGGATATTTCATTTTAGGGTGACTATAATACCTGATCAATATTTCATTATTTTTTCTCACACTACAATTTCCAGAGCTCAAAATCATTTGCTTGGTTTCTATTGTATTTTCCACCCTGTTTGTTTGTCTTACAGTTCTGGCGGTTTGGAAAATGGATTGATGTTGTTATTGATGACCAGCTCCCAACTATTGATGACGAACTGCTTTTTGTGTGTTCAAAAACTTCTAATGAGTTTTGGCCTGCCTTACTGGAGAAAGCTTATGCCAAGTAGTATTTGAAAGAAGTAATGTTCTGCATTTGTTCATCCATCAACAGGTTTAAAAGACTCAAGTAAATTTGTCTTTACAGGGTGTGTGGGTCCTATGCTGACTTGAACGCTGGCTTCATTTCTGAGGCCCTAATGGACTTCACTGGTGGGACGCATATGTATTACACACTGAACACAGCTCCTGCTGACTTGTGGAAAATCATGGAATGCGCATTTATGTCAAAAACGCTTATTGGTTGCGGCTCTAATACAGAGGTTAGAAAGAAATCTTTCTTAATCTTTCTGTTTCTTCTCTAAAAGGAATGTAATAGATATAAAATATAAATATAGAATATAAATGATCACTGTACAAAATATACATGACCCATATAGAAATGTGATCTATATATATATATATATGTGTGTGATATATATATGTGTGTGTGCATGTATTGCATCATTGGTTGTGCAGAGAGGTGGCTGCTCAGGACCAAGATTGAAAACCACTGTATTAAGTATTGCAAGGTTATATAAAATAAAATAGAAAATAATTTGGATTAAGCAGACACTCAGTTTGCTTTAAACAATAGTGACCTGGCTCATAGTGTTGCCCAAATTGTATTACTAATGTAGTAGTCCAGGTAATACCAAAAGGTTAATATACCATACCTGTTCTTGCAACTGAATACTTCACCATACTGTTTTTGCTTTTTCAGAATTAAATGTGTGGAATTAATAATAAAAAAGTAATTTATAAAATATGCTGTATGTGACCAGCTTTGTACTATTATTACATGTTTACATTTTTGTTGTCTTCAGAGCTCACCTGAAGAAAATGAGCTACTTCATGGCATAATTGCAGACCATGCTTACACTGTGACAGGGGTTTTTGAGGTAAGGCTGTCTGTTTGCGTATTTTGTGTGCTTGTTTTGGGCTACACAATTGTGTGTCTGAATCATAGTTTTATCATGTTGGTTATACTTATCATGGTAGTTCAGAAATTAAATCTGTACTAAACTCAAAAGTAAACTGTGAAAACACTGAAGTAACCACGCCATTTCAGCTTGCTTCTACAAGTCTTTAAGGTATTTTATGAAGTTTTTGTTTTACTGCCAAAAATATTCCGTTCACCTGGAATCTACAGTGAATTGTACAGTATGTAAATTATAGGCAAGTTTTGTGGAAATGTGGGCTGAGGTACAGCAGTAGGTTCCAGGTTATAGACTTTTAAAATCTAATTTAATACTCTTCTAAAACATCTCTTAATATGACATTGTACATTGCTGATTCCTGGCTTTGTATAACAGGTAATGAGTGAGGAAAATCCAGTTCAGCTGGTGAGACTGTTAAATCCATGGGGTGAAGAAGAGTGGCAAGGAGACTGGAGTGATGAGTAAGTGCTGTAAAAAATTTCATTTCACAAACGTAGTAAGATTTACACTGAATGTACGCATGTGTTGGTCATTCATTTTCAGGTCACCTTTGTGGGAGACAGTTTGTGAGGAGGTACGCAAAAGTTGCCACGAAGTTTTAAATGATGGGGAGTTCTGGTGAGCATGACATGTTTGGTCACATTTTTTTTAGACCAGTCAGCTCTCCTTTGATTTAAAAATGACTTACTCATTTACAAAATACTACATCACATATTGACTTATTTACTCACATTCCTGCTGCAGGATGTCAATGGAAGACTTCACCAAAATTTTTGAAAGCATAGATATTTGCTGTCTTTGTCCTGATTTTCTGGATGGTTCCTCTGAATGCCACTGGACCTCCAAACGCCATTTTGGCAGATGGAATGCTGAGACTACAGCTGGTGGTGACATAATTAAGACAGGTATTATCAATTAGTTCCAGCATGGTGAAATGACAATAGCTTATTGGTCGTACACTATACAGCGGAGATCAGATTTGTTTTTTAATAGATTTCCTTTTTATAGCAATTTATAAAGATTCTTTTCAGAAATAATGGACTTTTCATTGTTCAAAATCTGTCTATAGCATGCTATAGAGGAGTATTTTACAAAGTACCAATAGCACTTCAACAAAATCCCCTTATTTTGTGGAAAACAAAATAGAAAAGCTATAAAAATTAGAGAAAGCAGCATGAAAAAGAGTACAACAAAAATTCTGAAGGTTACAAATTCGTAAGAAGTTTGGAGACCCTTGCTTTGAGTTATTTGTAGCTTTTCCAGAGATTTTCTATCAGGTTTAGGTCAGGACTCTGGGCTATCATTTCATTATTTCCATGTTTTAGCTTCCTGTTTTGTTGCGTGATGGGTATTATTGTCCTGCATTAAATCTCCTGACTGATTGGACAATGAACGCTGACAGGGAATTGCATGTTGCCAAACGAGCAGCTGCAGTGTTGAACCGATTGCCCATGTCTTTTTGCACATTTGTCTTTTGGGATGATCATCTTTTGGGGGAACTTAAATGAGTTTATAACATTGTAACAGTGGTGGACAAAGTATACAAATCAGGCAAATGACAGAAGTATAAAGTCCTCCTTTTCAATATTATTTGATAAGTACTTGATTTTTAATTTACTAGAGTAATATAAGTAAAAGTACTTACTGATGAATGTTTATTTTGCAAGAAAATTGTATTCATAAAAACTTGTCATGCATGCATATAATCCATGATAATTTAAGTAAAAACATGTGAAACCACATTCAGATCCATTTGTAAAATCAGTGAATCATTTATTGGAGACTCACTTTGAACAGATCATTTGAATCAGTGAATCATTTGATGGAGACTCACTCTGAATGGATCATTTAAATCAATGAATTGTTTACTTGTGAACAGATGTCTGTCCAATTTACAAATTAATTGTTCAGTGCAGTTTGTGAACTGATTTAACTGATCAAATTTAGCTTGGTCACAAATATAAAACAACTATATCATCTCTAAGAAGATGACATTGATCTTAATGTCCTGCTGTCACTTTAGTGCGGCTGTCACTGGAAAGCTTTCAATGCATTATTTTCACATTGTATTTGACTTATTTATAAATGCCTGATGTATACAGTAGAGATCAAAATTACCTAACATCCCACAATTTTCTAAATGTCAAGGTCATGCTTAGCCACTATTGTCCAAACTGTAGTAAAAGAACAGTTTTTTGACAGTATTTTTCAGGAGTTACATATATTCTGAAGCACAGTTTAAAAAAAATAAATGAGGCCTTTGAAAAAATTAGAGAACACTTTTAGATACTCGCAGTTATTGTTGTTAATCTCCACCATGGTGGTAATTACTTCAGTTATCTGACAAAATTGAAAAACTGACAACCAAACTAATATTACAAGCCTTTGTTTAATGTGTTACAGAGACTTTCTGGAAGAATCCTCAGTTTCGGGTGACAATTGATGAGCTTAATGAGGATTGTGCTAGTGGGCAACGCCCTGAAAATATACTGGTGTCCCTGATGCAGAACCATGAGAAGAGAAACAGAAATAGCCAAGAAAATTATGACATTGGCTTCTATGTCTTTGAGGTCAGTATTGGCAGACAGAGTGATGTTTACGCACAGCAAACATTGTAAACAGTATATAGATAGCACTGAATATGAGATAGCATTATGTAAACTTGATTTAGATAGCACTTTATAATATATGTATGCATTTGAGTCCATTCAGAATAAACTTGATACTATAGTCTGCAAACTATACAGTTGAAGACAACTTTTGAGCCCCCCTATGAAATTAGCCCCCTTATTCTTTTTACATTTTTTCCCAAGTGAGAGAGCAAGGACGTTTCACAGTATTATATTTCTCTTTTTTATAGTTAAACTACTAAGGTCAATATTATTAGCCCCCTTAAGAAATTATATATATTTTAAACTACAGAACAAATTACTGTTTTCCAATGGCTTGGCTAATTAACTGAACTTGCCTAGTAAACCTAATTAACCTAGTTAAGCCTTTAAATTGCACTTTAAGCTGAATACTAGTATCTTGCAAAATAACTAGTAAAATATTATGTCATCATGGCAAAGACAAAGAAATAGTTATTTAAACCATGTCCACACGTACACAGGTATTTTTTATAAACTACCTTGAGGCGAGTTTTCCCCACCCCCACCTGTTTTTTAAAAGACTCTGTCCACATGAAAACGCAAAATGCATTGTGATCCATGTTAAGGGTTTCTAGCATAACAGTATAAGCCTTTTATGCTGGGTTCAATTAAATATTTGTCATGCAAGTCAATGCAAACGTGAGAACAGAGGCAGATTACCGTCCCGCGTTGCGAATACAGAATATGCAACACATTCAATACACATTTGCCGTGAATGTGCGGAATTCGCCTCTATCACATATTCTGCATTTGTTGAGAACCCAATCGTGTTGGCCTATTGGGAAGGAGAAAACAGCACACACTGATTTAATGAGGCAAAAACTCTGGTTGTAGTGTCCGCATGACCACACTGTACTCAGAGTTCAGGAAAATCTTCACCTTGGCCAGAGTTTTCAGAAAGTTTTGGTTTCAGTCACCTGATACTGCGTTTACATATGGACAAACAGCCAAATGCGTAAAAAAAACAACAACTTCGATTTTGATATAAATCGTTCATGCCTTTAAAGATCCAAAAATTTAAATTTACTCATTTTAACACAAAACAAGATATTCTGAAAAATAACCATTGACTTCCATAGTAGGGTTACAGGTTTTCAACATTTTTCAAAATAACTTCCTTTGATGTTCAATATAAGAAAGAAACTTGAAAGATGAGTAAATGATGACAGACTTTTAATTTTTGGTTGAACTGTCCCTTTAATGTTGTCTAGTGTTCATCGACTTTTAAAAGTTGTGATTCTCTTAACATTTCTTTTGAGATTTATCCATTCCCTGCAGTATCTCATTCATGATCACCGTTCTACTTTTATTTCCCTTTTACAGATACCATTGGAGGCAAGTGAAAATTTATCCAAAATACAATTCAAGAAAGATTGCTGATGTACATTCTTTTTTCTTTATGCAAAGACACATTTTATTATCTTTTTAAGATGAGACATCAGAGTGAGAGGTTTGCGATGGAGTTTTTCGCTGATAGAGAGCCCGTGGCACAGACTGATGATTTAGTTTGGTTGAGAGAGGTGATGAAATACTTCAGACTGGAGCCAGGAGAGTACCTGATCGTACCATGCACAAAGAATCCTGGTGAAACTGCCTCCTTCGTCCTGTCTGTCTTCTCAAAGCATGAAACACACTTAGAGTAAGTTATTAGTGTTATTATGAAAAAAAAACATAAATTACAGCTCAGTGATATAAAGTTCTTTTCTTTCCAACAGGCAAATTCAAGAGACTACTGAGTAGAATGGAGATGTTTTTGGAGAGGGTGCAGGGCAGAGCCAGCACTGGGCTGCGTTCCACTCCACTTTTAGAAATGCGCTCCAGAAGTTCCCTTGTTCCCTCGGGGGAATCCCTAGCTCAATTTTCAAGTGCGTCCTACTTCATCAAGTGAATGAGGAAAGCTTACATGGACATACCCTTGATCCCTCGATTTTGACCAAGGGAGCGAGTCGGCTTCGCATGTCCACTCCAGCACCTATATGTTCTAGAATGCAATGCAATTGTGACATCACAACAGTGTAGTTCCTATATGCTCAAGGGTTTAGGGCATTCCATTTAAACCCATTCAGATGTTCCACCAGTGGTGAACACTTGTGTGACGTAATCAATGATTATAGGTACATCAGAGGGAACGACATGGAGGAAAGTTGGCGAGTGAAGGGCATAAAACAATGGACTGGAATGCAGCCCCAGCCCTCAACTAATAAGGGGGCGATCACATGAATGCATATTGTACTCCCAGCTAAAAAAAATGGTACATTCCTTAACCTTTAATGTGCCATAAACAAACATCTCGCTGCTACAACAACATACTGTACATTTTATCCATTACGCAACATACAGATGACAGTGCTCTGAACAAACTTAATATTAAAAAAACTAGACCTACATATTGGAAAACACATAATTACAGGTTTATAAATAGGTCTAAGATTATCAGATGTGGACACCATAAAACCCAAGTTTTACTTCTAATGTGAGGAGCGGCCACATTACCTCAACAAAAAGCAGTTTATGTGTGCTTAACCCTGCAAGTTCATTTAACGGAATAACAACCTGACAACTACAACTAACCATTATATATTTTATAAAAAAAAATAATAATATTAATCGCACCTTTACCTTAGTTGCAATCTTTTTTTTATGACGCTTACACATCACGCTTAAACCACCAACTATTCCAGCATATGTTTTACACAGCGGATACCCTTCCAGCCACAACCCAGTACTGGGAAACACCCATACACTCTCATTCACACACACACTCATACACTACGGCCAATTTAGCTTATACAATGTCTTTGGACTGTGGGGGAAACCGGAGTACCCAGAGGAAACCCACGCGAACACGGGGAGAACATGCAAACTCCACATAGAAATGCCAACTGGCCCAACCGGGACTCGAACCAGCGACCTTCTTGCTGTGAGGCCACAGTGCTAACCACTGAACCACCGTGCCCCCATCTTGGGAAATTAAATTTCAAAATAACATTTCATTATTAAAATTAATTTTAGCATAATGATAATTTGAGGGAGTGATCCCCTTTCATGCCCCACCGTGGTTCTGGCCCTGGTGAAGGTAAACACAATTTTGTCTGTTGGGACTCATCATATTGTCCTTTTTTACTTTTTGTACTTTAGTTTTTAATTTTCAGTGAATTTTTATGAGTTATTTTGTTTCATCCAAAAGATGTCCAAAAAAAGGTTCAAAATATCATCTACCAACTGCATCATTTGTTTGAATTTTATAAACTGATTTGTATTTAGGATTCAGGATCAGTATTTGATAGATTTCAAACATTATTAGATGCCATACAATGTAGGAAGAAAGACTCGTATTTACTTTCTTTTATAAAATATTTGAATTGTGTCAGAATAGGAGTTGAAAAGACCTAAAATGGATGAATAATGAAAGTGTGGTATGATATCTTTTACGGCATGTATACTGCTGTAATATGTGCTAATATTAAATGGATTACTGCATGAAAAGCTCGCATATATCTGTTTAATATTTAAGATTAAACAGGAAGTTTTTATGCAATGCAAATCTGTAAACCTTTTTTCTGGAAATATTGACAGGATTCTAATTTAATCAATTCAGTAAATCATGTGGGAAATTCACACTGCACACACAATACAGATGTCGATCAATGACAACAGTCACTTTTTCCATTTTTTGGCAGGTCAAAGTTTGTTGGCACTGGTTGGATTAAAGTGTCTTCTAAATGCATAAGTATAAATAAATGCTGTCCCGTGCTGTTCAGTGTTGTTTTTTTTTGTTATTTTATCTATAGCAACTTACAATCAAAAAAAAGTCTTGCAACCATTTTGTCATGTCTATGTAATAATGATATCAATAGTAGTATTTATTCAATACTTTATCAATAGAGCAATGAAAATTGTATATATACTGTAGGCTTGTTGGTCAAGCAAGGCTAACTTAAATGCATGTTTTGGTGATAAGCCAAAATGAAAATTAACTGCATCTGATCTGCTCTCTTTCAGTGTCGGGGGGAATCTTTTTGGCTATTTTTAGCAGCTCATGATTAGCTCTTGCAATATTTTCCTGCCTGATCTTTTGGCAGTGTTTTTGTATGTTGTGCATTGCAACTGGATATTTCTATACTTTTCCAGGTCCATTTACATACACACATACATATTTTTTTCAATTTTTATATTATATTAGCGATGCACTAGCACTTCAGTTTGAATCCTCCTTGTGAATCAGGGATGGATTATGGACTGGACCAATAGGGCCAGTGCCCAGGCGCCCTTGACTAGCAGGAGCCATCCAGTTTGGAATACAAAACACAACAACATTGAAAACAAATCTTTGTTTATGTTTATTACACAGCTCTCTGGAATACTTGATTCTGATTGGTCAGTCATGACATTCCAAGGTATGTTATTCCCAGATAACAACTGCTGAAACTAATAACATCAACTGGGTACTTCGGGTCTACTTTTTCGTTATTTAGTATTCACATGCTTATCTTTCACGCCACTGCTCTTGAATAATGTATGGTTACAACAATGTATATTGCAACATTTTGAAATATTTTGCTAATATGACATATTTTAGATATGTGAAATCCAAACATGATAGCTAAAAAAATATCATATTTTGGGAATGAAGCAAATTCCCATGCATTGTTCAATTTGCATGTCATATAGGCTATATGTAATTTGCATATATTGCCATGTATGCAATTTCTATATTGGAAACGGTGCCCCTTAAAAATTGTACTCTATGTATTGCCCCTTCGTGGGCTAATATTGCGAATGAAATACGTCAGAATCTACTTAGGTTTAATGTTGATGCAGGAGCTGATGCACAAGTGATAATTGAGGAGGCATTTAAACAGCTGTCACTAAAGAAATTACTATCCCTCACCCCCCTAAAACCTTAGCAGGCAGAATCAAATGACTGGTCAGTTTCATGCAGAGAGTGGTTACCCAATGAGAGGGTTTGCCTCACTATTAAAAATTGTAAAATCTCAAAACCTCATTCAATGAACCTCTCTTGTTACAGTTCCAACCGTCCCAAAAATCTTTAAACAAAAATAATATAGACAGACTTTGGCTAGCAATTAATGTAACTGAAATGAATAATAACATGAAGCTCAAAGTCTGATGGACTAAAATTTAAATGCCAATTCATGCAGAAAAACTAGTTCATGCTTTCATGACTTCTA
>CAIGQV010017386.1:2116594-2149633 GCA_903798115.1 Danio jaintianensis
CATTGTAAAAGCGCTATAGAAATAAAGATGAATTGAATTGAATTGAATGTAGAATCAGTGCCAATTTATTCTGAAGCGCTCATCCTGGTGACCTAATCCTTTCAGAGCTTACTTCAAAGGGAATAAAGTGTATAACACCAATCTATACAGTACATACAGGGGTTAAACAATCAAACTAAAAAGTCTGGTTTTAGACCACAATAATTCATTAGTATGGTATATTGCCTCCTTTTGTGGCCAATTTGTCTTGGGAATGATAGATACAAGTCCTGCGCAGTGGTCAGAGAGATTTTGAGCCATTGTTCTTGCAAAACAGTGTACAGGTCACTACGTAATGCTGGTGGAGGAAAATGTTTCCTGACTCGCTTTCACTTCACTTTCATGTTCATCAAAAATGGTTATGGTGTTCTTGGCAGTGATGCGCCCATCTAGCACAAGTATTGGGCTTAGAAAATGCTAAGATATTGCAGCCCAACCCATCACTGATCCACCCCCATGCATCACTCTGGGCAGCCAACAGTCTGGGTGACACACTTCTTTGGGGCTTCTCTACACCATAACTCTCCCGGATGTGGGAAAGTCAGTGAAGGTGGACTCATCAGAGAACAATACATATTTCACATTGTCCACAGCCCAGATTTTCACTGCTGGTACCATTGAAACCGACGTTTGGCATTGGCACGATTGACCAAAGGTTTGGCTATAGCAGACTGGCCATGTACAGTATATTGACCCTGTGGAGCTCCAGACGAACAGTTTTGGTGAAAACAGGAGAGTTGAGGTGCACCTGGACATCCCTTTCAGACAGCTTCCTCTTGCGTCCACAGTTACTCCTGTTGGAAGTGGTTCATCCTTTTTGAGGATATGCTGACATTATTCTGGATACCATGGCTCTTAATACATCACAAAGACTGGCTGTTTTGGTCACAGATGTGCCAGCAAGACACGCACCAACAATTTGTCCTCTTTTTAGCTCTGATATGTCACCCATAATGTTGTGTGCATTGCAATATTTTAAGCAAAACAGTGCTTTTACTCTGCTAGTTAAACCTTAACACTCTGCTCTTACTGGTGGAATGTGCAATCAATGAAGATTGGCCACCAGGCTGGTCAAATTTAGCCATGAAACCTCCAACACTAAATTGGCCAGTGTTTCAGTTTCATTGTCTAACCCCTGTATATATGACTGGACATTATCATTGTGCGTATAGGCATATGCAATATTTCAGGCTTTGAAGTGTTTACAAATGTGGATGTTTTGGACCGCTAAAAAATGTTAGAAATTTATGGAACAAGACAGGCTTGGGAACCGCTGATTAAGGGAAATAAGTGTGTAAAAATAAAAGTGTTGGGTCAAAGTCAAGATGTGTCTATTTCCAACGACTGAAATATGCCTTACTGAGCGCTCTCCTGTTCATTTCATAACCCTAAACGAAGAATCAGCAAGCTGCAAAGTGTCCAGCTTCAGCAATTATTACGTGTGAAGACCACTGGCATATTGTACGCATCGCAGACAGCTCAGTGAGGAACTGCTGGTCTCAAGCTATTACCCTGCTGACCATGACAGAAAACAACAGTTGATCTTTGTAAACAGTAAATGCCATTACTCTGCAGTATCTGATTCCCAGTGCTATACACAAATGTCCTGCCACTCTTCATTCTCGGAGAGCCACAATTGCACTCCAACTAGTCAAACACACCCTGACAAGCTAGTTATCTATACTATGTCAAGGTTACCCTATCTAGGATACAGTCTGTATGAAAGATCCAAGCATGTGTTAGTTTGTTTTAAAAAGTCTAGTACAGGGGTGTCAAACTCAGATCCTGGTGGGCCGCAGCCCTGCACAGTTTAGTTCCAACCCTGCTTCAACACAAATGGGCATTAAAAAAACCAATGTATAACCTTACAATGTATAAATAATATATATTTTTTAATTTTATAAATAATTTTCCATCTGGTTTTTGTTTATTTATTTATTTTATTTAAAATGTAATGCAAGTTTCCAAGTTTTAAAGTATATATATATATTGGTCACCAACAAAATCACTGTTTAATGAACTGGACATTGTACAGATAAGTGCTTTAAGAAAGAAGAGGGCTGACTCTCTCCCACCTTTGATACCACCTTCTCTCCCACCTTCGAAGGCACCATAACCCCTAATTGCTCTTCGGGCGCTGGAAGCAATAGCTGCTCATTTTGATGTATGTTAAAACTTAACTTCATGATTAGGAACAATAAAGACAGGAGACATATTAGCAAAAAAAGAATAAATAATAATAATGTAATAGGAAGTGCAAGTGTAAGTCAGTCCAAAATAGAAGTGAGAGCTTTCTATGCAGCGATTCTGTATCTTCCCCTATGAGTCCAGAGTCAAGTTTAAATAGAAACCATCAGCTTTATGAGAATAGGAAAATATGGACAGACTGACAAAAGAGGCAAAAAAGTAGATGTCAAAAGCTATCAAAAAGTCAAAGGGGAAGAGTCTAGTTTGTAAAAGGATAAATCAAAAATGACGGCAGAGTGGAGTCAGGGAGGTTAAAGGGACATATCTCAGTACATGATCCAAAATAAAGTTATAGAAAGTGAAAATACAGGAAAGAGCAAGTTATAACACTGAGGATTGGAAATTACAAGCTAAAGAAAACATCCAACTGTTATGCGATGAACATAAGCTGTATAAAGGCACCCCAGCTAAAAAAAACAATGTTCTAAAAGATTCCAGTGTGTTTTGTGAAATATTCCAATATGATTTATTGGTTTTAATGTGCCATCAATAAATAAAGAAAGAAAAGCGCTGTCACCTCACAGCAAGAAGGTCGCTGGTTCGAGCCTCGACTGGGTCAGTTGGCATTTCTGTGTGGAGTGAGCATGTTCTCCCCGTGTTCATGTGGGTTTCCTCTGGGTGCTTCGTTTTCCCTCACAAGTCCAAAGACATGCGCTATAGGTGAACTGGGTAAGCTAAATTGTCCGTAGTGTGAATGGAAGAGTATGGGTGTTTCCCAGTGATGGGTTGCAGCTGCAAGAGCGCATCCGCTGCGTAAAACATATGCTGGGTAAGTTGGCAGTTCATTCCACTGTGGCAACCCCAGATTAATAAAGGGACTAAGCCGAAAAGAAAATGAATGAAAGAATTAAATAAATAAATAAATAAATAAACAAGGCTACCAGTAGAAACCACCTTTAGCTGCATTTTCTATAAAAACAATACAATTCCCATTGTAACCACAAAAACCAATACAAATCACTTGAGTACAGTATTTTTTTACAGCTGGGACAAATTTATGTCATGCAAGAAATACAAGAAAGAAAATAGTTTAACAATCAATATAGCAGACTGAAAGAAAAAATTAATAAAGTTTTACTACAGGTGGCAGTAATGCACGAATATGGATTCCAACTGCCGTTAAACGCCAAAGAAGAGAAGGAAGAAACATGGCGTCTGACGAGGAGTCGGAGGATTATTTTGTCAGAGAAATAGAGAAAAATGACGGGTCTGTTTTGAGAATGTATCAGTGCAGTAAAGGGGACGTGGGCTGTGTCGTGTGGGACGCTGCTATTGTCCTGTCAAAATACCTCGAAACGGAACAGTTTTGCAGTATTGGGTCCGGTGTGAGTATGTGGTCCTCCAAGAACATTATTGAACTGGGCGCAGGAACAGGACTCGTGGGTCTCGTGGCTGCATCTCTGGGGTAAGTTAATGAATACTGTTATGAATAGTTTATTCAAGACATTAAATCCAAATATATGTGAAATGCCTTTGCTTTTTCAAATAAAGAAGTGGTAAATATTCAGAAAGTTGTAGGACTTGAATAATTCCTCTATTATGCAGAGTTATGGTTCAGTTGTTACTAGTTTGTTGTATTTGAATCTGAATAATGTGTATCCATAGGGCAAATGTCACATTGACAGATCTGGAAGACCTGCAGCCTCTACTTCAGCTGAACATTAAGAAGAACCAACATCTCATCCGCACAGGCTCAGTCACAGCCAAGGTACTAAAATGGTTTGTACTAAATTTCATCCTACAGGATTTTTTTGGGAGGGCTTTTATTTAATTGAGATAAAGTCGATTTATATTCGCACTTTCATTCATTTTTGAACAGTGACAACTTGTGACACGGTCCTTTTAGGTTTACCACGTCGCTTTGAATATTCGGTCTGAGTCGCATGGAAGTATTACTTCAAAACAACATTAGCACTATTTAATTGACTGTGAACAATGTTGCACTTTGGCTGCTAATATGATTTCCCTATTTAGAATTTGCAAAGAGTACTTTTCTCAAATTATATTATTAAGGGAATGTCCAAATGTGCGAATATAAAACCAACTTTACCTCAATTTTTACTTAGTGTTGGTTGAAGCACACAAATCAAGCACTCAAGTGAAAGTACAGACATCCTAACATGCTTATTGATGAATGTTTATGTATTTTGCAAGAAAACATTGATTATCCAAGTGCCCATAGTGAAAATAACTAAATGTACTATGTAAGCCGAATATCTAAAATTGAGTAAAAATAACATGTGTAAATGTGTTTTGACAAATATTTGTGGTATAAAAACGGACATTACATTGGATGAAGTATGTTAACATTATAAAAACAAACATGCATGTAAGTGTTTTGTGTTGTTTTAATGCTGTTTAGTTTTTAACAAACTGTCATGTTCACATTAAAGCAGGTTAAAGGTGCAATAAGTATATTTTGCCAATAGATTTTCATATTTGAAAGCAAAACAAACTTACGCCTGTGCATTTTCTATATTTTTGCTATTGTCACTAAACACGCCCCTTACTGCTGTTTGGCTGCAAGTGTGTCTTTGGTCTGGTCAAAAGTGCTTTTTCTAATATTTCTTAGTAAACCATTAAGTTTGCAAACAATCCTAACCTAATTATCGCTTTAATTTAAAATACTTATTTTTTTAAATCAGTATTTGTTAGTAACTTTTCCCGCCATTATTCGTGTGCACTCAAGCACTAAGGATCTCCTGTTCTTGGCTTATTTTGAGTCAGACTTTTAGTTAAGTGGATTGCTAAGTGGAGGTTTGCTGTGACCGGATCATTAGAATCTGTGAGTTGCTAACTTCAAAATATCTTTTATTTATAAAATGTAGCATAATAAATAATACAGTATTTGGAATGTATTGAAAGACAAGTAAAAGTTTCCTAAAATAAAAATACTCTAGTCTTATAACATACAGATTCTTGAAAATTTGACTTACTGTAAGTACAGTGATGAAACCTAATTATTCATTATATGCAAGGTACACAATTAAAATTTTCCCCCTAAACATAGAATTTTTTGTCTAATATTTTACTCACCTGTGTGCCATTTCAATCCTGCATGACTTTCTACACAAGAATACAAAAGAAAATGTACATTAATTAAAAATGTTTCTGTGTTTTTAACCTTGCAATGAAACTTAATGGAAATTAACTACAAAATAATTACAACATATTACATGTGTTCTATTTTAAAGGGGGGGAAATGTTGAAGATTTTCTACCTCATCCTCATTATATTCTGATGGCTGACTGCATCTACTATGAGCAGGTACTGTAACAATAAGCATTACACAAAACAACCAAAAGTTTTGTTACCCATATAGAAATAGGTAGCTGTAGATTACAGAATAGTTATCAGTTTAATAGACAATAAAGCGTTTCATTTTACACAGTCTGTGGAACCACTAGTGGAGACTCTGAAACTCTTGGCTGGACCAGAAACGTGTATCATCTGCTGCTACGAGCAACGCACTGTTGGTGTCAATCCTGAGATAGAGAAGAGATTCTTTGAGGTAAGAAGACAGTCCAAAAGTTAATGCTACACTGAACCTATAAAACATGCCATATTTAGCAGCAAGTTAAAGGGATAGTTCACCCAAAAATTTAACATTTACTCACCATTTACTGATCCTCAAGTGGTTCCAGACCTTTATGAGTTTCTTTTCTTCTGTTGAACTCAAAAGAAGATATTTTGAAGAATGGTAGAGACCCGTAACCATTGACTTCCATACTATTTGCTTTTCCTACTATGGAAGTCAGTGTTTACAGGTTATCAGTATTTTAAAAATGATCTTCTTTTGTGTTCAACAGAAGAAAAAAAAAAAAGTCAAACAGATTTGTGAGTGACAAGTGAAGGATGATTAATTGACAGAATTATCATTTTTGGGTGAACTATCCCTTTAATGAGAGTGTGTTAGACCAGTCGGTCCTCAAGCTTCAAATAATAGTATAAATAAAAATGTATATGAAATGGCATTAACATTGTTATTATATCTGCTATTGTCTCACAGCTGCTTCTGCAAGACTTCCAGTCAGAGGAGATCCCATCTGAGAAACAAGACCCTGAGTTTAACAGTCCTGACATTCACATTCTCCACCTGCGGCGAAGAGTCAGCTGAAGGACTTCTGTTCTCCAGTGTTTGAAATGGTGTGGATGGGTTGTGTGTTTTTGCATTTTAGTGGACGCCGTTATTGTTGTTCACATGTCTGTTAAAGTGCCTATGCTGTATAATGACTATTTAATGTAATGATTTTTTTATAACATGGTCTTGGAGGATGGATTTAAATGGATAGTTCACCCAAAATTAAAAATTCTGTCATTATTTACTCTCCCTTCACTTGTTCCAAACCTGTTTAAGTTTCTTTCTTTTGTTGAACACAAAAGATGACGTTTTGAAGAAAGCTGAAAAGCTGTAACCATTGACTTCCATGGTTTTTGTTTTTCCTACTATGGATGTCAATGGTTACAGGTCTTCAGCTTTCTTCAAATCATCTTCTTTTGTGTTCAATAGTTCAAGGTTTGAAGGTTTATAACCACTTGAGAGAGAGAGAGAGTAAATATTCTTTTTTTGTTTTTTATTATTATTATTATTATTATAACCTTTATTTTACCTGGAAAGACACATTGAGATTAAAAATCTCTTTTACAAGAGTATCCTGGCCAAGATTAGGCAGTACACGTCACATGGGTCTAACAGGTTTTGGATGACCTATCCCTTTAACATGTCTTTTTAAACCCCAAAAAGTTCAGTTAGGTTGTTTGTTAAACAGGCAAATATACATCTCTTGTGTGTGTGCGTGCGTGATCTGTAAATAATACAATCTAAAAATATCCTAAAACATGTTTGTCAGTACAAATCATTTAAAAGCTTTCAGGAAAATGCTTGGTTTCAACATCATTCATTACTCATGTTATTGCAATGCTATTTATTTTATTTATGATTTTTGAGTTTTGCATGCTGTCATTCTGGGTTTGATGTTTTAGAGATGACCAAGATATGGTGCTATTTATTATCCTTTGCTAATTCTTAAAGAGATAGTTCACGCAAAAATTAAGTCGTCCATCATTTACTCATCCTTTTTCTAAACCTGTTTGAGTTTCTTCCTTCTGTTGAGTGCTAAATAAGAAAACACTAGCCATTGACTTATATAGTATTTTTTTTGGTGTTCCTATATGGATGTCAATAGCTTGTTTTTCCCCAACATTCTTCAGAATATCTTGTTTTGTGCTCAACAGAAGAAAATAAATTCAGAAAAGTTTAGAACCACTTGAAATTTTTGTTTTTGAGTAAATTATTCTTTAAGACAGTAATTTAAAACCTACCTCTGGATTTCCAAAACCCATAGAATTCATTCATTTACATTTATAGCATATAATTTTTATAAAGTTTCTTTTTTCCCAGAAGAGGAAAAAAGCACCAGGCCCAGATTTTGTAACACCAACCTGTCTAAAATCCTGTGCTGACCAATTGGCCCCCATCTTCACCCTGATCTTCAACAGATCACTGGAGCTGTGTGAAGTGCCCTCCTGCTTCAAACGCTCCACCATCATCCCCATCCCAAAGAAACCCAAACTTACAGGACTAAATGACTACAGACCGGTGGCGCTAACATCTGTGGTCATGAAGTCTTTTGAAAAATTGGTGCTGGCCCACCTGAAGGACATCACTGAACCCTCACTGGACTCTCTTCAGTTTGCCTACAGAGCAAACAGGTCTGTGGATGATGCAGTCAATATGGGAATGCACTATGTTCTGCAACACCTAGACAGACCTATGTGAGGATCTTGTTTGTTGACTTCAGCTCGGCTTTTAACACTATCATCCCAAAACTTCTGCCCAAATTAACTCAGCTCTCCGTGCCCAATTCTGTCTGTCAGTGGATCAACAGCTTCCTAATGGACAGGCACCCCCCTGCTCTCCCCCCACTGAGCATCATGGACAGCATTGTGGCAGCAGTGGAGTCATTCAGGTTCCTGGGCACCACCATCTCTCAGGATCTGAAGTGGGACACTCACATTGACTCCATTGTCAAAAAAGCTCAACAGAGGTTGTACTTCCTTCGTCAGCTGAGGAATTTCAACCTTCCAAAGGAGCTGCTGAAACAGTTCTACACTTCCATCATTGAATCAGTCCTCTGCACTTCAATAACTGTCTGGTTTAGCTCAGCTACCAAATCCGACCTCCGAAGACTATGCCGAATAGTTCGGACTGGTGAGCGAATCACTGGTACAATCCTCCCTACTCTCTAAGAACTGTACTTATCCAGAGCGAGCAGAAGGGCTGCCAAAATCACTCTGGACCCCTCACACCCAGCACACTGCCTCTTTGAACTTTTACCTTCTGGTCGACCTTTCTTCCCTCAGGCAATCCATCTCATGAACACTTGAATGATAGTAATCATGAAACAAACATCACTACTTGCTATACACTTTTTATACACGTAAACACTTATTTAACAACATACTTTACATGCCAATTTGCACATAACAGCTGCCATATAACGTTGTATATAGTAATATTCCTGTACATACACTTGTCAATTTGTATATTTGCATTCACTATTACTTTTATTTTTTAAATATATTTATTATCTGTTTTTGTCCTGTCTCTGTAATTCTGTTGCACTGTAGAAGCTCTGTCACGAAAACAAATTCCTTGTATGTGTGAACATACCTGGCAATAAAGCTCTTTCTGATTCTGATTACTAAAAATGCATTAAAAAGCAAATGTAGGTTCTTTGGTTGGAGTCATTCAGATGATCTTCTAACAATTCTACTTTCAATCTACTTTCATGCATAGTTTAGCTGTAACTCTAATCAAGCACATTAATCAATGTCGTCAAGATCATAAGAAAATCACAGGTAGGTGAGTTTGGTCAGGACTCTGCAGTCCATTGGCCATTTAGGGTATAATTTGAGGAGCCCTGCTTTATCTTTTGTAAGGGACTTTGCCAATTGTTGAGCTGTTGGCTTGGTCTGGGTATTTGATACCTATACCAATACACTTTGATATTCCTGCATGGGCCTGAATTGTCTATTTTAGCCATGCCATGGTGTAAAGCACAGGTGTCAAACTCAGTTTCTGGAGGTCCACAGCTCTGCACAGTTTAGCTTTAACCCTAATTAAACACACCTGATCAAACTAATTGAGTCCTTCAGGTTTGTTTGAAACCTACAGGTAAGTGTATTGAAGCAGGGTTGGAACTAAACTGCAGGGGTACGACCCTCCAGGAACTGAGTTTGACACATCTGGTGTAAAGCTTTGCATTTAGGTTAATTTACAGTAATTTTATACATTCAATTTTAGCTTAGATTTCTTCTAATAATATTCTTCAAGAATGCCTAGCATGCCACATCGAATAGAGTAACATAACTTAGAAATCATATTAATAAATGTCATATTTACAAACTTATGAATCATGGGCAGAAATGTTTAGTAAAAGCACATCTATGATCAACGAAATGCAGTGTCCCGTGATGGTTCCTATGATCTCCAAAAAAAAAAAAAAAAAAAAAAAGAGTTCTGGCAATGTTGTGTAATGACATCGTGGGCTTGTCTATAGTGGTGGCACGAGGTGGCACTGTTCCCCTTGAAATACGATACTGTCAAATTGACAATGTACAGTGCCATTGGATTAGATCGTTGTCAATAAACTACTTCATTTGCGAAGGGGACCCACAGTTCGGAGTGTTTCTTACAGCAAGAGAGACTCCACGACTTTGCGCTGTTTATGGTATGTACAAAACCCTAACTTTCTGTTCAGACCACCTAAAAAGATTTGTTTATCCCCGTAATCTGTACACAAATTCGTCATCGCATAATTAAACTGCGGAAGGCTTTGGGCTCTTCTCCATTTCTGCTCTGTAGCGCGAACGTCAGAGGCAGAGAGAGAAAAATGATTTGTTGATTTATTTAATTACACGCATTTGTGCTGTTCTTTATCATAAATGCAGTTCACATCATGTCATAATTTGTTCCGGAAACGGCCCGGGAAACATTTTCGTTTCGTTTCGAGTTTACACTACATCCTCACACAGTTGTTTAGTTTTTAGCAAAAACAGCGCAAATTGGCAATTTCATATATTTATGTTCTGTTATTATTTTAATTAATAAATAAACGCCATGTTCATGTAAGCAATGCAAGTTTGGTGATTGTTTATTAGTTACATTTCTGTGTCTAAGTTTTGTACTTGAGCGTAGAAATGCAGAGTAGAGTTTGATGTTTTTAATGAAAACTGTGTGTGTGTGTGTGTGTGTGTGTGTGTGTTTGCATATTTGAACATTGAGAAATAAATCAGGTAGTGTTGTATTTGACGCAGACTGTGCTCAAAAGTAAACGTATAAACAGTACGGTTAGTATACAACCCAATCCTAGTAATCAATCAATATATTTTTGAAGTCATACCTTCATTCAGGCATGAGCTCCCTTAAAATGAAAATACTAGAATTGCCCTGTTATATAGATTACATCTTTTATCTTGTTATCACCCTAGCCAGAAGAGACTCTGGGTGTGCATCAGAAAAAGTGGGTGTGCCATATTTATTGTCAGGTTTAGACAACCCAGAATCTATCACTATACAGAATAGACTGAGCTGATGTGGAAAACTATAATCAGGCTCACCACATAACCAAGAAAACTATATCAAACAATACATTTCACTCAGGATCACTTAGGATTTTTAAAATGGAAAACTAAAAAAAAACAAAAAAACGTATAGTAATATTATAAGTTTTGAGGATTTAAAGGAATAGTTTACACAAAAATGAAAACTACCTGATCATTAACTCACCCTAATGTGCTTTTAAACCTTTATGAGTTTCTTTCTTCTGTTGAACAGAAAATAATGCCTTTGGACGTCAATGGGTTGCAGCAACCAACATTTTTCAAAATATCTTTTTTAGTATTCAACAGAAGAAAGAAACTCAAAAAGGTTTTGAACGAGTGAAGGGTGGGTAAATGATGATAGAATTTTCATACTTGGGGGTGAACCATCCCTTTAATTATCCGTAGAGTTCTTGTTAAAAAGTAATTATTATGTAAACAAACAATAAAGAGGTTATTGCATTCTGTGCAGTTTTAAGATATTCAGTTCTGAGTATTTTGTGTACTGTAAGTTTGAAAACAAGTCCACTTAAAGGGGTAGTTCACCCTGAAATGAAAATTTACTCACTATCTACTCACCTTCATGTGGTTCCAAACCTTTATGAGTTTCTTTCCTCTGTTGAACACAAAAAGAAGATATTTTAAAGAAAGTAAAAAAAAAACCTGTAACCATTGACTTCCATAGTAGGAAAAACAAATACTAGAAAGTCAATGGTTACAGGTTTCCAGCTTTCTCTACAGATAAAAGAAGCTCATAAAGGTTTGAAATGAGTAAAGCATGAATACATGATCACAGAATTATCATTTTTGGGTGAACTCTCCCTGTGTCTGAGTTCCTTCATCAATATAGTCCATACCCCAACTCTACTGAGCCCTTCTGCCAACTTTTTTGTAAGTGCAGTCCCACTATATGCAGATTATAGCTTGTCTGAGCACATCACATATCAGGAGTTCTCCTCAAGCCATTGTTGGTCCTGATCAGTCAAAACTGCCAATGGGTTGTTGGGTATCTGCTTGGCAGTTGGTTTCTGCTGTTTCCTTGGAAAAAACTTGAAGGCTTTGCGCATCATCAGGGATGACAGGCTTCATTTTAAAGGCTAGTCTCACCTCCTGCTGATCCGGTTCCTCATAGAGTTGCTAGAGCACACATAATCTATTCCTTTATTCCATGTGCAGCTCAGTGAGGGTTGTCTGGTGGGTACATTTACAACAGGTACTTTTCATACAATAGTTTTTAGCAAGAAATATCAGGCTCAAGTTTGCTGTTGTGATCGTGTCACTTGTTTTCCTCCAGAAAGGACGTGGTTTATCCCTCCCGCAGGCTCTCTCCAACATCTGTTAGTCTTTAACCATGTTTTTTTTACTGTTCGCTCTTTCTGATCTTGCTTTGCACTCGCAGAATGACACCGCCTTTCCTAACAGTATCTGTCTGATCATGACACTCCACAGAAAGTAAACAGCCCTCATTAAGGGTTCATTTACTCTAGAAACACAGTTGAAGTCAGAATTATTAACCCTCCTGTTCAATTTTATTTCTTTTATATTTTTCCCCAATTTCTGTTTAACAGATTTTTTTTAACACATTTCTAAACGTAATAGTTTTAGTAAGTAATTTGTAATTTATGTAAGTACATAATACTTAATAGATATTTTTTAAGATACTAGTATTGAGCTTAATTTAAAGGCGTAACTAGGTTAAGTAGGCAAGTTAGGGTAATTAGGAAAGCCATTGGATAAAAGTGGTTTGTTCTGTAGCCAATCTAAAAAAATATATATATTGCTTAAGGGGGCTGATAATATTGACATTAAAATGTAAAAAAATAAAAAAAATGTAAAAACTGCTTTTATTCCAGCCAAAATAAAACAAATTAGATTTTATCCAGAAGAAAAAATATTATAGGATATACTGTGAAAATTTCCTTGCTCCGTTAAATATCACTTGAAAAAATATTTGAAAAAATATATAAATATTGCACAGGAGGACTAATAATTTTGCCCTCAACTGTATGTTAATATTCAGTCATTCAATATATTGTTGGTACTTCAAAATAACCATGGAAAATAATTTATTATTTGATTATTTGATTATTTAGATAGCTTTTTAAGAATATTAAGATTGTATTTGCAGTGTTCATAATAGTTCAAACATGAACATTTTCACATGTTAATCTGCACTTTAAAAAATCTTACTGTCTTAAATTTAGTTGAATCAAATGAAATTTTGTAGTCGTCTCAACTTACATTAGTCAACTGACTAAAAATATAAAGTTAATTATAACCAATATAGTTGAAACCCGATTGACTAAAATATCTTAAAGTAACATAAAAACATTTGTTGTCATTACTTTTTGTCATATCATTTTTTACATTGTGGCCTACATGCTGAAATATGGATTGAAAATTCTCTGATTATATGTTAACACTATGCAATAAGAGTCTCCAATAGCTAACATTAGTTCATTTAACTAAATTCATGATGAAAACTACAAAAGCGTTTATTAATCTTTGGTGATGTTAATAATGCCCAATAATGCGTTAAATTTGTATAGTCATAATCTTTGTATTATTTAATAGAGTTAATAACTAATATAGTTATATATACTAATAGTTGTATTTTGAAACTAATATTAACATAGTTACTGTAAAAAAAATCTTAAATCCATTAACTAAAATGTATTAATGACACTTTATTGTAAAGCGGTAGCTATTTTACTTTATAATCCTTCTGCAATTAAATTTGGTTAAAACACTTGTTTACTCTGAACAATATGCCAAGTATCATTCATTCATTTTCTTTTCGGCTTAGTCCCTTTATTAATCTGGGGTCGCCACAGCGGAATGAACCGCCAACTTATCCAGCATATGTTCTACGCAGCGGATGCCCTTCCAGCTGCAACCCATCTCTGGGAAACATTCATACACACTCATTCACACGCATACACTGCGGACAATTTTAGCTTACCCAATTCACCTATACCGCATGTCTTTGGACTTGTGGGGGAAACCGGAGCACCCGGAGGAAACCCACGTGAACACGGGGAGAACATGCAAACTCCACACAGAAACGCCAACTGACCCAGCCGAGGCTCGAACCAGCGACCTTCTTGCTGTGAGGCGAACGTGCTACCCACTGCGCCACCGCGTCGCTATGCCAAGTATTGTTTTTGTTATTATTTTTTGCAGTTTACTGTAGGTCAATATCAGAATAATATCGTATACTGTGATAAAAGCTTCTTCAGTTAAATGCAACAAGAAAATATGATACTGTCATAACTTAAGCATGTGCATTTTACAAGTAACATGCCAAGGAGAATCTGTATAGCTCAGAATATACTTATGTGCATTTGACTCTGTAACATACTGCTTGGAAAAAAGCATTCTTTGTGCTTTAGGCTGGTGAGAGTGTTGCACCCATAAAAAGTGAGTGGACTGGTAGAGTTTAACAACACTATAGATTCCATCCTTCCAAACTATTGTCAATAAGGATGCTAGAGCCTATGCCAATCATCTCAGGTCAAAGTCATGGTTTACACTTATTTATGCTATTATTCTTTATCTACTTTAAACTATTCTTTATCAACTTTAATAGACACACCAGAGGTACCACCAGAGGCAAGTCAAATCTAATTAAAATGTACAGTATTTAACTGTACTACCTGTTTCTGAATAAAGCCGTTGCTTGGACCATCTTTTTTTTTAGTGTGAGATTCACATAAACAAAATATGTGCTGGAGAGTATCTCACTGAACACAACACTTTTACTCTTAACAAGAGAGTAAAATATACAGTATGTTGTTTACGTGTCAAAGAGTGAACTGCGTTGAAGAAATTGAACTAGCATGTTGGTAGCAAGATATTAGTATGAATTAGCATGTTTCTAGTATGAATAGTATGTTGTTGGTATGTTTGATAGTATGTTTCCAGTATGGATTAGTATGGATTGGTATATTGTTAGTATGTTTCTAGTATGGATTAGTATGTTTTTAGTATGTCCAGTGTAAAGTCAATGGCAGTTTTTACAATAGAAGCCTATGGGACAGCTGCTAGGGTGTCGTAAGTGGTTGCTAGGGTGTGGCTAGTAAGTTGAAAGGACATCAGTGATTGGCAGATTGGTAGTCTGAGTTAAATGAGCCCAACCTTAAGTCTGTATGACAGTCTGGTACAACGTTATGAGGTCACAAAATTTGGTCCAATGTTTGGTCCAAGTCAATGGGACTTTTCAGTTGGAAAAGATATAGCAACCCGAGTCAGAGCAGTTTGGAGTTAGTTTGGTTTTTGTAGCTTGAACGGTTTAAGTGGAGATGCATATAGAAATTAGTTTCAGAAAAAGACGGAAGAAGAATAATAAGTTTATGTAATATAACAGTATTTTGGCTTTTTTCAAGCCACCATAATTATATGATTTACTTATCAAGAACCCATTAGTGGTCACCCACCATTGGATTTTTAGTTTAGCCTGTGCTGACTTAAACTTTCTATAGGTTGAACCCCACCTAAAGTGGTAGCTCATGAAAAGTAAACATTATTGGCAGTTTATTTATTTGAACACTAAGGCCAAAATGTAACTTTTTTATTTTGTTCAGCAGGACATTAAATTCGCCATGAAATGCAAGTTAAGATTGTCCTTTTTCCCCATATTGTGACATACATGGAATTGAAACAGTCCTAAAATGAGAAAAATAAATGTAGGACAGTATGGAGAGAGAATTGTTTCGTAATTCCAAACAAATATAATATGATCCACAAATAAATGTGAAGCGATTGACAAATACCACGTATATTCACAAATAAATACAATGAGATCCACAAATAAATCTTAGAGTTCCACAAACAGTAAAATTAGTCTTGCAAATAAAAAACATACTCACACATATATTTTTTTATTCTACAAACACAATTTTGTCTGACATTTATATGTGAATTGCGTCCTATGCATTTGTAGATTAGTGTGCATGTGTGGGTAGCTCTCTGTGCATTTGTAGATCGCTGTGGGTATTCGTGGATTTTGAAACATTTGTAACGTCAAGACGAACACTAATCCACAAATAGATGGAATCCACCCACCTTCTACTTAAACCAATCAGATACCGGCAACATGGTGCTGACCAATCGTTGCTCGTTCTCACTCCAACCAATCACGCTTTGCCTTACAATCAGGGCGGGACCAGCCGTAATTAACCAGTCTCTTCAAAATGGACGGCCAGATGCCAAATGTTCACTCAAATTGTTCTGTTATTTATATTTAAATGTTTATATTAATGCATTGAAAATGAATGTTTATTATATTAACAACTTTATATCCCTGCAGTGCATGCAATGTACAGTACACGTGTGTATATATATATATATATATATACATATATTACAAGAATAAATTCAAGTTCATCATTACCCATTAAATGTTATCTCTCCTTTAATCTTTTGCTCAAGTTTTTACTAATGGGCAGAAGGCAAGCCATTGTGTAAATCTGGTTGATGCTCGCTAAAAGAGAGAGATGATGACTGTCCAGCTTGTGTTGCTTCACCCTGCGGATGAGATGCTCAATGTGGACCCTCAGCCAAATGATGGACGCTGTCTCCCTCACCTAGTTGCTCTTACTCTGGACACACGTATCATGTAGTAGGATGCAAGTTGTGAACCTAAATCAGATGTAATACATGTAGAAGTATAAATCAGAAAGAAATTAAACCGCTTTAAAAATGTATTAGGTTTTACATATAAATACTTGTGCTTAACACGTTTGTTTCAGTTTGTTATTTGCCTAATAAATGGCATTAGAATGTTTAGTTTTAGACAGATGGCTATATTTCTATTTTATCAAATTTAAGCTATAGATAATTTATTAAAGTTCATTATAATATTGATTAAAGTCCTTAACGGTAATCCAAGGAAACACTAATAAACAGCGAGTGTAATCTATCGTCCTCTCGTGCACCATCCGCATAACGTACAGTGATCGCTGTGCAGCACTAGAAGTAACCATGCGGGCTGAGCGCAAATGCAGAAGCGATCGTGCAGTCCATTAACCAGTCTCTTCAAAAAGGACGGCCAGGACAGCTCCATATTATTACAACAACGCTGTGATGAGCACCACTGACCTGTCTTAAACTGTCCTGGCCGTCCATTTTGAAGAGACTGGTTAATTACGGCTGGTCCCGCCCTGATTGTAAGGCAAAGCGTGATTGGTTTGGTCGAGAACGAGCAACGATTGGTCAGCACCATGTTGCCGGTATCTGATTGGTTTAAGTAGAAGGTGGGTGGAGTCCATCTATTTGTGGATTAGTGTTCGTCTTGACGTTAGAAATGTTTCAAAATCCACAAATGCACAGCGCGATCCACAAATGCACAGAGAGCTACCCACAAATACCCACAGCGATCTACAAATGCACAGAGAGCTACCCAAACATGCACACTAATCTACAAATGCACAGGACGCAATTCACATATAACTGTCAGACAAAATTGTGTTTTTTAGAATAAAAAAATATATGTGTGAGTATGTTTTTTATTTGCAAGTATAATTTTACTGTTTGTGGAACTCTAAGATTTATTTGTGAATATACGTGGTATTTGTCAATCGCTTCACATTTATTTGTGGATCGTATTATATTTGTTTGGAATTATGAAACAATTCTCTCTCCATAGGACAGTGCATGATTTCATCCATTGGGAACTGATTGAATCATTGGAAGATGGGCATTGCTAACATCATTTTAAACAAGCACCACTATATAAATATAAAAGCAAGAAGAGCCAATTTTAATCAAATTTTAATCTAAAGAAGATTTTTGAAACTGAAACGGTTGTCCCTGCTGCTTCACATAATATAAGTCAACAGCTGCAACAGCCAATTTGTGAGTCAAAAAACTAAAAACAATGTACTGATCTAACCAGAATTTTGTGCGAACAAACATTCAGAATTCCTTGTCTTAGAATTCCTGGCTTTAAAACGATTGGACAATATTTTGTAACCTACGAATTCAAGTTTGAATGTGTGCTATTTAAAAATTGCTTCAAGAAGGCATATTTTGAATGTATTTTGAACTCTTTTCATATTGTACCATGCCACAGTCTTAAGTTCATTGCTGTGTTGTCTTCACAAATACATCTATAAAAGTGCTTTTTCTGAGGATTCCTCTTCAGAAGACCCGATTGTCTGAGTTGGGTATGAGTAAAGGTGGGAGCTAGCTCAGAATGGGTGGGATTTTATCTCCAAGTGAGCTGTACAATCCTCCTGGGGATAGATTGATTTAATGTCTTGTATATGACATGGAATTAAACCTATTGTGTTTTATTAATGTCTATACCTACCCCAAGCCTAAACCTTCCTCTTACAGTGACCTATAGTTTATTTATATATTGTGTTTCATTGACTTCTATACCTACCTCAACCATAACCCTTCCCCTTATAGTGACCTATTGTGCTTCACTGATGTCTATACCTACCCCAACCTTAAAACTATCTCCTACAGTAATGCAAAAACAGTCATTATTGTTGTACAGCATCTCAAAAATGATTCTATTGATATGTGCATGCTCAGTAGCCACAGTTTGTATCCCTTCTAGCCTTAATCCAACCTCCCCATGGGGAAAGTCTCTTCCACTTGGAGCTCTCTGGGCTGCAGTGATATATATCCTTGGATTGTCTACACCAAAAGGAACTAAATAAGCCAGATATTGATTTAAAGTAATATATGGGATGGGTTTAGTGTATCATGGGCTCAAATAATGTCTCTGGTGTGAACATTAGGATTGAGAACATAGGAACATAGGACTGAGAAGTGATCATGAAGCTTTTGCATTGTAACCATTTTAAAGATTGGTTCAATTATTGATAATTAAATTATGTAATCATTCATTCTAAGGTAAAAGTACATTTGAGATCCAAACTGCCCTCATTGCATGTTCATTTTAAAGAGAAAAGGTCACTTTTGGAGACACTCATGGTTATATAATTGAACAGGTGGGAGGAATTTGGAAGACACTCTGCAGTTTGCGCAGTGGATACCTGTGCAGTGACGTGTTATGCAAAACAAAAGCTTTCGAACTTAACACTACACACTTCCTGAAAACCTCATTCAGCCCAAACAGGAATTCCAGAGCCTAGGGCAGAACAAAGAGAAAAGTCAAAGCCAGAAAGACAATCTGTTCATTTAGGTGCGTTGCTCTCCTTGAAGGTAGGTGTAACATTTAAAAATTAGAATTGAATTTACCCACTGATTATATTTTACCGCTGTTATATTATAGTAATAACTGTCAAGATTTGTCCTTCAAGATTACACTTCTGGACAGGTTTAACAAGTTTAGAGTCCCTTATCTTTTAGGTCTTTGAAAACAAACAGACACAAAAACAAAAGTAAAACAGTGAGTGCTCAGTCTCTCTAGTAACACACAGATGTCACATCATTATCTGTATTTCATTGTATTTTTTCTCCCTATTCAACAGTTGTAGTGCTGGAAAAATGCCTCCACCTCAGGTGAACAAACCCAGGTCTGAAGTGACCATAAAAGAAAAAGCAGGCACTCTTGACGTGCCTCTGAATTTCTTGGGTCAAGACTACCAGGAGTTGCTGAAGAGCTGCATCACCAACAGGATGAGATTTGTTGATGATAAGTTTCCTCCAGACAGCAGCTCCATTGACCCAAATAACAAACTTGGACTGGATATGGACCAAATCCAGTGGCGGAGGCCATCAGTAAGTTACCTGCGTTGACTGTATTGTCTGAAAGAGTCTTGTTGAAAATAACCACTGCCGTCAGAGTGTTGCAAAATGTCTCTCAGGTCTTGTCAGGACAGGTTTATCTGTCACCTGAATCACAACTTCACAAAGCAGATTCAAAAATATATGTTAAAATGAAGTGATTTGAACTTATACTGTTTTATGTGCATAGATCAGTTAATGTAGATGGCTCTATTGTGATTAAACTGATTACTAAAGAATTTTTCATTTGAATAATTTTACTGAAATTATTGAAATAACACTAATAATGCTGTTCATGAGAAGAAAAACTGGTAACACTTTAGAACAATGGTCCATTAATGTTAATTAATGTATTTACTAACATTAAGTATGAATAATCTTCAAAAGCATTTATTAATCATAGTTCAACATTAGCTAATGCATTATTAAAACCCAAAGTTGTGCTTGTTAACCTTAGTTAATGCACAGAGTTAACATGAACTAACATTGTTTAACTTCACGTTAACTAACGTTAGCAAAGATGTAATTAATGCATTACTAATTGTTTGTTCATGTTAGTACATACATCAACTAACATTAACTAATGGACCATTATTTTAAAGTGTTACCGAAAAAAACTTGTTTTAACTATTTACAAGTTGTTTATTAAAAGTAAACATCAATATGTAACCGAAAGATTGAGTTTAGTCTATTTCCTTCTTAAATGATTTATACTTAAAAATTAAGCTAGTTCAGTGAAGACCACATGAAATCAACTCAATTAGTTTTCAATTTCCCCATCACTCAACTAAACTAACAGAATCACTTTCCTCAAATAATTTGAGTAGTCTCAACTTAAGTTCAGACGTCTTCTGCATTTTCAAATTCCCCAAATTTCATTGTATGATTTATTAATTTTCTCTCTTTAGAAAATAGTGGCAGACCCTCAGTTCATTGTAAAGGGGGTTTCCAGATTCGACTATTCCCAAGGATCGTTTTTAGGTATGTTTATTTGCATATTCGCATAGGCATTAGCTTTTGAATTAAATCTACTCTTCTACACAATTTTTTTGGGCTAATGTTTGTGATTTTTACCTTAGGAAACTGCTGGTTTCTTGCTTCAGTTGGGGCTTTAACCTTTCAAAAAGATGTCTTGTACCAAGTTATGCCAGAAGGCCAGTCATTTGGTAAAGATTATGCAGGGATATTTCACTTCAGAGTGAGTTTTATTTTTCATTTTGAGTCATAATAACTCAAAATCCTATTACCAATCTATGAACCCATTCATGTTCTCCCTCATTTGTAGTTCTGGCGGTTTGGGAAGTGGGTCGATGTTGTCATTGATGACAAACTGCCGACGATTAATGGTGACTTGATTTTTGTTCATTCAAAAACAACGAATGAGTTTTGGCCTGCCTTACTGGAGAAAGCTTATGCCAAGTAAGTCCCAGCTGTGTTGTGATAAAATTATTTTGCTTTCATAGTATCAATTCAGCATTTAAAAATATAGTTTAAAGACACAGCATGTAATTTTCGCCACCATAGATGATGATGAGAAAAAAAATACTAATGGGAAACTTTGAGATAATTTTGAGTTTCTGAGCTGGGACATTTCTGTTTGTTTGTTTAAATTATGGCATTAATTACTCAATTCGTATAATGTGATCGGTTAAGAAGTAAATAAGACATACTGGATAAAAAACAAACTAGAAATTCCTTCAAAGTTCTGTTTCTTTATAATTTATGCAACACCAGTCAGCCCAGTATTGAAGATGTGGGTTTAGGCCTTACAGACAACTAAGATAGCAGTCAACAATTGTCATAATCTTTAACAATTTGAGGAATCTCATAGAATAAAACATTGAAACCTTGTTGGTCTGATGATGTACATATGCTTGACTTACAAAAATTCTTCTCCAGGGTGTGCGGCTCCTATTCTGACATGGACGCTGGTGTTGTATCTGAGGCTCTGCTGGACTTCACCGGTGGCATCCATGTGCGTTTCGAACTGGAAAAACCTCCCCTTGATTTGTGGAGCTTGATGGACCGAGCTGCCAAAACCAAGGCCCTGATGGCTTGCGGCACATATCCAGGGGTAAGCAGTGACCTCAGGCTTTTCTTTGACAGATAATTTAATCTACAGCGCTGTCATTTAACATCAGATTTTGTATTAAAGATATCTTTATAGTCTTGTGAACCAAATATGAAATTATGTAGCGAACAGGGAACAGTTGCATATTGCACCTGAAGCGTAACAGATTTTTTTTTTTTCTCTTCAATATCAGAAAACATCTGCAAATACAGAATTACCTAATGGCATTGTTCAAGGGCACGCATATTCAGTGACAGGGATTTTCAAGGTATGTATGCACTGAATCAAATGTCAGTTCACAGCAACGTCAAGTTACTTAAACTTGTTAGGCCAGCTGCCTACAAATCTCACAAAGGTTTTGCATCGTTTTGCTTCAAGTCATTTATTCTCACGCAAGTACAGTGGGGAAAATAAGTATTGAACACATTACCACACGTTGAAATTTTCATCGGATGTTGATAGCAACCAAATAAATCCATATATGCAAAGCAAACAAATCTAACTAGTTTACAAATTAAGTTATGCGTAATAAAATGAAATGACGCAGGGAAAAAGTATTGAACACATGAAGAAAGGGAGGTGTAGAAAGACAGTGAAAGCCCAGACAGCAGCTGAAATCTCTCAGTAGTTCTTCAGTAACCCTCTGCCCTTCGTCAATGTAAATTAATGTTAGCGGCTTCAGTGCAACATTTACAATATCAGGATGATGAAGATGAAACCAGGGTGGACATTTCAGCAAGACAATGGGCTCTATTTTAACGATCTAGGCGCAAAGTCTAAAGCGCAGGGTACAAAAGCATTAAGGGCGTGTCCGAATCCACTTTTGCTATTTTATGGACTAAAAAAAATACGCTCTGCGCCGCGGCACATGGTCTAACAGGGTTGAGCTTATTCTCTTAATGAGTTCTGGGTGTGTTTTGAAAATAAACCAATCAGAGTCTCATCTCCCATTCTCCCATTAAGAGTCAGTTGCATTGCGCCGTGGCACATTTGCTATATACATGGTGGACTTTGTAAGTGGAAAAACTGAACGCTTCAATAGTGAGAAAACAGTTAAACAGAGCAGCTGCAGCGGGAGGATAAAGAATGAGCCTCCTCCAATCACCTCTTTACTTTCTCTCTCTCTCTCTTTCGTGGATAAGGAAACGGCATTAGCCTACATAATTATTTTAGTTTGTTATGCGCAAAGATTTGTTTCAAAACTATTTCTAAATTCAGTTTTAATTTCCAGCAAACTAATAAATGAGCAATAATAACGAAGTGTGGTCAAAAATTATATCCAATTATAGAGTTATATCCAAACACACGTGCTATGCTCCATATGGTCCAAAACCTGACAGGTGGACAAATCTAAGCTTGTTTTTAATAAAACAAATATAAATATGCATATAATAAATAATGCTAATAATAATAATAATAATAACATTATACAAAAGCAAGTTGTCGTGAATAAACTGAAAAAAGCCCCCGAGATGAAGAAGGCATGGAGGCAGTGGTTTTTATATTTATGTAGAAAGTAATAATGTTTGCAATATTTTATTCCTTTAATTTTTTTTTATTTGTAAAGATATTTACGTATTGCTGTACATCCTGTGTGTACTAAGCAATGTGTAAGCAAGGCGCACAACTAACGCGCTCTGCGCTAGACTTCAGACCTTTATTTATAGTCTATTTCAGTTCCTCAAAATAGCAACGTGCCAACAATGCGCCTTAACACACCTCTTTTCTAAACCGGAACACCCATGAGTCCACAAACTGGCGCAAATGGATTTGCTATTTAAACAACGTGGCGGAAAACGGGAAAATTAAGGTTGCGCTGGTCTGAAAATAGCAACAAGTCAAGGCAAACAAGTCTTGCGCCTTATTGCGCCGAGTGTATGATAGGGCCCAATGATCCAAAACACAGCCAAGAATCTCGCAAATGCTTTCAGAGAAAGAAAATCAAGCTGTAGAATGGCCCAGCCAATCACCTGACTCGAATGCAATATAAAATACAAAATAAATTGGGTTTTTACAAAAATCTGGTTCAATTTTATGTCAACGGCTCGTTTAGAAATATTATTCTCTAAAAAAAAAAACATGACATGTTCAATATATGTGAGAATAATCAAAAATAAATTGTAAGAAACAAAATTATTCATATTATTTTCTGCTGAAAAGCAATCGAAAATGTAGTAAAAATCCTCTTCCATAGAAAAATATGAATTTCTAAAAATTGAAATGAGATATTTTGACTGTAGATTATTTATTTATTTGTTTGTTTAAATGCTACAATTCCTGATTTTCAAATAGTTGTTTCTCTGCCAAATATTGTCCTAACAAACAATACATCAATGGAAACCAATGACCTTATAAACCTCAATTTTCAAAAATGACTGGTTTTGTGATCCAGGGTCACAATATACTCCGTTGTACAAGCTAATCAGCCCCCGCTGATTGTCAAACCTGTGAGTTTGCTTTCTCAGAGTTTACTGTAAATAATCAGCTTCAGTGTTTGCCGAAACTCTGTCTCAATATGTTGTAATATAGTACTTCTAAAACCCTTCACTTCCACTGTCTAAACCTGTCTAGATATTTATGTATTTTCATGCATCATATCTTACATTCATATCTCACCGCAGCATGACTGTACATCTGTTGGCAGCAGAAAGTCCAGACTTTTTCATAATGCATAGCAGATCTAGTTCACCAGGAAAGTAGCTGCATTTGCTATCTCAATAAAAGTCAAGTAACCAGATTTATCAGAATGAATTAATAAAATATAATAAAAAAAAAAGATTGTTTATTTTAATCAGATCGACAATACGTTGACAATTTTTTGTGGAGTTTGCATGTTCTCCCCGTGTTGGCGTGGGTTTCCCCCACAGGTCCAAAGACATGTGGTATAGGTGAATTGGGTAGGCTAAATTGTCCGTAGTGTATGTGTGTGAATGAGTGTGTATGGATGTTTCCCAGTGATGGGTTGCAGCTGGACGGGCATCCGTTGCGTAAAACATATGCTGGATAAGTTGGCGGTTCATTCCGCTGTGGCAACCCCAGATTAATAAAGGGACTAAGCCGAAAAGGAAATGAATGAATCAATGTAATAACTATGTAGGGACTCATTAGATGGGAGGATTTATTTCAGACAGAAATGAAAATATAAAGTGTAGCAGTGTGCTCTCAGAGATGATGAAGCTGCTTTGGCACAATTCACAGTTCATTTGACGAATATAGTCCGCTTGCAATTTCTGAAAGTTCTCCATTAAGACGCATCACAATTTTATTTATTTATTTATTTATTTATTTATTTTCAAGCTTTTGTTGGGTTTTCAAGAAGTAGTGCCCTCAAGGCTCTGTTCTGGGACCTTTCTTCATACGTAACCACCTATATTCAATAAGCAAGATGTTGAGTTAGTTACACCAATATTGGCTAATTATTTAAGAAATTATTATTCATATCAACAGACTTGAAATATGAAAAGCTAGGCGTTTTCTAAAACACGCTTGCTTTGTTCTAATGTTAATTGTTGTTGTAATTCTGTACACTACAGTGTTTATAGACTCATTGCCTTCCGCTGTATTCAGCCTCATGTGAGCGCCACCCTTTATTATGTCATTAGTACTGTTTGCTTTCATCCCAGTGCGTCTCTTGCATCAGCACTGTGATTTTGTAAGAGGAATTTCTTTAAATGTTTGTACATTAACTCAAAATATTTTGTACAGGTGCTTCAATCACTCCGGTATTTCATCATGACACTAGTCAAAAACCAAGCATATCCCATGGTTCTTGGCAGATTGACAGTCATTTGTATAACCACAGTTTTACAACAAATGCCATGGTTAAACTATGGTTAGTTTAGCAAAACCTTGTTTAAATTGTGGTTATCATTTTAAGTAAAAACATGGCCAATTTTTGTACACTGTTGTGGTACATCCAAGTGATTTGTTATAAGCCTTTTGAATTAAATTTGTCATGATGTATTTAACAGGTAACATGCCAAGGAACACCAGTAAGGCTGGTGAGAGTGTTGAACCCGTGGGGAAAACGCGAATGGACTGGTGCCTGGTGTGACAAGTAAGAGTCACATGAATTATATTATATTATTTTTTAGACAACACAATACAACTGTAACTGCAGAAGATATAAGAAATCTATATTGGGTGGAATGACTCAGATATTTAATCACAACAAATGAAAACATTATCCTTTACTTTTTTTTTTTTTACTAAATCCAGGGAATTTCATGTATATAGTGAAAATAGACAATATATTTTGGTGCATTTAAGCAAAACAGTTTTATTAAACCATTATATTCATTCAAATAAAATAGTGTAACACAGTGGTTCTCAAACTTTTTTCACCAAGTACCACCTCAGAAAAAAAATGTCTTTCCAAGTACCTAATTAGGTCTTAAAGTAGGCCTTAAAGTAGCTACAGCATTGTTTAAAAACAAGGCAGATTAATTACTATTATTAAGAATATGTATTATTGTCAACCACTTTAAACATTAAAAAATAGTTTGAACATAACTACTTGCAGACAAAGAAAACAAAAAAACAAAACAAAAAATTCTCTTGATTTTCCCCCCCCCTAATTATTACAATTTTAATGTTTCCCCCTAACATATTCATATTCATATTGGGATATACAAATTTTTGCACCATAAACTTTAATGATTTTGTTAGATTAGTTTCAGATTTGACTTTGGTACTGACTAATCTAATGAAAATACACAACTATATTATTCTAGATCACAGGTGTCAAACTCAGTTCCTGGAGGGCCGCAGCTCTCCACAGTTTAGTTTCAACCCTAATTAAACACACCTGATCAAACTAATTGAGTCCTTCAGGCTTGTTTGAAATCTACAAGTAAGTGTGTTGAAGCGGTGTTGGAACTAAACTGTGCAGAGCTGCGGCCCTCCAGGAACTGAGTTTGACACCTGTGTTCTATAGCATCCCATAAAAAGTTTTAGTTTAAAAGAGAGATCTGTAAGGAGTGTTTATATACTGTATATAAGTCCCCAAATATATGCCATTACAGTTGTTTTAAGGAGTGTTCACAGTATACATCATTGGAGACGTTTTTTATTTGCATGACTTACATCACCAACCGTCAATGTCATTCATATCTCCTGAATTACCGACTTGAATGACTCTTTTACTGAATGTATGAATGACATTTTGTTGGCTTTTGTTTAAGGGTTGCCTTTAGTCAGACTTTTGGAGTATATGCTGCCCCTTTAACAAAAGACAGTTCTGTAATGACGTCATCTTTTGTGAACCGAAATAAATACAAACATCAATCAGTTTAAGCAAAAGAGTTTTGATGGCTAAACAATATTACAGGGATCATGAACTGATTTTTAAATCAGTTTGGGCTAACAGTTTTGTCAAGAATACATTTTTTTTTACATCTAAATCCTTCATTAAATAATAGGTAATAGGCTATTCTCTGTCCTGTTTTGACTGCCTGAACACTGTTTGAATAGGTGCGGCAGATTGTAGACTCAGAAGTGAATGACCACTGGTTTTGTAATCGAATATCAGTCATGTATACCATGTTTACCACAGCCTATATCTTCATACATTGAGGCTTCTGTGATTTCTGTGAGGTTTAAAGCCCATAATTAGTCAGTACATATTAAATTATCTGTACTAAAAGCAATAGTGACCACTTAATAAAAAATCCCTTATTTTCACATCCCAATGTTGACAGGTATGAGCATAACCCCAATGTTATGTTAATGTGTATGTGTAATTTTCAGGTCAACGTTGTGGAACAAAGTGAGTGAGAGTGAGCGAACCAAGTGTTGGTCTTTGGCCAATGACGGTGAATTCTGGTGGGCACTGACTTTAGTTTCTGATGTCATCTTTGCTGCATTAAGAATTCAGACGTTGTCAGTAACACATATTTCATTGTAGGATGTCAATGGAGGATTTCTCTAAAAACTTCGAAGAAGTTGATATTTGCTGCTTCACTCCTGATTTTCTGGACAATTCTTCTAAATGCAGCTGGACAACTGTACACTACAACGGCAGCTGGGAAGCTGGAAAAACAGCTGGCGGCTGCCTCAATTACAAAGGTATCCAGTGAATACATTATTAAATGTGCAGTAGGTGATTTGCCAAAATGCTAACCGGTTAGCATAATATCTTTGAAACACAATCCCTCCCCTGTCGTCCAAAGCCACGCCTCCTGAAACACGAACGCGCGCACCTTAAAGATGACAGTAGACAACTTACTAGTTCATGTCATTCGCCAGTTAGAAAACTTTACAGTACTTTATAATACTACAATTCCGAACGAAAAACTGTATTATATCTAGCATGTTTTCAGTTGTGTAGCAAGCAAAACTTGTCATAATGTGCAATATTTCATGCATGCAAGGGTCTCACTCTCTCACACGCTTTGTCCTAAAGTGACTACTGTATGTTTAGTGCTTGGCCAGCGGCGTGCAGGAATTACACTTATTACTAAGCCATACTTACAAGCTATTTCAGACCGAATATTCAAAGTAGCATGGTAAACAGTATAGGGACTGGTTGTCATTGGTTGTCATTGTTCAAAAATGATCCAATGTGAATATAAAACCAACTTCAGCTCAGTAAAGCAGGCTAGGTGGAATAGCTCTATTTACTTATGTTTTGTTGTTAAACTAAATAAAAATCTACACATTATTGATGCTGTAAAGGATACCTTATGAAGTTGAAAATAGTCACATCAATCTTTCGCCGGAAGATTTCAGTGGCTGAACAACACTTCTGTGCATATAACCCATTCATAATTCAACAAAATCTACATCAGCTTTGCGTGACTAAAATAGTTTTAAAACATAACATTACCTGTCTAAAAGAAATACTTCAGCCATGGTGTCATCCTTACTCCAGCGTGCAAAAGTAACTCCAATATTGAATCAGCATTTGTTTTTACCGCGGTGACTGTCTTGTGTGCACATAAACTGGCAGATCAGCGTGAGAGGTGCGCAGTTGTACAAATCTACATTTGTTCACAGACAGTTTGGGCTACTTATCAGAATTATGGGAATTATCGGCCCGACAATTTTTAATTGGATGAACATTTTTAGTCTTATGCCTTACCCAGAATATAAAAATACATAATAATACATTTAGATCATTTACTTTAATCATTACTATTGGAATGTGAAGAGACTTTCAACCAGCACAACAAAAAATGTTTCTGAAGACAATCACCTACTGCATCTTTAACAGAAATAATAGATGCAGGTGTGCACGTGAAACATGAAATTAATGAAGCAGGGAGTTTAAATTATATGTTGAACAAGCAAACACATTTGTATTTATACAGATGTGTATACTGTATTTCTGTGCATAAAATATTGCTTACATTTTTACTCAGATTTACAGAAAATGCCCACAAGATTGTAATTCAGTGTACAAGTTTATAAGTCAAAAATTGTATCAGTTATATATAAAGTAGAATAATTTGATTGTTGTCTTTCATTAAAAGACTGTATTTTCACAGGATTTCACAGTACAGCCCCAAAAATATACACTAAATAAATAAATAAATAACTAATAAATACTAAATAAATACTAAATAACTGCCATTTCAAGTCACCTTGCCACTCTTTAAAACCACTAGTTTTTTTTTTTTTACTTAGTTAGCAAGATGTTTTAATCAACACAATATGATCATTTATTCTATTATATTTTAATAAGTAAAGCTCAAAATAATTATGCTGTTTAATTTTCACACATATTTAAAATACATTTTTGTTATTTTTCAAAAATAGTTTTAATAAAATAAATCTTTAAATCTTTTAATAAAATGTGTCTGTTTTTTTAGTTTTTTTACTAATATTGTTTAAAGTAGACACTTTACACGCATTTAATATGCTTTCTATGTACAGTATGCAAGCTCTTTTGATTTTGACCAAAAATAGAAATCTCATTTTTGACCAGATACACTACCTGACAAAAGTCTTGTCGTCAAACCCAGTAGTAAGAGCAACAAATAATAACTTGACTTCTAGTTGATTATTTGGAAAAGTGGCAGAAGGTAGATTTTTCTGATGAATCATCTGTTGAACTGCATCCCAATCATCACAAATACTCCAGAAGACCTACTGGAACCCTACTGGCATGTCCCAAGAATCATGGTTTGGGGTTACATTCTGTATTGGGGCATGCGAGAGATCTGCAGAGTGGATGGCAACATCAACAGCCTGAGGTAATAAGACATTTGTGCTGCCCATTACATTACAAACCACAGGAGAGGGCAAATTCTTCAGCAGGATAGCACTCCTTCTCATACTTCAGCCTCCACATCAAAGTTCCTGAAAGCAAAGAAGGTCAAGGTGCTCCAGCATTGGCCAGCCCAGTCACCAGACATGAACATTATTAAGCATGTCTGGGGTAAGATGAAGTAGGCATTGAAGATGAATCCAAAGAATCTTGATGAACTCTGGGAGTCCTGCAAGAATGCTTTCTTTGCCATTTCAGATTACTTTATTAATTATTTCAGTCATTGAAGAGATGTGTGGATGCAGTCCTCCAAGCTCATAGGAGTCATACACAATATTAATTCTTTTTCCACTGCACCATGACTTTATATTCTATACTGTACATTATTTCTGTTAAGTGACAAGACTTTTGTCTAAGCAAAGTCAGGCCTTACTGTCCTAATTAAATAATTAAAAATTAAGGCATGATCATATTTTATTTTGGTAAAATAAGCGTAATCTAGAGGCCTTTGGCTTTCATATAAGCCACTTCTGATACCAAATGGTCAACTAGAAGTCAAGTTATTATTTGTTGTTCCTAAAACTTGTAAACTTTGTCAGGTAGTGTACAATATGTATGTGTATTTAACATATACAACAAAAGACTGATTAAACAAATGTCTTTCAGAGTCTTTCTGGACAAATCTTCAGTTTCGAGTGATGATTGAGAAGCTTGACGAGGAATGTTCTAGTTCCCAGTGCCCCGAAAATATACTGGTGTCCCTCTTGCAGATCCATGAAGACAGACACAGAAGTCGTGTTAAAAACTGCTCCATCGGCTTCTGTGTTTTTGCGGTCAGTATTAACAAAAAGACCCTATTAGATCCACAGAATACCATCATTTTGGTTTCCTCTTATTAACGATGTTTTATATTAATATACTCTTTTCTCTTTTAACAGATACCACCAGAGGTAAGTGAAATATCATTCAAATTCAAAAGTGTTAATCTATTATTTCTTTTGAGTCCCACTTTATATTAAGTGACCTTAACTAGTATGTAATTACACTGAAATTAATAATTCTTACAATGAACTTATTGTGTAAATACATGTTTTTACATTGTACTTATGCTTGATTAAATACCTGCATGTAATTACATCTATATATAATTTCATTTATAATTACACTATTGATCATCCCTTACTGTTAACCTACCCATAACCCACCAAATCTGTCCCTAACCCTACCCGTATCCTACCTCAAGAGCCCCAGACGTGTTCTGCAATACATTATGAACACATTAAGTACATAGTATTTATATTTTGATGTAAGTACATAGTAGTTAAGGCCACTTAATATAAAACCACACTTGTTGCTTGAATATATATGTATTTCTTTCTCCTACAGATGAAAGATGAGAGGTTTCCAGCAAGCTTCTTCTCTCGTAGACGTGCCGTGGCAGAAAGTGAGGCCTTCGTCAATGCGAGACATGTGATGAAATTCTTCAAGCTGGAGCCAGGAGAGTATCTCATCGTGCCGACCACTTTCAAACCAAACGAGAGTGCAAAATTCATGCTGTCCATCTTCTCAAAGAGTGAATCCCATAGGAAAAGCAGGAGACCTGAGATGACGTATGTGTGAGATGATTATATCAATGGTGAAACAGTGGAAAGTCTAATGGAAAGACTAACTATATTGTTTGTCTATACTGTGGACATTTCCTTTCATTGTTATTATTTGTTTTTTATTTAAAGGTCCCGTGAAGTGCTTTGAAAAGTGCACATTTTTTGGGGATCTCAACTGAAATTTAATGAGAGGGCGGGACATAGAGTAGCTCCTCCTCTTTAAAAACAAACAGCCAATAGTGTTTTGTTTTATCACCGCTCTGCAGTGAGAGTGGTTGAGCTCACGAGCATCAAATCAAAAGCAAATGAGAAGCATCTTGAAGGGGGCGGGGCAAGTCAGATACTAGAAAGCATTTGATTGGTCAAGATTTGATGAGAAACTGAAGTATGAGGTGATGTGAAAAAAATAGTTGATCCATTTAGTCGGACATGATGTTTATGTCCGTTTTTTTATCTTCTAAACGTGAATTTTGTCACAGTTTTGGAGCACATGAGATTATAGATATCCTTAAAACTAACAATACTTTTGCTAACATCTAAAAAACTTTATTTTAATTTCATGGGACCTTTAACAATGAGCCAGCTATCATGGACCGATCTGGAGTTATAGTTCATTTAAAAAGGAAAATGTACTGTTTACTCACCCTCAGGTGGTTCCTAGCTTTTTTGGGGTTTCTTTTTTCTGGTGAACACAAAAGAAGACATTTTGAAGAATGTTAGGGTCGCACTTTACAATAAGGTTTCATTAGTTGATGTATTTACTAACATGAACTAATAATGAACAATACTTGTACAGCGTTATTAATGTAAATCATGGCGTTTAATAACTAATGCATTATTAAAATCCAAATTCATGCTTGTTAACATTAGTTAATGCGCTGTGAGTTAACTTGAACTAATGAACAACTTTATTTCCATTAACTAAAATTACCAAATATGAATAAATACTGTAATAAATGCATCATTCCTTGTTTGTTCATGTTAATAAATACATTAACTAACATTCAACCTTATTGTAAAGTGTTAAAAATGTAAAAAAAAAAACGTTTTCCATTGACTTCCTAGTAGGAAAAACAAATACTATGGAAGTCAATGGTTACAGGTTTCTAACATTTTTTCAAAACAACTTATTTTGTGTCTTTAAAAATCTATGTAAACACAAAAACCAAAATGATTATACTTTATAAAAATCTTCTATATCATTTTGTACTATATTTTGTTCATGTTATATTTGCATTTGTGAAAGGTCAGACAAATGTGTTATTAGTCACATTTGTTGTTTATTTGCTGTTTTATCATATAACTTTGGGTCAGAGACAAACATTTTAAACGCCATTTCAGTTCATGGCTAGTCTGAGTATTTAGAAGACTGTTTACATTGTTAAAAAAAAAATAATAATTGGTGACTGAAGTGTCACAAAAGCTTTCTTCTATGGTAAACTGTTTAATCTATAAAACACACTGTATTAGTTTTCATGTTGGTAGTTTTTTTATTCTCCAGATACTAGTATGTTTTCTATTAAGCACCACTCCTTATTCATTACCAGCAATAGTGCCTATAG
>CAIGQV010017386.1:2151100-2207941 GCA_903798115.1 Danio jaintianensis
CACACACACACACACACACACACACACACACACACACACACACACACTACAGATATTTTGAAGAATGTTGGAAATGGTTAACTATTAGTGATGGGTCGTTCTTGAACGATTCGTTCATTTTGAACGAATAATGTGACTCGGGAACGACGAGATCCTCTCAGGGAGTGATTCGTTCATCCGCGCATGCGCACAGTTGTGCAGGTGGTTTCGTTCATTTTTCAAGTCTTTTGAGTCGTTCATCACGTGAAAGGCAGAAGCCAATCATATGCATTTAGAGCCGGAAAGCGATTTGATCCGTTCATCTCTCGAGTCCTCCGTTTGAGTCATTCGTTCATCACGTGAAAGACAGAAGCCAATCATATGTCATCACTCTTTACATGCTGTCCAGCCTGTCGCGCGATAAACGAACGACTTAAAAACCCAAAGAAAGGTGAAGTAATCCATGCGTAGTTCCGGCTCAGACTGTGTGCATTGGTTAAGATTATATGTGACTGTCAGTGTGACGACAACGAACCACTCAAATTTGAAGACATGAAGAGGTGAGCTGAGCAAAGAGACAAAAATACCATCATAGACAAAAGACCAGGTAAACAATGAATGATTATTTTTTCTTAATAGCATTCTAGTTATGACTTGTTTGTAGTGTGATCAACCTTTGGGCTAGTTTTATATGTGTTTGGAAGCAACTCGTAACATATTAATGATATTTTGGCAAAATGAACGAAATGACTCGAAAAAAGATTCGTTCATCTCAATGAACGAGACTCAAAGGTCCGAGTCAGTAAAATGATCCGAACTTCCCATCACTATTAACTATTTACTTTTTTATTTGCTATGGAAGTCAGTGGTTACAGGTTTCCAACATTCTTCTGGTTTGAAATGAGTAAATTATGACAACATTTCCATTTTTTTTTATGTTCTAAGGATGTTTTCAACCTAGCATGCTAGTCAATTTTAAGGTGCATTATGTAGGATTGACACCTAGTGGTTGAACTGGGTATTCCAGTTCAAATTCAAAATATTCGAGAAGGTTTTTTTTCACCCGGCCCCTCTGACACGAATCAACGCAAACGCAGGTTGCCAGATTGACAGCACCAAGAGGAGCGAGTGAAGATCGAGCTTTACAATATAAGCAGATCAGGTAATGTTTATGTTTTTAATATTTGTATTATCTGCTAATTAAAAACCACCTTGTGGATATTTGTAACTCTGAATCTGCGTCTCATTTCGGTGGCTTCTACTGTCTGGCTCCAGAGGTTAAATTTGTGGCCGCACCCACATATATTGAGGCAGCCTTCATGTCTGAAATTAAATACAGTGTGTTTTCTGAAGAAATGTCATGAACTAATGAAACATACATTTACTCAGAAACACAAACATGAAATAAACTGTCAATTCACTTAAAGGTGCTGTATGTACGTTTTTGACTTGTAAAGCATAAAAATACCATGATATGTTTTCAAATATTTAGGAAACATGCTTAGTGAACCCTTTTTTATCTGAAAAACAATGCTGAAGTCAGTTATTCTCCTTTGAAAATGTGCGTTAAGTGTAGGAATGTCTGTCTGTATTTTGGTCACTATCCAAAATAAAATATACTGTCCAATTACATTTCAGCACTTCGAGTTGCCCTGGTGGAAAACTGAACTTGCCCCTTCCTTGATTTCACTTTAGAAAGTTTGACCTTCAGATCACAATCTCAGTGACCTCTGACCTTTTCAGTCAACTTAAGCTTAATAAAAACAGGATATCTTTGTAAATGAGGACATCCAGCCCTGGGTTATCTAAAGTTATCTAATTGGGAACTCTAGTTAGAGTTTTTATAGTTAGTGGTCTTCTGATTAGTGTCCTTCTACAACCCCAAATCAGAAAAAGTTGGGACAGTTTGGAAAACACAAATAAAAAAAGAAAGTAGTGATTTCTAAATTTACTTTGACTTGTATTTCATTGCAGACAATACAACAAACAATATTTAATGTGTTCCTCATAATTTTTTAACTAAACACAAATTCCAATTTTGGTTCTTGCAACACATTTAAAAAAAAGTTGGAACAGTAAAGCATTTACCACTTTGTAATGTTTCCTTCCACAACACTTAAAAGATGTTTAGGGACTGAAGACACCAAGTTATGAAGTGTTTCAGGTGGAATTGTGTCCCATTCTTCCTGCAAACAAGTCTTAAAATGGGCAACAGTATGGGGTCTTTGTTGTCGCATTTTGTTATTTGCGTTTTCCATACTGTCCCAACTTTTTCCTGATTTGGGGTTGTAGTTAGTGTTCTTCTAGTAAGTGTTCTTTCTTCTAGTTAAAGTTCTTCTCCAGTGCTTGAGAATGTGATTGGTCAGCCGTCAGGCTCTTTCTGCTGGACATCAGCAGTTTGTCACTCTTCAGGTCAGTGCGTTTGCTCGGGTTAAACCTCTAAAAGCCCAGGTGGAGCCATCTGTGCTTCATCATCACAGCTGATTCCCACTGTAATCTCATAAACACACCCACTTCCAGACTTTACTGCCATGTGTCACATCACATTTTTGTAAAAAAAAATAATAATAATAAATGTTTTTGTAATTTCGGTAATATTAAAACACAAATACTGATTACAAATGTTTAAATATACAACAAAATATTCCAAATTATAAATAAAATAAACTAGTAAATATAATTAGCAACAACAAAGAAATAAATAGCAACATAGAGATTGATAGATAGATAGATAGATTCCCTCTCCCCAGACACTTCCTCCAGCTCCTCCGGGGGGATCTCGAGGTGTTTCCAGTCAAGCTGAGAGACATAGTCACTTCAGAGTGTCCTTGGTCTTTTTCGGGGCCTCCTCCTGGTGGGACATCCCCGGAACACCTCCCCCCTAGGAAAAAGATGCCCAAGCCACCTCAACTGGCTCATCTCGATGTAGAGAGGAGCTCTACTTCGAGTTCATCCATCACTGAGGGTGCACCCTGCCACCTTGCGAAGGAAACTCATTTCGGCAGCTTGTATCCAAGATCTTGTCCTTTCAGTCATGACCAATAGCTCATGACCATAGGTGAGAGTAGGAACGTAGATTGACTGGTCAATTTTAGAGCTTTGGCTTTCAGCCGAGCACTTTCTTTACCACAACGTACTGGTACATGGACGTCATTACTGTTGCTACTGCATCGATTCGCCTGTCAATCTCACACTCCATCCTTCCCTCACTCAAGAACAGAGTCTAACATGCACCAGAAACAAGTCTGACTTATTGCTGGAAATGCAAACCAATCTCCTACTTTGCTCATATAGGGTAAGTTCACCCAATAATGAACATTCTGTCATCATTTACTCACCCTAAATTTGTTTCAAACCTTTTTGAGTTTCTTTCTTTTAATGTAAGTTTTATGTCTCTCTTTTAATGTAAACCCGTGTATTATGCTCTTTCTGTGTCCGCCGACAGGAGGCGCTGTTCGTGTTCAGACTCCAGCAGCGCAGCAGAAGCCGAAAGTCATACTTGCTTCTGTTCTCACTGACAGACAGAACTGGAAATCGCTGCTTTACAAAATTAATAGGTTGAAATTGTGAGTGAATATTTCTGGTTTCATACCAGTGTCTGTGTCAACTCTACTTCTCATTTTTAACAATAGCTGCTCGCACTTTTGCCCAGAAGGCGCACCACTTCCCCTGCAACAGTTACTATGGGAAACCCACACTTCCTCTTTCTGTCCAGTTGAACGGGCAGACCTTAAACGCACTTTCTACAAAGAAACTCTAAAAGACATTAAAGGGGAAAAAAGGAAGTACTTAACTCATACTTTAGTTTAAAAATGTAAAAAGAAAACACAAAATTAAATGGTGGAATGTGAACTTTAATTGTGTTGTATTAAAATATCATTATTAATAATAATAATTAAACTACATTCAGTCATTTAATATCTCATTTAAATATTTATTTAAAATTATTACTTATTTAAATAAACATATTGTAACAGTCAATATATTATCAGCATGTAAGGATATATCAGATTATATAGAAATAGTGGATTATGTCCAAAGACAAAAAAAGATAACTTGCTTGTGATTAATAATGTTTAAAAATGAAAGTTTTCTCTACAACAACTGCTAAATTTGCCTCTAATGCAGAGGTTTTTAATATTTTAAATGTCTCACAGACCCCAAATATTGTATGATTACTGTAAGCAGGGAACCCCTAAAATATAAGTTTCTTGTATAAAATCCAATTTAAAATTAAATTGGTCTAAAGTGTATTTACTAAATGTCAGACATTTAATATAAATAAATAAATATATATATATATATATATACATTATACACAGTGCTCAACATAAATGAGTACACCCCATTTTGAAAATGAATATTTTGATCCATTTCTTAGTGAATATAGGTCATATATTTTGGTGCATTTGAACAAAACATATTTATTAAACATATTTATTTATTAAAAAAATATTTTAGTAACTGAACATCTTCAGAAATAGAAAGATAATACATAAAAATTCATGAGAAATATTGGAAAAAAAATTACAAACCACAAAATTAAAAAATTTTTTTGTTTGTCTTGAATTTTGCTACTATCATACAAATTTTTGACCGGTAGTATTAGTTATTTAGTTAGATTAGCTCCAGATTTGGCTTCAGTAGTGACTAATCTAATATACAAATATATTGTAAAGCTGGGTTGCAGCTGGAAGGGCATTCGCTGCGTAAAACATATGCTGGAATAGTTGGCGGTTCAGTCTGCTGTGGCGACCTCTGATAAATCAGAGACTGTACATATATATATATATATATATATATATATATATATATACAGTCGTGGCCAAAAGTTTTGAGAATGACACAAATATTAGTTTTCACAAAGTTTGCTGCTAAACTTTTAGATCTTAGTTTTAGTTGTTTCTGTACTGTACTGAAATATAATTACAAGCACTTCATATGTTTCAAAGACTTTTATCGACAATTACATGACATTTATGCAAAGAGTCAGTATTTGCAGTGTTGGCCCTTCTTTTTCAGGACCTCTGCAGTTGGACTGGGCATGCTCTCAATCAACTTCTGGGCCAAATCCTGACTGATAGCAACCCATTCTTTCATAATCACTTCTTGGAGTTTGTCAGAATTAGTGGGTTTTTGTTTGTCCGCCCGCCTCTTGAGGATTGACCACAAGTTCTCAATGAGATTAAGTTCTGGGGAGTTTCCCCATGGACCCAAAATTTCAACGTTTTGGTCCCCGAGCCACTTAGATATCACTTTTGCCTTATGGCACGGTGCTCCATCGTGCTGGAAAATGCATTGTTCTTCACCAAACTGTTGTTGGATTGTTGGAAGAAGTTGCTGTTGGAGGGTGTTTTGGTACCATTCTTTATTCATGGCTGTGGTTTTGGGCAAAATTGTGAGTGATCCCACTCTCTTGGATGAGAAGCAACCCCACACATGAATGGTCTCAGGATGCTTTACTGTTGGCATGACACAGGACTCACCTTTGCTTCTCCGGACAAGCCTTTTTCCAAATGCCCCAAACAATCGGAAAGGGGCTTCATCTGAGAATATGACTTTGCCCGTCCTCAGCAGTCCATTCGCCATACTTTTTGCAGAAGATCAATCTGTCCCTGATGTTTTTTTTTGGAGAGAAGTGGCTTCTTTGCTGCCCTTCTTGACACCAGGCCATCTTCCAAAAGTCTTTGCCACACTGTGCGTGTAGATGCGCTCACACCTGCCTGCTGCCATTCCTGAGCAAGCTCTGCACTAGTGGCACTCCAATCCCGCAGCTGAATCCTCTTTAGGAGACGATCCTGGCGCTTGCTGGACTTTCTTGGACGCCCTGAAGCCTCCTTAACAAGAATTGAACCTCTTTCCTTGAAGTTCTTGATGATCCTATAAATTGTTGATTTAGGTGCAATCTTAGTAGCCACAATATCCTTGCCTGTGAAGCCATTTTTATGCAACGCAATGACTGCTGCACACGTTTCTTTGCAGGTCACCATGGTTAACAATGGAAGAACAATGATTTCAAGCATCACCCTCCTTTTAACATGTCAAGTCTGCCATTCTAACCCAATCAGCCTGACATAATGATCTCCAGCCTTGTGCTCGTCAACATTCTCACCTGAGTTAACAAGACGATGATCTGAAATGATCTCAGCAGGTCCTTTAATGACAGCAATGAAATGCAGTGGAAAGTTTTTTTCAGGATTAAGTTCATTTTCATGGCAAAGAAGGACTATTCAATTCATCTGATCACTCTTCATAACATTCTGGAGTATATGCAAATTGCTATTATGAAAACTTAAGCAGCAACTGTTCCAATTTCCAATATTTATGTAATTCTCAACTTTTGGCCACGACTGTATATATCAGCTGTATATATATATATATATTATTACATTTGTATTTATTTGTCATGTCATATATTTATTGGATATTTATTATATTTATTTGGATAACTCATTTGAATCTTTTTTCATTCCTTCTTTGTATGAGCTATTTTACAATTATTTGAATATTTCTATTATTTTAACTGGTCGTTTCTTTTATACTAATGTGTGCTTTTATCCATTTTTTTTTTGTATGTTTGTTTTTTGCTTTTTATTCTTTTAGTGTTATTCTACACAGACAATATACATAGACAACTTAGTTTAAAAGCCTTTAGAAGGACAAAAACTAAACAAAACAACAACAACAACAAAACATTTTAATGGATTTTGCCAATATATAGTTTGTGTGATACAACCTATAGTTTTATTTACTGGTGCTATGGATCTAAATACACTTAGCTAAAAGGGATACTTCATATTTACAAGTACATTTAAGAATTTCTTTCTTCTGCTGAACAGAAAAGAAGATATTTTGAAGAATGTTGGAAACATGAAAAGCCACTGACATCATTCATTCATTTTCCTTCGTCTTAGTCCCTTATTTATCAGGGGTCGCCACAGCAGAATGAACCGCCAACTTTTTGAGCATATGTTTTACGCAGCGGATGCCCTTCCAGCTGCAACCCAGTACTGGGAAGCCATTGGCATCAGTATGGAAGTAAATGATTAGAGTCAACTGATTACCAACATTCTTCAAAACATCTTCTTTTGTGTTCAACAGGAAAAAAAACAGATGATTGGAACAACTCCAGAGAGAGAAAAGGACAGAATTTTCATCTTTATTTTGAGTGAACTATCCCATTAACGAGCACACAGAGAACCCACTGACCACTACACAGGCCAGAGAGCATTAGGAGCATTGTAATTGATAGGTTGGAAGCAAATTATTAATAATACAAAGCAACAGGGCGGCTGGCTTTGACACTGTGACTTCTAATGAGATTACCCAGCACAGCAGGAGAGGATCTGTTACACACTGTTTTACATCACGGCCATCTGGGCCACTGATTGGTGGACAGTGACATCATGCGGAGTGGCTCCATTCAGTTTTGCAGCACACTGGATGAGGACACGCATGCACACAATCACAGTGAAAAAAAGAAAGGAAATCAATGAATAAATAATTTGATAGACTGATTGAATGCTTTTAAAGGGGCCGCCATTTACTACAACCATTTACTCACACTCAAGTGATTCAAATTTTGTAAAGATTTGAGCAATTTCTTTCTTTTGTTGAACACAAAAGAAGATATTCTGAAGAATGTTGGAATAAAAGCAATGATTTGACATCAGTAGTAGGAACAAAACATTCTATGGAAGTCAATGGCTGCTTTTTCAAACATTCTTCAGAATATCTTCTTTTGTGTTCGACAGAGGAAAGAAACTCAAACAGAAGGATAAGGTAAATGACAGAATTTTTAAATGACACATTTTTGGGTGAACTATCACTTTAATCATATATTTATTTCAATCACAGCCTTTTAAAGGAATATTTTGGGTTCAATACAAGAGGAATGAATGGCATTTGTAGCAAATTATTGACTACCACAAAAAACACTTTCATTTAAGGGAGTGTTCATAAGACACCTTTAAAATCTTGTCATGACACATGTCGAGAATATGAAAGATATTTCATGCATGAAAAATGTCATTCACTTCACTTTTAACGCGAAGGTGACATTGTTTGAGATGTCTTTGTTATGACAACGCCATATTAAGGAATACATCATAATAACCTGTTAGTATCTTTGTCATGACAACTTGACATTACTAAGACACAATTGTCATGAGGCCATTATAACTGTCTCATGAATATTTTTCTGGTCACTTTTTCAGTGCAACATACAAAATGTATCATTAAAATGTCTAATTAATAGTGTAAATGCTCTGTCAATTTAATAACAATATTATTGATATTTAATGATATTTAATTACAGTTTAACAACTAATTCAATTTTGTTTCAATTCAAATTTGTACTCACTGAAAAAAATGATTCGCAGTGGTTGTAAACAATTTATTTGGGTTGAATTTAAACAAACAAATTAAGTTGAACATTACTCAGTTTAATTTGTTTGTTTAAATTCAACCCATATAAATTGTTTGCAACCATTTTGCAGAAATAAATTTTTTTCGGTGTACTGTAGTTATAAGGGCAGCGCGGTGGCGCAGTAGGTAGCGCTGTCGCCTCACAGCAAGAAGGTCGCTGGTTCGAGCCTCGACTTGGTCAGTTATCATTTCTGTGTGGAGTTTGCATGCTCTCCCCGTGTTCGCGTGGGTTTCCTCCGAGTGCTCTAGTTTCCCCCACAGTCCAAAGACATGCGCTATGGGTGAATTGGGTAGGCTAAATTGTCCGTAGTGTGTATGTGATTGAATGGGAGTGTATGGGTGTTTCCCAGTGATGGGTTGCAGCTGGAAGGGCATCTGTTGCGTAAAACATATGCTGGATAAGTTGGCGGTTCATTCTGCTGTGGTGACCCCAGATTAATAAAGGGACTAAGCCGAAAAGAAAATGAATGAATGAACTGTAGTTATAAAAATATTAACGATGCTGTTACAAAATTCATGGTACAATTATAATGACCTCATGACAGCATGTTTATGACTGATTTATGACAAAAACAGATTTATGTCTTGATAATGTCAAGACAGGCTGTGATGTATTTCTGGTCTTTTTTTGTCAAGTTGTCATGACAAAGACATCTCCAAAAATGTTACTTTTGAATTTAAAATGGCATAATTGAGTGAATGACACTAAATGACAGGCAATACACTCAAAAAAGGACTTTTGCTGCTTGTTCAAACTACTTATTTAAAATGAGTTTAAACAACACAATTCTTTTTTTACATTTTATTTAATCCACTTAAATTTGAAAAAAAAAAAAACTAACAAAAAAAACTATTACGCTAACTTAATGGATTTGTGCTGGGACAATATGAGGGAATTGCGTGGAACCCGGCGTTTTTACAGTGTATGGGACATTCTACCAGAAACGTACATTATCTGTCTCTGAAATAAAAACATAAATACAGTGAATAAAAAGTATTTCATCCCAAAAATGTCTAAAATGGACTGATGGTTGATTTCTGAGTTGTTCTGTAAAGGAGTATGTCATTCATTTGGTTCTCAGATTTTATTTCTTTATTAAAAAACCCTTTACAAATGTACAAACCCTGTCCTTGTCCTCAGCCCAATTGAACCTACAGCTTTAATAGTTTTGTTATGCTACCTGTTATTTAGAAGAAAAAAAAAAGTTTAAGTTATCATTCACATCAACTAATTAAAAGCATTAAATTATAAATAAATTCTACAAATAAATACTATTTTACAATTGTCCCCATGTTTTGTTGAGAAGCTGACAGTGATCAAGGATGTGTTCTATCACTGAACTGTATGATTTTATGCTTGTTTTTGTATGATTTTTGAGGACGACAAGCTTAAGTCAGGCCCTGTCACATTTTTTATGTGTGAAAATGTACGATTCTGGTACTATGTCCTGTATATGAACACGCGCGCACACACAAAAATTACTAATATATTTGAACATATATGTAATTCCAATGGTTCAGATTGACATTTTATATATGTGAAATCCAAGTATGAACTTTATCTCATACACTACAGGGAGTGCAGAATTATTAGGGAAGTTGTATTTTTGAGGATGAATTTTATTATTGAACAACAACCATGTTCTCAATGAACCCAAAAAACTCATTAATATCAAAGCTGAATATTTTTGGAAGTAGTATTTAGTTTTAGCTATTTTAGGAGGATATCTGTGTGCAGGTGACTATTACTGTGCATAAATATTAGGCAACTTAAACAAATATATACCCATTTCAATTATTTATTTTCACCAGTGAAACCAATATAACATCTCAACATTCACAAATATACATTTCTGACATTCAAAAACAAAACAACAAATCAGTGACCAATATAGCCACCTTTCTTTGCAAGGACACTCAAAAGCCTGCCATCCATGGATTCTGTCAGTGTTTTGATCTGTTCACTGTCAACATTGCGTGCAGCAGCAACCACAGCCTCCCAGACACTGTTCAGAGAGGTGTACTGTTTTCCCTCCTTGTAAATCTCACATTTGATGATGGACCACAGGTTCTCTATGGGGTTCAGATCAGGTGAACAAGGAGGCCATGTCATTAGTTTTTCTTCTTTTAGACCCTTTCTTGCCAGCCACGCTGTGGAGTACTTGGACGCGTGTGATGGAGCATTGTCCTGCATGAAAATCATGTTTTTCTTGAAGGATGCAGACTTCTTCCTGTACCACTGCTTGAAGAAGGTGTCTTCCAGAAACTGGCAGTAGGACTGGGAGTTGAGCTTGACCCCATCCTCAACCCGAAAAGGCCCCACAAGCTCATCTTTGATGATACCAGCCCAAACCAGTACTCACTTTCATTTCATCAGTCCATAAAACCTTAGAAAAATCAGTCTTCAGATATTTCTTGGCCCAGTCTTGACGTTTCAGCTTGTGTGTCTTGTTCAGTGGTGGTCGTTTTTCAGCTTTTCTTACCTTGGCCATGTCTCTGAGTATTGCACACCTTGTGCTTTTGGGCACTCCAGTGATGTTGCAGCTCTGAAATATGGCAAAACTGGTGGCAAGTGGCATCTTGGCAGCTGCACGCTTGACTTTTCTCAGTTCATGGGCAGTTATTTTGCGCCTTGGTTTTTCCACACGCTTCTTGCGACCCTGTTGACTATTTTGAATGAAACGCTTGATTGTTCGATAATCACGCTTCAGAAGCTTGGCAATTTTAAGAGTGCTGCATCCCTCTGCAAGATATCTCACTGTTTTTGACTTTTCGGAGCCTGTCAAGTCCTTCTTTTGACCCATTTTGCCAAAGGAAAGGAAGTTGCCTAATAATTATGCACACCTGATATAGGGTGTAGATGTCATGAGACCACACCCCTTCTCATTACAGAGATGCACATCACCTAATATGCTTAATTGGTAGTAGGCTTTCGAGCCTATACAGCTTGGAGTAAGACAACATGCATAAAGAGGATGATGTGGTCAAAATACTCATTTGCTTAATAATTCTGCACTCCCTGTATATGTAATTTGCATATAAATAGATAGATCAGATTTGTATATGCACTAAAAAAAGGACTTTTGCTGCTTGTTTAAACTACTTATTTAAAATGAGATGAATATTCTATTTGGGTTGGGACAACATGAAGCAATTGTGTGAAATCCAGAATTTTTTGTAGTATGGTATATCATAGTCTCATGTGTAGGCCTAAGTGAATTTTATTTCTCTTGAAATGTTTATCTTTTCATCCTGAAATTTCCACATCCCTTCACCTGACTGATATGTCCTCTTTTATTCTGGACGGCAAGGGCAGTGACTATACCACTGAGTGTATGTTGCAGTATTAAACACGTATTTATACCGATCAACACTTGTATCATCAGAATAGAATAGAAACCATTTCCATTTAAAAAGGTTTTGTCGGAGCTAAATGCTGCCCTGCTATCAGAGGATTTCAGAAAGGCTAATTTAAGAAACTAACCATTAGAATGAATTACTTAGTCATTTTCATCTCCGTTTTATATGATGTGATTAATAACTTCAGAAAATTACTAGCATATTTTCAATTGTTTTCTATATTTTTCCACTTGCAGTAGGAAGCAGCACTGAACTGACTGATGTGTGAAGTATGCGATGAGTAAACAACATGAAAAAACAGCTTTATTCAAGGTCTTAATCCATCCAAACACTGACTTTACTTAGAACTGTCAACCGCAGCTAATGCAACCACACCCAAACAGAGCCTTATCTGTCATGCAGAGTTGCGAGATCTCACCCAAAATAGGCAACCTGGTTCTAAAAGAATGCCTATAGAGAGCAAACATGGCAACGCTGCTGTTATGCCCAAAATAATAACACTACTGGCCTTAGTTAAGGGCATTAAAGCCCCAAGCTTGTTGTCTGCAAGTCTGCCAGCGCTGAAGCCATTGTTTACAGAGAATGCATTGTTCTTTACTTACATGCTTCAGGACACAACCTTCAAAAAGAGAAGGGAGATTCATAATAGCAGCTCTGTAAGGATATAAATTAGATATCTTACAGCACACACTAGACAAGCACAATGACTAGAATTAGAGCAGCTCAAACTATATTACAGACTTCTGGGAGACCGAACACAGCCGACATCACAAGCGATGGCGTCTTCAATGTGGCAATGCATATGCCTGTCAGTGGGTGGCCTGCAGACAAATCTGAAGTTGCTGTCACACACAGACTGTGCTGGTGTGTGTGTGTGTGTGTGTGTGTGTGAAATAACATTAGGAGGTGTGCTGGGGCCTGTCAAAGTCTGATGATGCTCTGTGTGCCTAAGTGTGTGGGGGACAAATTTGCTATAATCAAACCATGAAACTTAACCCACAGTCTAAAGGAAGTGGTTGATATGATCCTCAAACCGTAATTTCTCAACTGTCAGTTTCTTTTTTCAGTGTTCCACTTTTTTCAGTTTCAGTTTATTGTCCTATAGAATATTAGTGCTAATTGCATTGTCAATATGTATTGGTAGAGTCCATATAATTTTATGATTATGATACTATTTATTCATATTGATATCATGATGCTGTTAGGCAACATTTTTTGTGTCTTTTTTTTAAACAAACTCTCATGGCACACATAAATTTACTAGTTGGACTTTGAGACACTGTGATAAATTAGGTTTCAATTCCTATCTCACAAACAGGAGCTTCTCTGTAAAGTTGAGAGATGTCTCATTTTCCAGGGCTGAGGAGTACCCCAGGGCTTAATACTTGGTCCAGTTCTATTTTCCTCGAACATGCATCCATCAAGCTCTGTTATTAATAATCATAATGTCTCCTTCTCCCTTTATGCTGTCATGTTTTCTAAAATTTGGATGCCTGTTTGGAAAAGCAATCTAGTAAGTTCTGGGAGTGAATTTAACCAAATCATTTGCAAAGCAGTTTTTAGCGCAGACTTTTCAGAATGACTAAAATAACATTTGAGATGTGCACTGAGATCAGTCTGCTAGTTAGTCCAGCTGTCCAATCACATGATATGGTGCACTCTCAGAAATAAAGGTACACGAGCTGTCACTGGGGTGGTACCTTTTCAAAAGGTACACATTTGTACTTGAAGGGTCCATATTGGTACCTCAAAAGTATATATTAGTATTATTAAAAAAATTTTTTTTAAGAGGAACACTTTTGTACTTTTTAGGTACCAGTATGTACCCTTGAGGTATTAATATGGACCTTTTAGGTACAAATTTGTACCTTTTGAAAAGGTACCACCCCAGTGACAGCTCGCGTACCTTTATTTCTGAGAGTGTGAGGTAACGTCACACAGTCTTCTTATTGTTTGAAATAGTATCCACTTCAATTTAAGAGCATGTTTTTACGTGCTTTTTAACATTTTATTTTCATCTTGGCATTTCCACTTAGTGTTTTATGCAATGGAAACAGATAGTATATTGTACTCATTTTGTAAAGGTTCTAAATTTGAATATTTTACCTAACATCATGTTAAAAATAGCCACTGATGCCAATAGCTTAAGATTGGGGGTGCTTGATCCTGTTTCTGGAGATCTACCCTCCTGCAGTGTTCAGCTGCAACCACACCTGTCTTTAGGTAACAAGTGCTCCTTCAGATCCTACTTAGTTGGTTTAGTTGTTTTTGATCAGGGTTGGAGCTGAACTCTGCATGAAAGTAGATCTCCAGGAGCAGGATTGGGCTCCCCTGGCTTAAGATATACTTTCTTACTTACTCCCATGGCCATTTATATTGAAGTTGATATTTAGCCGCACCATATTGGTGTTTCGTAACATCTAGTTTTTATGAGGTTTTTTATGAGTTGTTAGCCCAACGCTCAGTCTGGATGACCAAGACATACACTACGGACAATTAAGCTTAGCCAATTCACCTGCAGCGCATGTCTTTGGACTGAAGAAGGTACAAACATATAGAATACATCTGTTTTAACATCAATTGCAATAGATATTTTTGTAATTCATTGCTTTCACTAAGCACAAATGTTGAGCATTTAATGACTTTCTGCCTTGACAAGAACTGTAATGTCACCTTTTAACATTACCAACCCAACCCTTACACATCATATCCTTATGTCCCCCCCCTGGAACATTACTGGAACATTACTGGAACATTGGCCTTGACGTGTGCCATTTATATTGTTGAGCCAGAAGTATACATTAATTCTGGAAGCAAACACCAGCATTACCGTGGCCCCTTTCCTGGACATCTAAGGACACCTTTATTGACCAGCTAGGTTCAATATGCTTAGGTTTAAGCACAGGTGGAGGAGAGGGTTTTTGAGATAGGGAGAAGTAAGCTCCCAATAAGGCAGCATCTGTTAAATCTATTATTATTTTTATATTGTACTGCACTGTTTAACAAAGCACTACAAATACTTGGATGCAAATAGCTTAACATTAAGAATAGCACCTAAAGGTCCTTTCTACAAGGGCCAAGAGAGCTCTAATGCACAGCAAGTTAAGAAAACATATATAGAAACATAATATGGCATAAAAATCATGGGTGCAACCGGCACAATGATATTACTCGGATTCTAACTGGTGGTGCAATTTTTTTTCAGGCACTTTGTAATAAATTTATCTGCTGAAGCCATGGTATGGCATCAAAGTTAATTACAAGATAATTACACCAGAATGAGAGTATAGTTCCTATTGGCCAAGAACATAGCTACATTTTATTTTCTGCTGGTCTTGGTAAACTTGGTTTTCAGTGAGATGCTAATGGTCTAATCCGATTCAACGATCTATGCTAAGCTAAGCTAAAAGTGCTGCAGTCAGATACGGAGATTGGCTGAATGACAAAACTGATTAACTGTAGGGGAGTAGTAAAATGGTTTTCAATTAAAGTGGAGTGTTCCTTTAAGAAGTTTTCCGTTCTCAGACACCCATGATAACAAACACTCAACATCCGATATTTTCTGGAACTCTTTTCTTCTTCATCTGCTATTTTTTGGGACAGGTTTCTGTGCTATAACACCACCAGCCTCACTTTATTAGTGTGTAACTTCAACAGCTCTGCCACATCTAAACCTAATCTAATTGGATGACCCATTTCATCACAGTGCAATGAAAAACAAACAAACAAAGACAGTGTGTATATGATTGATTGACAGGGTGTAAATGATTGAGTGTGAATGAGTGTGAATGGCTCCACAGTGATCTATGATTCAGGAGCGTCAACACATTGCATTGTGAAGGGGACTTAAAGGTCACCTGAAGTGCTGTGAAATTCACATATTGGGACATATTAAGTAGATCCTCCTTTTTTTTTTAAATAGTCAATAGCATTTTGTTTATAGCACATTTTAGTCAGCCAAAACCAGTGAGCTAAAGCACATACTCACCCTATAACATATTTACACTTTTATTTACCCCTCTAGAGCACTTTGTGCCATTCACCACACAGAACACTGCAACGATGAGTAACAAAATGTATTTCTTAAGATACTAGAGAATTCCTGAAGATACTGATCAGATGAGAAGCTGAAGTGCTCTCATCAAAATCATCAAAATCTGAATTCTTAAATCTTCTGAATGTGAATACTGTCGCTGTTTTTGTAGCACGTTAAATTATATGTAGCCTTAAGAAAAACACATTTTTAGTAACAGCCTTATAGCCTTAATTTTGATTACTTTAACACTTATACAATACTGCTCACTAGAAAATTTCAAAATGTTATGATTAATTGGCCATAATACAATACAATAAACATTTTAATTGCAAAATATCAGCTTCTTAACCTTATCGGAAAGTCATTCATTCATTCATTCATTTTCTTTTCGGCTTAGTCCCTTTATTAATCAGGGGTTGCCACAGCAGAATGACCCGCCAACTTATCCAGCATATGTTTTACGCAGCGGATGCCCTTCCAACCGCAACCCAACAACTCTTGCACACACTCACATACACTATGGCCAATTTAGCTTATTCAATTCACCTGTACCGCATGTTTTTGGATTGTGGGGGAAACCGGAGCACCCGGAGGAAACCCACGCAAACACGGGGAGAACATGCAAACTCCACACAGAAATGCCAACTGACCCAGCCGAGGCTCGAACCAGCGACCTTCTTGCTGTGAGGCGATTGTGCTACCCACTGCGCCACCAGTAATTACACACTTATTTGGTATATACCGCAGAGCTTTTTTTTGTACTGTGACTCATCAGTGCTCTCCATTGGGGACTTGCAGCTCAAATGAGCCATTTTTTACCACCTGCAGGTTGGCTAATGTGACATGTACATGACATGTGCATAGAGGAAATAAAACTCAGTTTCTCTTCCTTGTTATTAGGGTGGGGGAAAGACAATTATGCCTTATGATTGAAGAACAGACCCAAACTGTTTCATATGATGGACCCACAGAATATGTAAATGATTTTACAAATATTAAACCAAGCATGAGTAAAAAAAAAAAGAATAATAAAAAAAGAATAAAATACAGTGTTCAGAAATTAAAAGAAAATGTATGGTGTTCTGGTTGTCAAATGTTAGTGGAAAATGCTACTCTGCCAAAGACACCTGTGTGAAACTAAAGACAACTGACTTATTTGTTTACTAAAAGTAACCCGAGATCTGTAATTTAAAAATAACTGCAAGTCAAAGAACAGTCCTGCACATTTTGTCAGCAGTCGCCACTTTTGATATAATTTAACACCTACGCAACAAAATTTCTACATTACGTGTCATTTAAACGTATGAATCTGTATTAAAAGAGCTGTTTAACTTGGCTCTATGTGTAAATATATTTGTTAAATTGAAGAATTATTGATCAATAAATACATATCATGGTCAGCACTAAAAAAACCCATTAAATAATCAAATAATTCTCCACTGGACATTGTTTTCTCACTCATAGCTCATAAATACTTGGCAGGAGAGGCTCACTTTTCTCAAGGCCTCGGCCAAAACTGAATTTCAATACAAAATATTGTATTCTAGGCCAACCAATCAGAAGCACTTCCTTCTGCATGTGTAACGTCAACTCCCTTCTCCCTTCCTGTCTGTGGCTTCTGTTTGAACTGAGCTCTTTGTGGACGACTTTTGGCATATATCAACGTCTATAAACTGGGTTATGTTTGCATGGGCGCCGCAAAGGAATTTTGCGTTGGGAGATCTCCTTCTTTTGACAATTTAAGATACTCTTATAACATGTACACTACCTTAGCATCAATTTCACACCTCCAGTTTGCAATTGGCATGAACAAAATCCGTCATGAAAGGAAAGGCGCTTAAATGACCTGCGTGTAGATTAGGCTGAGGGTCTGTAATTATGAGTTGTTTGGCGTGAAAGATCTATCCCTAACTAACTCTTTTAAATCAGTAATGTCTCAGTGTGTCTATGGTCTGTAATGGTGTTTCAGTGCGTACAGATGGCTCCATTCAGTCTTCTGAACCACAACAGGAAGAGCGCTAACTATAAACCACTTCCTGTGTCAAACGAGGAGCAATGGTATGCAGTGTTTATGAGCACTCGAGCAGGGAAAGACTCGCTGCTCAACTCTGAAAACAGATTTATGTGCAACTGAAAAATCTAATAGACATTTTCAGAATACAATTTTGAAATGTGACCCTAAGCTTATGTGATTGGGTCTTTTAAGGAAATTGGATTTAAGCCTTGTGTATTGTTCAAATTGACTACCCTTTCGTTATGTCCGTGGCTGTTTTTTTTATCCCATTGACATCTATTATAATGATATTTTTTGATTGCAAAGCCATGACATCATATTATTATGCATTCTTGATTGTTGGTGGTTTTCCCTGTTGGGAAGAGGTCAAATTGATCATTTTTAGAGGTGGTCATCAGTTAATGGCTCATACAAAGTAACAACAATTAAAGGTCCCCTGAAAGTGTCTTGAAATGCACAGCTTTGATGTGTGATGCAATTTATTTCAATTGAACAAGAGGCAGGGAAGTGCATATTGAGTAGCTCCTCCCTTCTTTAAAAGTAGCCAATAGCGTTTATTCTGTTTCACAGCTTGGCCAGCCAGATCTAAAGCGCATGTGACTTATGACAGCCACAGTCTATAATAGCAATGCTATATGGCCCACTCCCAATTCTACTGCTTAGCCCTTACCCTACCCCTCATTTCATGCATTCATGTGAAGGGGTAGGGGTGTCCCAATTCTTTTTAGCTTGGAGATGTAGGGGTAATGGGAAGGGTCATATAGCCCTTTAAAATGGAGATTTTTCAGGACCACACTACAAACGAAGCGATATGAGAGTTTTCTCTGAACACACCAGCTACAAACCAAGCAAGGAAACAAACAAATGTAAAAAAGGAGCATTAATATGCATATATTTTTTACTATAAATAAGAATCTGATTTATTACATTAATAACAGTGTTAATGTGTTATGGTAATGATCTTCAAAGAAACGTTTTGGAAAAAAAACTTTAGTAACAACAGTAAAATATTACACAACATATTTTAAATTCTGAAAACCTTACCCGATGACTTGACAGAATAGGCCAGTCTGTCAGAAAAGTCTGGTGGCTTTGAAAATGCTTTTTACAGCACATCTGGTATGTTGTTTTCTTGTTGTTACACCAATGAATATGAGTACTGTAAATACAAAAACTGTTATATATTATCGTATATTATAAAGTATATCTTGCAACACCCAAAGGCTCATATGAGAGATGCAATGTCTTTTGTAGACATTAGTAAAGAGCAGTGCACTGCACTTTTTATGTTACTAGGTTAATACACTGTATCAACGGTCTTGGTGCTGGAGCGCGTGATGTTGAGCACGCAAGGTTTTCAGTTTATTCATAAAGGAAGTTTAGCGTCAACGCTCTTGCAATGCATTATACTCAACTTCCATATAAATGAACTGAAAACGATGCATCCGTGGAGCTCACAACCTGTGCTAGTGATGACCTGTTGATGTGGGCGCATGTTGCAGAGGTGTACCATTTTTTTAGGAGGAAATTTCTACCCCTACCCCTTCACACGAAATAGAGCCAAGGGGAAGTTGAAGCTTTCCTGATGGAAGAATGATGGCCCGAGGTGTCCATCAGTTGTATTTTTCAAAATCCTTCATTCCATAGAGCCCTTTAAAGTGGCCAATTTTGAGCACTTTGGTTTGGAACACCACTTCAGTTTATCCACTTTAAAATGCAGCATTCAGGGTACAATGCATTTTGAATGTCCTAGTTGTTTGTATGCTGACTCTGTATATGTGTGTGCGTGCAATGAATTTTTCCCCTGCAGAGATTGCAGTATAAGGCAAGTGCTCATCAAAAAACAAAAAACAAGAATTAAAGAAATTGAATTACAAAACAAAGAAAATGTGTATGATCTTACAAAGAAAGAAACAAATTGAAAATATGTGCCACAGCCTACGTTTTTGCAAAACGTAAAATATGTTTCACTTGGTATGTTTAGTTGCACGTTTCAGATGACAAGTCTACTAGATGGCACTGTGTACATGTTTGCGAATCTGAAATATGTTACTTAGAGTACATTTTGTTGTGTTTCAGAAACAAGTACTTCTTGTACACGTTCAGAAGAAGGCTGGGCTTGTCGTACAGATCATCTAGTGCAGTGGTCCTCAGCCACCGAGCCGCGGACCGGCACCGGCCTGTGGATCAATTGGTACTGGTCCGCACAACAAATCATTAATTATTTTTTATTTATTATCTGAGTCTGAACGATCTTTTATTTTGAAAAATCTATTTAAAAAAAAAATATTATCGTATTCTCTCACTTACATCTCGGTCACTTGAGTACCCACCCACAAGCAGCAAAATGTGTAAGAAACAGATGTCTTTGGAAAGTTTCTTTGCTAAGGGGAAAAGGCCAAGTGAAGGACCCGCGAACTGCCAAGGATTAGATCCGCAAACCATTTGTCAACAAATCAGGTGAATCCACCATGTCTGTGCAAGAAGATCAACTGCTGGAGATCGCAAATGACGGCGGACTTTTAGGGGCCGTTTGCGTTTTTTCTAGAGTTCGCGCAAGTTCGTATTTCCAATGGAGTTGTGCAGCTTGTACGCGCAAGCTGCGTGATGCACTCGCGCCTTCCAGGCGAACACAGTTGAATAAATGCCTCGAGTGCACCACGAGTCACGTGACAAGAACTGACCGATCAGCTTCAGCTTGTATGGAATATACACATTTCGGTAGACTAATTATCTCAGACAAACACAGAACACCCAAATACTGCAGTGCTTTGTAATTTTCTCCATAAATAAAACTTGTATCAGAGGGACAGCAATGTCTTGTCAGCTTGTCAGAAAACTTGAGAAAAGGGTTGATGGTCGCCTAGCAACCTACGAACCATCGACCACCCCACCCGGTCCGCGGTAAAATTGTCAAGCGTTGACCGTTCCGCGGTGATAAAAATGTTGGGGACCACTGATCTAGCGAACCACAGACCTAAACCAACCAATAGTGTATTTTTAAAAAGCTAACCAGACTCGAACCCAAGCACTCTGCATCACAAGTATAAACTGACCACACCAGAAAGATTGTCCCTATGGAGATAGATAGGTGAGGCAAATGTATTCGATTACAAATTATGGACATTTTTAAATCATTCATTCATTCATTCATTTTCTTTTCCCTTTTCCAATTCCCTTTTCTTCGATAATATTTCCCTGTAAATATCATTAGTGTGAAAAGGAAAAAAAGTTGTTGGTGTCATACTGCTATGTAGCATTCATTTTTACAAACTCCAGTCTTTGTATGTCGAAGTATGTATTTGGAGTTTCACAAAAGTGCAGCCTGAAGCACATATTTCCAATGAGCCTGTGTTGACAAAAAGAAACTGGATTAAAAACTGTATAACTAAAAAGACTGGGTCTGAATGGAAAAAGCGAAGTAAACAAATAAATGTAAACAGGTCAAAACTTAAACAAATGCAGCTGGGTCTTACAAAGAGGGAATTCAATTTAATTAAAACAACAAAATACAAAATAAAAGCCCAATTGGTCATTCAAATATGCAAGAATTAAAGAAACTCACACAAAACAAAACAAAACAAAACATGACGGAGTGTTACAAAAACAAGAATTAAAGACACTACGAAGCAAAGCAAAAAGCAAGTCAAAGCAAATTAAAAAATGTACCTGATTACATCTTGAAAACAAACTTACAATCAAAACAAAACAAGCAAAAATGAAAGGGTGTCACAAAGAAAACAAAAACAAAAAAGCCAAACAAAGCAAACCACAAACTGACTGGGTCTTGCTTATACAAAAGGCAGAGGGTTGGGGGTTTTCCAGGCCATTGGTATATGTGTACTAAGGGAATTATTAGAGTGGTGATGAGTCTCTTCTGAGGCTCTGAAGGTGGAGTAGGGGAATTTGTGTGATCAAGCTCAGTCTCATCTAACAGAATTGCTGTTTGATTACACTTTTATACAATCAAAAGCATGTGGAGTATCAGTTCAGATGACGGCATCTGACATAGTTAATCTAAGTAGACAGTCCTGTTTATCCTGACGAGTCCTTCGGAAAGAAAGAAAGAGAAAGGTCTGACTCAGACGTAGTCACGCTTTACAGTAAGTCTTGTTAGACTGCATCCACAGCAACAGGGAAATCAAACAGGCCTCTGAATGAGTTTGCTTCTTAATGGGTGGGTCTCCACTGTGCCTATGGTTACACCCTTTTACTAGAGTGAGTTACCGCTGAAAGAAACACCAACCGAATTAACTGACATACTTTGGCTCAGTGACCTCACTCATATGTACAAACACATACAATATATATATATATATACAGCTGAAGTGAAAATGATTAGCCCTCCTGTGAATTGTTTTTTCTTTTTTAAATATTTTCCAAATGATGCTTAACAGAGCAAAGAATTTTTCACAGTATTTCCTATAATATTTTTTCTTCTGGAGAAAGTCTTATTTGGCTATACATAATCTTTAATCCAATGCCATATCCATAACCATATCCAATACCATATCTTCCCTCCTCCTCGAAATGACTTTTCTTCACTTCTAGTCACATGGTATGTGTTTAGGGCAGGACTATTGGTCTGTTTTCATCCTTTCTTACTCCCTTTTGTAAGCAACTCCCATTTTTCAATGATCCAATCAGTTCCCAATCATGCATTCCTGTTTTTTTCCCTCATTTCATGACTGTTTCAATTGGATGTACATCACGATATGTGTAAAAAAGGGCAATCTTAACTTTCATTTCTTGCCGACTTTAAGTTTGTAAAAATAATTTAATTTAACAATTTTGTGTGGTCATTTTTGTTGGCATAACTAACAGAGTAGCTGACGGCTTTATTAAATACACAAACGATTGTTGCTTTACTCATTCAGCATCATACAAATGTACAAATGCCAGTTCTGAGATCAGTTTTTTTTACTAGCCCAGTATGTTACACATAAAAGCAATAAATGTTATTAAAGTTATAGTTCAAACTGCAGTAACAACATACTTCTTGTGTCCAAATTAGGGGATGAAGATGAATTGGTGCAACAAGAACAAACTATGTTCAAGTTAAATTCAAGATAAACTTTGCTCATGTGTCATAATTATGGTTTATTTGTTTGATTGCATTTTATTTGTAAAGACTGCAGACTAGAGAGTGGTAGGAAACTTCTTTAAATACAGATTTTTTATTTGAATGAAGTTACAATTAGCTAGGAAGCTACACTCTCAGAAATAAAAGTACAAAATCAAGTCACACTGTTCCTAACAGGTCCTTAAAGGTACATATTAATGCCCAAAAAGTACAAATGTGTACCTCATAGTAACTTAAAGGTACAAAAGTGTACCCTAAAGCAGGGGTTCCCAAACTTTTCAGCCCGTGACCCCCAAAATAACAATGCCAGGGACTCGCGACCCCTAATATCCTCTAAGGTAGTTATAAGTATACAAACCTTGCACGCAACTGTGCACACACACACACACACCAATAGGCCTATTCTTTGTTTAATTTTGGAGAATGCCACTTGGAGATTATCCTGCATGTTCAGTTTTTTTTTTTTTTTTTTTATTATTTGAGTGCTGTAAAGGGGGGCGACGCGGTGGCGCAGTGGGTAGCACGTTCGCCTCACAGCAAGAAGGTCGCTGGTTCGAGCCTCGGCTGGGTCAGTTGGCATTTCTGTGTGGAGTTTGCATGTTCTCCCCGTGTTCGCGTGGGTTTCCTCCGGGTGCTCCGGTTTCCCCCACAAGTCCAAAGACATGCGGTATAGGTGAATTGGGTAAGCTAAATTGTCTGTAGTGTATGTGTGTGAATGAGTGTGTATGAATGTTTCCCAGTGATGGGTTGCAGCTGGAAGGGCATCCGCTGCGTAAAACATATGCTGGATAAGTTGGCGGTTCATCCCGCTGTGGCGACCCCAGATAAATAAAGGGACTAAGCCGAAAAGAAAATGAATGAATGAATGAGTGCTGTAAAGGTGTCAGAAAGTTTAACCTGGTGCCATGAAATCAATCTGCTGCATCTGACCCTATTGCTGTGTCTTTAATCTAACGTAATGACCCCAGGGGTCGCAATCCAATAAAAAAAAAGTGCGTGTTTTTTTTTAATGTAACTATTAACTATTATTAACTTCTGTAAAATGAATGTGATTTTTGGAAATCACCAAATGACCCCCCTCCTCATTATCCCATGACCCCCACTTGCCCTAAAGGTGCCAATGTCCAGCTGTATGGTACAAAAGTGTACCTTTTGAAAAGGTACCACCCTAGTGACAGATTTTGTATCTTTACTTCTGAGAGTGTAACAGAATAATAAAGCATTCAACTCTCACTGGTTAACAGTTACACCAGTGAGTCACATGGGAGGAACCTCATTGGTTACGTAATCCATCCATCATGTCTGAACAGTGAAACAACAATTCTCACATTCCACCTTCCCATTCATCTACTATTACCCTGCTTATATTCCACTCAGGAAATCCAGGAACAGAATTCCAAATGCTCCCATAGGAATGCTTTCTCCTGCCAACTTTCCGCAAGCTGCACAACATAATGAGAAAAAATGGGAAGAAAAAACAGTAATAATAAATAAATGCTGCATAATATAATCAATCAATTTGGCTGCTAACTGGGTTGTTTGGGAATTCATGGTGACTGAATTTGCTTTTCGAAGTAAAGTCAGCAAAGGAGTTAATGTTTACACGCTGGGCTTGGTTTTCAAAGGTTTAGGGTGGCAAAGTGTGTGTTAGATTCCCGAGAGGTAAAGTCGGTGCTATTGGTGGTTTCTGTATGTCGTCATCGCTAATATTGATCCTAGAGGTCGGCTTTTGACCTCTCCCACCATTCGCCAGTGATATCTGAGAACATCTCCAGCTAAGGTTGACTGGGGTCAGAGTACACAGAATGTAAACACTGCACAGATACTAACACATCATTGTACTCAGCACATACTCATGAGGCACACTTCTGTTTTAGTAATAAGAGTGTGAGAGTGCTATCACTGTGCTAATTGTTTACTACTGTCAAAAGAAATAACAAATCATCATACACTTCATATATATTTCAAATTGTAGACAATATAAGATTCAGCTAAGATATTTAGCATCTCCTTAGTCATAGACATCAGTCCATGGATTTCTGGCTGAATATCTGATGCATAAGCAACACAAATTGGTAAAAACGTTGAGAGATTTGAAGTCATCTTATTAGCTGAATTCTTCAGGATTTCCAGGGAGATTTCCATTTGCACTAAAAGCAGGATCTCAGAGTCGACGTCATTTCAGTTTGTTAGTGGGTCCTTTTAAACCATGTTGGATTTTCTTCATTACTCAAAGGTAGTGCCTTAAGCTCATCTATCACTATACTTCATTTGGTTTGATGGGTATGCAAACTGCATTTAGACTGCATATGAAAATGTTGGATGCTGCTGTTTTTTGTGTGGCATGTTTTTGACCAATCAGTGTACACTTATTTCACTTATAGCTCATAAGTGCTTAGTTAAACCCTAATCTGAAGTAAGACCCAATTTAGTCCTCCTAAAAGTCCTTTAACCAAAATTGATCACAGGTCACTCATGCCAAAAGGCAAGTACTTCCATCACTGTAGAAATTATGAAAGCTGTTGTGCAAAAGTTCAAACGTTTGTAAAGTCCCCATCATAGGCATTTGACGACTGAAGACATGAGGGTATTTCACACTAGGAACATTTTAATAGTTTCAAAAACTACTGGCAGAAGTGCAATTTCTGGTGCACTTATGTTCCAGGAACTGGGAATGATTTTAGTTACAGGAACACCTTTTGTAACCCAACATTGGGTCAAATACGAACAAACCAATGTAAATTGTTTCAATTACATTTAAATTTCACTTTTTAACCCAATAGTTGGGTTTGTCCATATATGACGCAACGTTGGGTTAAAACCACCCAGTATTTTTTTAAGTAAATGCACAACAAACAAAACATCAGCGTGGTATTTTAAAGTGTTAAACTCTGTGTAAAATTTAAATTTATGATTTTTATTTTGCTAGCACATTATTATTCATAGGGTGAACAATTAATTTGTGTAAGTTAATCCACTGAAATTGGTAATCTTCAATCAAAATCTGACCATTTGCTTTGATGCATGGAGTGGAGGTCCTTCTTTGTTGACACCTTCAGCCATAATCTTAACCCAGGCCCGTAGCCAGCCTGGTGAAATTCAATTCAATTCAATTCATCTTTATTTCTATAGCGCTTTTACAATGTAGATTGTGTCAAAGCAGCTTAACATAGAAGTTCTAGTAAATTGAAAATGTGTCAGTCCAGTTTTCAGAGTTGAATTTCAGTTTAGTTCAGTTCAGTGTGGTTTAATTTTCACTGCTAAAAGTCCAAACACTGAAGAGCAAATCCATCGATGGGCAGCTCCACGAGTCCCGACCAAGCAAACCAGTGGCGACAGTGGCAAGGAACAAACTTCACCAGTTGACGAAAGTGAAGGAAAAAACCTAGAGAGAGGCCAGGCTCTGTTGGGCATGACCATTTCTCCTCCTGGAGAACGCTGGACGTCCATCGTGGAGAACTGCAGGTGTGGGTAGGTCACCGGCGGGGGTTCAGGCTGGCCCACAGGATCAATGTGGAGACTCATCTGTCACTGTGGTCTTTCAGGAATCAGTCTCACGCTCTCCACTCCTCCATGACTACCACAGCATCAGCTCAGGATATGGCCTGGTCCAGGATTATGGATACTTTGGCATCGTTTGAAAGGGGTGGTTCTTTTTCCTCAAAAAGTGGACCTGTTTGCAGTTATTCGCCTAATTTTCTCTTTAATTATGAGGTTTAAATACGGAATTTTAGTGACATTTTAAGCACAATTTTTTTCCTGGATTAGTTTGTTGGATGGTCATCATAACCACACTTTTTGATGTACCAAAAACATTTCCTAAAGATTTAGAATAAAGAAATATGAAAACAATTGTTTTTTTTTTTTTTTATACAAATTTACCACATTATATATCATTAGAAAAAAATAGGAATCTGTTAAAGTTTTAAATTAAAAACCGTAGCCTATTGTCATTTATTAGGCAAATAACAAACTGGGCAGCACATTCAACTTTCCTCAGTCAGAATTTGGGATGCCGAATTTGGCACTTCAGAACGGGGAAGTCACACCGAAGCAACAGCCGACACAAGATTCCGCTTGGTCTGAAAGCCTTCTTCGATGGGTTATTTTCTTAGGTATTTTTTTTTTACAATTTATTATGGCTTAGCAGTCAAAATAGGACAACTGAGCTCATGTATGGAACAAATTCTGGACCTTTGTCAGTGAGGGGTGGGTCTTTCGAACCACCCGAACTCCCCCTGGCTACGGGCCTGTAACCACGCCCCTCTTACCATTCGTTTGTTATGAATGAATAATGTGCAAAAAGAAAGCCCCACCCCCTACTCAATATTCTGTTTTAGTTGGAAGTACATCAACTTCCATGTTACACAGACTTTAAAAATAGTAACAAGCTAACATTGGCAGCGCTGTGTTCTTTTCTCATCCTTGCTATGTTGTATTCCAAGTAGTCGTAGGGGATTTTGTCTGTTAGCACTCCTACATGTCATCCCCATTATCTCGAATCAAACAACAAAAACACAGTGGTTAGGTTTGTTGAATGGCATGCTTTATGTTGCAGGCAGCTGGCTTTCATCACTTCCGAGTTCCTAGTAATTGCATGAATGCAGTCAGAAAAAAAAAAGACCAGAGGGAGTAATTTAGTTCTTGGAGACCAGCCTAGTGGCTAGTTCCTATAACTGAGTTCAAATAAATACCTGATGTGAAATCCAGTCATTCACCATTTTGAGCAATACTTATTATAAGTTACAGTCCAAAGGTCTGGCAGTGCAAGACTAGCATTACCCATAATTCTCTTGACAACACCCAATAGGGATTCTTCATTAGATTTTAAACTACTTTTAAACTACTAACTAAAGAAAAAAGTTTCATACTTACAATTTGTTCTTCATGATAATCTTCACCTATGATGTTTGATGCATAACACCAATTAAAGTCAATATTAAGAAGCGTTTTATGTTGTAGAATGACATTAAACCAGGATTTAGTTCATTAAAACACACCTAGGTAGATTCCTATGGTTAAAATATTCTATATGACAATTGGGTATAATAGGCGTTGCAGTTACCAAACCAGTCCTACAGAAACTAGCACGCAGCAGTCTGCAGTCAAGCTGTACAAACAATCGTATTTACCCCCACTGACAGAAAGATTGGTTGATAACACCATCTCACAGGGCACGTGGTTACGACCGTAATCATGAACGGCAACTAATCCTTGTGCTTGTTAAGAGAGAGAGAGAATTTTGAGTTTATTGCCATATCAGCTATGTCATGGCAAACAAAAGGATCAAGTTTACCATATATTATAAATATATAATATACACTTATCTATAATTATAAAAATATTCTAAAAATTAAAAGTCATCAACAGCAATAAATACACAAGATAAAAATACATAAATAATAATAATGATAATATACAAGATAAAAATCTAAAACTTTTGATAGAAATTGTACAATTTTAGAAGGATTCACATTTAAAAATATTTCATTTAAAGTCTCTCCAGATAAAAATTGTTGTCTGATAACATTAAAAATAAGACATTCCACAAGAATGTGTTTAACAGTTTGGTTTCTGCTGCAGTATTGACATTTTGGGGGTTCTTCTCCTTTGAGTAAATGTTCATGTGTGAGTCTTGTGTGTCCGATATGGCATCTTCTGTAAACAATCTCATCATGTTTTGAGTTTTAAAAAAAATTGGATTTTGTTCCTATTTCAGGCTGGATTTCAAAAAGTTTGTGCTTGTTAAGAACATAGTGCCACTGGTCTAATAAACATAACATAAAACACAGAAGTTATCTATACTAATTAGTTAATAAGCACTAAACACACCCCGGTTTCATCCCTCTAATTTATTTTTACTCTTCTTTTTGAAACTGGCAGACCATGCGATACAATTTCTACATTTCTCACTTGGCCAGAAGTGAGAAGTGAATAAAACCCTTATTGTTGTAGTTCTGGAACAGGCAAGTTCTGGCCTTTTCCATTTAGCTTTTTCTGACATCATATAACTGTAAATGGACAATGAAGTCATATGACCAAGCTTTGACTGAATTACTTGGAAAAAATAAAAGCAAAACTGGAAATATATATTTGAGGGATCTAAATCCAGATCAACAGTTGATGTTTTACTCATGGGTTACTTATATATATTATATTTTACAAGCACAAGGCTGGGTTTGATGCTTGAGCATTAATAGTTGTATAGCTTTCAAAAATAAACATTAATTTACTCATGTTGTAGAAAAACAAGTTTGGAACAACATGAGGGTGAGTAAATGAAAAAGAAAAAAACAACAACTTTTGCAGCCATATTGTAAAAGTGATACATAGCGGGTGTGAAGAATGAAGGGAAATGGGCTACACAATGTGTGCATATTTAGAAGTATGCATTTTATGTTGTCCACATACCCGTACTACATGATGCACTATTAATAGAATTTGTGTCATTAGCTGAACGCCAGGATCAGCAGAGGCACAAGAGCACCACCCAACCTCCTGACATCACACTGACCACTTCCCTTTTAGATAGCACAATGAAACCAGCTCTGCACTAAAAGTTCCTGAGCAGGCAAACACACACACACTGAGAACGCAATGACAAACTGCTGATATTAAAATGGAGAGGAAACATTTGTCACTGCATTTTTGCCTTCATTTAGAGAGAGTGTGTGTGTGTGTGCGTGTATAGTACAAAATATGGAAGAGATGGAAAAAGTTATTAAACTTATTCTCAGTTTCTCCGGATTTAGAATATATTTTTATGTGTTTGTGTGAAGCCACTATTTTCATTGCTTTTAAATTTAAAATATTAACGTTATTTAGATATTTTTGTAGACATAAAATAACAATTGGTGCAAAAAAAGCTAATAAAAATGTAATTTTTATACACTATACATACTAGTGTTTTAACACTTTAAAACAATATTTGGTTGATTAACCCTAATCTTTAATCACAATAAAAGAAAATTCAAAGTCTAAAGTAATAACTGAAGTGGATCAAAAATATTTTCTTTTTGGTTTTACGACAAATTTTTTTTTATAATTATTTTTAGGGGGTTTTTCACCTTTAATTAGACAGGACAGTGGAGGATACAGACAGGAAAGTACTGGGAGCAGAGAGAGGGGAAAGGTCGGCAAAGGACCTCGAGTCGGGAATCGAACTCGTGTCACCGTGAGCACCACAGTGCTATATGTCAGCGCACTTAACCACTAGGCTATTGGCGCAGACGGTTTTAGGACAATTTTGATGAAAGAATCTACTTCAAATATTGACGAGCATTATTATGAGATATGTTCTGAGATATGCATATTAATTAATTAGCGAATTAACTAAACTAAAAAGTAACTTGCATTACATTTTAAAAAAAGTAACTCAAATAATATTGCTTAATTTTTTTAAAGTAATGTGTTACTTTATTCGTTACTTAGAAAGTAATATTATTACGTAACTCGCGTTACTTGTAAAGAGTTACCCACAACTTATATATATATATAAATAAATGCAATTGGTCAAAAATTGGACACGTGTGTGTGTGTGTGTATTAACATACACTTTTTGGCAAGAATAAATTGAACTAGCCTTGGTAAAAATACGAGACACTTCTTTCCACAACTTCTTTTCTTATCAGCTAATCTCTCATAAGCTATAAAGGGAATGTATGAGATCATTCACACTGACCAGTTATTCATAAACCCAAATGTGGCACACTGAATAGCAAAGACGACAGATAAGACGCTGCAATAAAAGCCATGCAGTGTGACAATCACCTGCTCTGTAATTCCGACACTTACTGACCTTGTAAATGTGAATAACAAAGCTGCAAAAGTCTGTGTTGTGGTTTAACAGCAGGTCTAGACAAGTTTGCCTGCAGGGGTATCAGCTTGATCACTTATTTTGCTTACAGTCATTTACATCAGCTTCTACACTGCCATTTTCTCACTCTGACAGGAAATGTACCAAAACTTCAGAAAGAGAGAAAAAAAGAGCCATCAATATGTCAGCAGTCAAGCTCATTTCCGGCAATGTGAGCGCCTGATGTGGCCCTTGTGGCTTTCGCTGATTTGAATACCGTCGAGAGAAAGAGAAGAAACAGCAGAGCGGTTTAACTATCATTCAAGATGGCGTGCAAAGCAACAAGTGAGCGCAGCACTTGTTATTAACAGCTGTGTCAGCAAGCGCAGCATTTGTGCCGTCCAGCGCCGGCCGCCCATTACTCTTCTCTGTGTGCAACAGTTTAGCAGCTGTGCGGCCTTTAGAGAGCAAGCGGGAGACATCCTGTTTTTACAGTGGGATTTGCTGGGGGGTGTGGAGATGACCTGTTTCAAAACAGCACAGTGCAGATGTAACGCCTTATTTTGGGAGATTAACTAAAATGGTCATATGACAAATATTTGTGAAACAACGCCAAAGAGATAGTACTGTTGATTTCACTCACCCTCAGGTCATCCAGGATTTACATTAAATGTGCTTTTTGCCTAAAAAATGTGGCCTGTGGTGATTCACAAAATGGGATACTTTCACAGTCAAGAAAACATACACAGTAGGGCTGAACAATATATGGTTTCAGCATCGATATCGCAATCTGTGTATCTGCAATAGTCACATCGCAGGATTAGATTTATTACAGATTAAAAAAGAAAGATATTACTATACAATGATGACCACGTTATTTTACATTTGATTGTATAACTTCTGTACTTGACTAGTACTGTACTGCTAGACTCCATAAAGCAGTTGATTTCACTTTTATTTTTGCCCTGTTATATAATAATTTGATTATATTTTATCTAGATGCACTGCATAGAAAAAAGACTTGATCATCTCAGTCGATCTCATATAATAAAATCTTTCCTAATAGAGATATATTTAAATCATCTGGTGAAATTATATACATATAGTGATCTATTTCACAGCAAAACAAAATATTGCAAAGTCAGATTTTTCCAATATCGTTCAACCCTAGCACACAGACAAAATAAAATTAATTCCCATGGATTCTGATGATAGATCGAGATCTCATGAAGCAAAACGATTGATCGGTGAAAAAACTGAACATTATTTACTACATTACTACTTATAATCCACTGTTTTAGTAAATATTTCTATGTGCATTCACAAATCTGGAGCACAAGCCTCTTGTTGTAGTATTATGAATGTGCAGGTGAAGGAAGCAAGTTTTGTCGTTCTTGTAACTACCATGACTGTACGATTAACTTTTAAAAGATTTCCCATCGTTTGAGATATGAGCAATTCCATGCAAATGTCAACCTAGCCATGAAAACAGTTGAAGTTTTCACCAAAACAGCGAAACCCTTTCTAAGTTTCTTGTGTAATCTTGTATTTTACAGTACTGTAAAAATACTCAAAAAATGTCTCTGTCAATGTTTTCAAACAATTATATTTGATTTACCACAGTCACACAAGTGCCAATTTCACATCTGTCACATCCATAACAAATCTTTTCACTCATAAATCCAAAAAAGTGCAATAAAATCATTTCTGTTCCATAGAGAGCCAACTCTAATCCTTTTGATTAGCATTGTTTCTTTTGGGTTGTGCAGTTTAATTAAAAGAATTAAAAATATGTTGTATACTGTAAACTCGCTAATTTTTCTGGTCACATCCATAACGCATGTTTATTTTCCTCATTTAAAATATAAAAAAACGTTTACAGATCGATATTTTTCTAATCCCATAACTGTTTAGATTTTACTGCAAATGTCACATGCATAACGCTGGAATTACTCATACATATTTGTGCGTCAGGAAGGTTGTTGACATGCTTACAACGGTTTATTAAAGATAATGGGTGTATTCCAGAAAGCAGGTTTAATTTACTTTCACATTAAATCACAAACTCTGGGTTGATTAACCCCTAAACCAGCTAAATGTGGGTATGTCAGTTCCAAAAATAGTACAGGGGGAAATTCAGTCAACTCAATAAATAAAGACGCACATGTTGAGCTGAGAGGTGAACTAAAACTGAAAAGGTAATGTTAATAGATTGCTATGGTAACTTAAAGTTTTATTTTTTATTGAAAGCTTAGGTTATGCACTTACATATCCTTTAACTTATATGGATATGTCACATATCCTGGTTTCTGGAAAATCACCCAAAATATTACATTTTTTGCACAGATTAAGTGTTTTGCTTCCTAAGCCCTTATCATCAGGGTTCACTGGTATTAATTCAGTTTGGTCTGTATATGCTTTATTGACTCTCAAAGTACCTGTAGCCATTGGCTTGCAATTTATAAAGCACCAAGGATTCAGCTTAAAAGCTTCATTAAATGTACTACTAAAGAATGAAAGTAGTCACCAGGATGGTCTGAGATTGAGTAAATTAACAAATTTTGGGGTGAACAACCGCTTAAAATTTGCAACAGTAAGGTGTCTGGAGTCCTGTGGCCAAACACAGTCAAACATTAAACCCAACACATTCTTCAGAATCTTATCTGCCGTGGATTCCAAAGTGCTCGGTTTGGAAAACACTGTGCAAATACGTTTGGGCTGCAAACTCTGCGAAAAGCAAAAAGAAAGTATTTTCCACACACGCTACCTAAAACACAACTGAAAAAAAGAAATGTGGAGGAATCCTCTACCAGTGCAAAACGCATTTTCCATATGACTTTGTTTTTGCTTAGCAAATGACGGTGGAAACTCCCCGTGGCATCAATATGCATCATGAATTGGTCAGAACAAGAACGAACTAAAATGATTAAAATGACTAAGTTTAATTTGACAATTACATAGCTGTTTCTGTACATGTATGTTTCTCAAAATGATTAAAGCAAAGAGAGAGGAAATGAACAGAATGAAACATTTCTCCCCAAAATGAACAGTTCAGTCCACTCTATCGCAAGCAACTACACTTGAATGTAACAATCCCACATTTGAGAGACATGTGTGTGAGTGTAAGTCAAACACAATCTGGCCAATGCAATTAGTCGAAATGGTAAAAGGGCTACAAAAGGCATCCCATGACGTTTGGAAATGAAGTCTCTTTAACATTAAACTGGTTTTGGGCATTGCAATGCAGACACTTAGCAACTTCCTGTGGGTTTTTTAAGACATCACTCGGGTTCGATTATGCTGTGTGAATACAAGTTATGTCTGTGGTAAGCCCGCCATCAACGATTCGGCTTTTTGCATAAAATGTTCCATGGATTCATTTACATGTTGATTATCATTGGATGTCAGTGATATCATAACTATGGCACGGTTCAAAACCTGTTACACCACATAGCTACCTACAATTAGTATGCTACAACCTCCTCAGCAAATCTGTGCTTTGCTACAGTGGATGCCAGGATACATTTCGGTATAAAATGCCTTTAAACACGCTATTGGACTGTTTGGTGGAGACAAACTCCGAGATTTTTTGACTCAATGTAAGAAGCTGAAGTAGAGAAAACAAATATAGAAAAACCTACAATCAATCAACGAAAGGAAAAAGAAAAATAGAGAATCTTCATTTAGGAATGCTTTATCATTGTTAAGCAATAGTCCGAGATGTGTGTGACACGGCTCTGTCACAGTACACAGGAAACTGAAAGCAAGCCAACCCCATTACATCGCTTTGAAAAGGCCTGTTTGAAAACAAACCAAAAATAAATGTTAACTCTAAATCAAAACAGCACGAATATATTCGGCGGAGAGGTCTGATTTTCTCCAATATCGAGTTCATTTGTCCTAAACAGTCAGTGCCAGAGTCATTAAGACTTGTAGTTAGATGTTAACCAAGTTAAGCCTTCGTACAGTCCATCTCCAGTGGTCGCACAAGAGGGCTGCACGTACCAGTTTCTATCCCGGATACGTGTCAGTCCCAGCTTCTCCTGGATCTCGTGCGGCTTCATGGCATCCGGCAGGTCTTGCTTGTTGGCGAAAATCAAAATGATGGCGTCCCGCATCTCTCGGTCGTTGATGATGCGGTGGAGTTCCTGCCTGGCCTCATCTATGCGATCTCTATCAGCACAATCCACCACGAAAATTAACCCCTGCGTGCCTGTGTAATAATGTCGCCAGAGGGGACGGATCTTGTCTTGTCCGCCCACGTCCCACACGTTGAACTTGACGTTTTTGTAGGTGACCGTCTCTACGTTAAAACCCACAGTCGGGATGGTGGTCACAGACTGGCCGAGTTTCAACTTATAAAGGATGGTGGTTTTCCCTGCCGCATCCAGACCCAGCATCAATATTCTCATCTCTTTGTTACCAAATATCTTTGACAGCATCTTCCCCATCTTGTAAACTGTTCATAAATGGTTACTTCCCTCCAAAAGAAAAAAATAAACCGCTTGGCAGGGGTTACTAAAAAAAGTGAGATTTCTTTATGGGAATGTTAAACTTGGTAGTAATGTCTCTGAATGTGAAATATATTTCCAAGCAATAAGCACCACCGTACTGCTGATTAACATAAATGACAGTACTGAAAACTTTCAGTACAAAACGCACAAATGAAAAGGTCAAAGTTCGACTTTACATCGGTTATAGGGTGGTACTAGTTTGAAAAACGCCAGTCAATTTTAATCCACAAAACTGCGACAAAGTAGCGGTTTCGGTGCTTTTCCTGTGTGTGTGTTCAGTGCGGCGAGGCCTCTTTAAGAGCCTGCGGTCTTTCAAGACTTCCTCTTGGCGTGTGAATGTCCGTCTCGAGGGTTCTCTCACGTCCTTCCCCCAAAATGTAACCGGATAGCAGCTGAAGACGTCTAAAGCCTCGGCGGAAAAGCGTTCATTTGGCTGAGCGGTGAGTCTGTCATCTGGGCCGTCCGAAGAGGAGCCGCATCAATTTCAACCGTCCCGAATTCGAACTGTCTCACGTGCCCCTGAGAGACAAGAGAGGCTCAGAGGGAGTGCCAGAAAAAAGCAACTTAGCCTGCTAGCTTAGCCGGCCGAACAACTCACAGAAAATCTTAAAACACAGACTTTTTACACACATTTTCGACATGATATGTGAAATATAAACATTAACGAGTGGTTTTCATTCATTTTAGAGAGACTAAATGCGTTTTAGTTACCTGCGGAGGCCCAGCATTCTCTAGCAGTCTCAACCCCGGTGTTCACTCCTAAAATCAGCCGAGTTCAGTGTGAAACTGACGACGTCAACGCTAACCAGCGGAAATGACCGTTAGAGTCTGATTTTCATAATAAAGGTCTTAGTGAGAGTTGGGTTAGGAAGGCTTTGCTTTAACATACACATTTCAAATGCACGCATTATTCACTATCACACGCTCAGAGTAAAAAGCAAGAAAGACATTATTAGTTATTTCAGCACCATCAGCAATACATACACGAACAAATCAACTATTAAGGTGAAGTATAAATTCAAAATGTAAATAATACATTTTTAGGTGTTTATGAATTGAAAAAAGTGTGCAGAAGAAAAGTGGTAGAAATGAAGGAAATTGTGGACAGTTCCTAATATTCATGTTATATTTGTCAGCCTCGTGTTTTCCAAATCTATACGAGTTTATTTCTTCCGTTGAGCACAAGAGAAGATATGTTGAATAATGTTGCTAACCAGACTAATTTGATGCAGTCTGGAAGACAGTCACTTGTCACCACCTGCTGGCGTAAGAATGTAACCTGCAGAAAAAAAGTGACATCCATCAATCCAAGGATCTAATCTACAGTCTGGAATAAACACAGATATGTCTAATAAAATTAATAAAAACAGTAAAAAGTCCTATAGCTGTTTGCTGTTTGTGTGAACATCAATGCTTGCTCAGGAAAGCAGTGACCAAAACTAACATGAAAAAGGTATTTTAAGATTTATGAAAATGGGGATAAAAAAACAAAACAAACAAACAAAAACGACAGCACTAAAAAACAAAACAAAACAAAACAAAAAACAAGCAAACGAGACACACACACACACACACACAAACACACACACACATGCACGCACGCACACACTGAAGTAAAATTTTATGGGTTCTTATTGCCTCATTAATTTTGGGTATAACAAAATAATTCCAGTTATAATTATTGGAAACATTAAAAATGTTCTTCTGCTGTTCACCTATAACTCTGTGAATTAATATGTCAATTTAAAATAACTGTTTTCTATTTGAATACGTTACAGTGTAGTTTATTGTGTAATGAATAGGCATGGGCCGGTATAAGATTCTGACGGTATGATAACCTTGGATAAAAACATCACGGTTTCACAGGTATAACAGTATTGTGTAAAAAGTACTGCTCTAAAATATATTCTTTTTAAATGTCTGGGTAAAAAACTAAAACTTTTTTCCCCTGTGAACACAATATATTTTAATTTGAGAAACATTTAAAATATTTTGCAACAGTAAACATGTCAGGCTAAATAATTCAAATAAATCATTGACTTCTGCTGTCTTCATTTGTTTCAAGAATACAGATTTCATTACAATTTAAAACGACATCTTTGGAGATCTTTTCTGCTGGAGATACTGTTGTCCTAAAAAAACAACAACAAAAAAACATAAATAAATAATCTTACACATACCCTAGGAACGGTATAGCAGAAAATTTTGGCGGTTTTAAAACATTGACTTTTCCAAACCGCGGTATACCTTGAAAAAGGTTATCGTCCCATGCCTAGTAATGACAGAGTCGAATTTCCAGCAGTCATTCTAATATGTTGAACTGCTGCTCAAGAGTCTTATTATTATCAATGCTAAAAATTGTCATCTGTCCGAATTGAGAGACATACCCCCCCCCCACCCTAAAAACGTTAGTCTGTTTATTTAGCAAAGTTACTTTAAAGGTGCACTGAGCTAATTTTGCCAAATGATGTTGTAATTTGAAAGAACATAAAAGTAAACCACACATAATAATCAAAGACTATAGGCTAGAACAAAAAGTATAAACCGTGTATTCTATAGCCTTTGGTTATTGTGCATGTGTTTGTTTTTGGTGCTTTCACATATTAATTATATAAATGCCTTAAAGGGACTTTAAAATAATAACACAAAAGGAAATGCCTTAAAGGGACTTTAAAATAATAACACAAAAGGAAATGCGTTAAAGGTACTTTAAAATTATAACACAACAGGACCTCGCCCTTTTTTATATCTCAGCTGTCATTAGACATGCCTGCTAATTGGCAGTAAGTGTGTTTTGGGCACTGATCTATAATAGAGTTAGCAAGTGTGTTTTGGGCACTGATTTATACAGTAGTCAAAATTTGAGGTGGATCATCACCTTTCACAAACGTTTTCCTAAAATTATTGAACAACACCCATTCTTTTCTTAGGACAATTTAGAAAAAAACTGTTTTGATCCACTTCAAATGTTGACTACTGTAGAGTTATTATATAACGAGATTAGTGGATTAGTATCCTATAGCTTAATGTACCTTCTAGTAGATTCACCATGTTGCAAAATATTGTATTACAAATAAATGCTGTTATTTTGAATTTCATTTTTATAAAGATTCCTGAAAATTAAAATGTAGCAGTTTCCACAAGTTGAGCAGAGTTGACAGGAGTAATGTTGCTGTTTTTTTGAATCACAGGAATAATTGTCATTTTAATATTATATATGGGCGACGCGGTGGCGCAGTGGGTAGCACGTTCGCCTCACAGCAAGAAGGTCGCTGGTTCGAGCCTCGGCTGGGTCAGTTGGCATTTTTGTGTGGAGTTTGCATGTTCTCCCCGTGTTCGCGTGGGTTTCCTCTGGGTGCTCCGGTTTCCCCCACAAGTCCAAAGACATGCGGTATAGGTGAATTGGGTAAGCTAAAATTGTCCGTAGTGTGTGAATGAGTGTGTATGGATGTTTCCCAGTGATGGGTTGCAGCTGGAAGGGCATCCGCTGCGTAAAACATATGCTGGATAAGTTGGCGGTTCATCCCGCTGTGGCGACCCCAGATTAATAAAGGGACTAAGCTGAAAAGAAAATGAATGAATGAATGAATGAATATTATATATGGGTGATATAATTAATTGAAATCGTAATTTTTGTCAATATAAGACACTTTTTACAGACAACGTTGTATATGGCACTCACTTAAAACAGTTGGGTTAATAATAATTTTGCGCATGGAACATCTTGTGATCGATGAAAATAAGTAACACATTTTATGAAATGATCAAAAAACTAACCTTTTTTTGAAAGCTCAAAAAAATGATGGCTTTGGACACCAAATGTACCAGCAATTATTGAATCACCCACATATCAAAATAGAAAGTGTTTTTTTTTACATTGAAATAGTGTTTAAGTATAAGTTACTGTTTATTTTATAAAATAAACGCAGCGTTGACTTTTGAACAGAAGACTTTTCGTAAAAAAACATTAACAAATATTAATATCCATTAATTTCATACGTATTATTTAATTATTATTAATTGTTATCTGTCAAAACAGGTTGTACTACTGTACGTCTCTCGTGCTCTTATCAGTGTGTAGAATCAGCGCGCTGTCTCTTTAAGGATCTGCCTCGGCCGCTTTTGGGATGGCTAAGTAAAAGCGCCTCAGATATGGCGGAATGGAAACACAGCACATCGGCTCCTTCCTCAGGAAGCATGACTTCGCTGTGTCGAGCTCTTTCCCGCAGCAAGTTAAATCAGTCGGACGCGTTTCAGTCGCACAAGTCTCTGTCCCGGAGCGCCGCGGGTCAGAGTCGCCGGAGGTTCTCGAGCAGCTCTGAGTCTCCTCCTGATGTGAGCCCCAATGTCGAGGCGAGGGTCCTGGTCATCAACACCGGCGGGACCATCGGGATGACGTATCATAATAACGGTAAACACTGCCAGCAGTTCACACACACACGTGGAGTTTTCATGTTTTATGAGGACTTCCTAGAGATGTAATGATGTTTATACTGTACATACTGTACATTCTGTCCTCCTCAACCAACCCCTAAAGTTACCCAACCAGCATTCTGCAGTTTTACATTTTTATAATACTTCAGTCTGTGTGATTTATGATCATGTTTTTCTCACGAGGACCAAAAATGTCCCCACAAGGTCAAAAATGACTGTTATTGCTGTTTTTGTGGGGAAAAACACCTGCCTGAATGCGGGGTCACTTACAGTATGATGCAACATTGCACACTGCAGATACAGTATGCCCAGTATAGTACATGTTTATGGCATTTGATGATCTCCACATATTTCTAAAAAAGAAAAAAGGCAACAGCTTTGAATGCGTTTTGTAAAATGATAATGTTTAGGGTGAATCTACTGTGGTCCCCAGAAACATTTGGACATGTTAAAACTAGACGTAGTCATTGCATCATGATAAATATATAACAAAGTGCCTTTTGTAAACAATGAAACTAATAGGGTATGTTAGGGGGAAATTTTACATAAAATTTTAATAAAGAGGCAAAATCAAGAGAAATGTTATTGGTTGTATTTTTTGGGAGCACCTCATTTAAATTTAAATGTATTATCTTGTGGTATATCTGATAGGTGATCAGACTGTTATTTATTTATTTATTTATTTGATTATTTACATTTAAATTGTGTCTTGTCACTGTCAAAAAATACATTGTACTTTGTTAATGTCAGCCCAGGTCATTTGAAAGATAATATATATATATGAAGAGTTCAGATGCAAAAACCTCTGCAGTGCCGTCTGAAATATTCTCCTAAAATGAAAATTTTTTCCAGCCTTTTATATCTATGTTAGGTTATTTTACTCTAAAGGCAATAAAATTAACCTTTTACTCACCATAAAAGTGAACTTATTTGATTTCAAATTTGTAAGATTATTACAGCTGATTTTTCAGCATTATTAATATAGTCTTCTGTGTCACGAGCCTTCAAAAACATTGTAATATGCTGCTGCTCAATTATTATTAAAACAGTTATTAATAATGGCTTTTATTATTATCAATGTTATCTTCTTAATAAATAAATAAATAATAAGTATAAATAGAAAATATTCAGAAATAACACAACCATTTTTGTAACATTGATAATAATTCTTAACCACCAAATCTGAAGGACATGAAACTGAAGACAGAATAATTCTACTTGAATCACAAGAATACATTTGATGTTAAAATGTATTTCAATAGAACATGTTTTCTTAATATAATAATAATAGTAATAATAATAATAATAATAATAATAAAATGTAATATTAATGGTTTTATTCTATTTTTAAGCACATAAATTCAGGTGAGCATGACACTTATTAAAATCATTTTATTTCTAGTGTTTTTATGTAATTTTTATGTGATATATGTTGGATGATTTTTCATGTTGGATGAAAAGAAATATTTGCAATTTATCTATGTATCAATATGTGCCTAATGGATACACACACACACTTATGGAAAAGAGACCACTTGAAAGTTCTCAATTTCTCTGAACTTAATGGATTTACTAGGTTTGTGGTTGATTAAAACGTATAATTATATTATAATCTAAATATTATATTTATGTTTTACATAAATATATAATATATTATATGCGTAATTTGGAAGAAATGTTATCAGACATTTATAGATAATAATAAAAAAATAAAAAAATATATACATATAAATAAAAATTTATTTTATTTATATAATAAAATATATATATATATATATATTTTTACATTATCTATAAATGTCTGATAACATTTCTTCCAAATTTCGCATAAACAATATTGTCATTCAGAGATTTTTTTTTGTTTTGTTTTAGTCTTGGCCAGAATAGCAAAGGTTTCATTTACTGGGATTGAAAATCAGGGTTGTTCCACCAGATATTGCTCTCTTAAGTCTTCTAAAAGTGAAAACATTGGTTCTGTGTGCCAAAAAACTAAAGAAAATGACAATCTATTGTATAGTCAAGTCAATTAAATACCTATAGAACTGAAATGCAACACTGAAATCTTAAAATCCTATGAAAACTCCTTGATGTCCAGGGATACGCAGAATTGCTCATTGACTGCAGGTTACAGGAATTCAAGCTATACAGTAGAATAAAGCAGCAGACTGTTTTCCATATGACTAAAGTTGAGCATTTGTGACTAGCCAAACCAGTTTTTGTATGTAACTGAGCAACTGAGTCCAAATAACCATATATCAAGGTAGATTTACACTGTGTTTACAGTATTTCTGTTACATAATACGTCTTCTGTCCTTGAACTTTGAAAAACTATTTAATAGAGTCAAATGTTTTTGAGTTTGACCTCTTTTTTTGCATAACTGTTTGTTTTAGATAAGATTTCTTTTAAAGATAAAGTAACGTACAGAAACTGGTACTAAAGCCCAGTGTTGCTAAAGATGACTTACTGTATACTGATGGCAATATTTGAACATTCTATTCATAGGATTTGATAAAGTCATAAAACACATAATCAGTGTCCTCTTCAGACCAATTCTGCTGGAATACTGTAAACAAAACCACTCCTGAAGCACTCCTCCCATTCACATTTTTACTTTATATAAGCATGTCACTATGTAATGTTTGGAATTCTTGAAAACAACATTCCCTGATTTACAGCATTTAGAGACGACCTTACTGAATCAGTCACCAAATTAAAGTATAAAATATTCATTTAGCACTTTTAAGATTTTTTTTAATTCACCCAAACTGTATTAAATATCTATAGGATAACCTCTTTGCTGAATTCTGGTCATCATAAACCAGAGGGTAGCAAACATGACTTTGGCACATATATATATTTGTTTCATATATCAGATATCTCTTTTTTCCAAAAAACGTTCTTTCTTTTTTATATTTTCAGTTTTGTCTCCAGAGCCTAATGCTTTTGTTGAAACTCTACGCAAACTGCCCATTCTGCATGATGAGCAATATGCACAACAGACGAGACTGTACGACTACTACAAGCCTCCGGAGAACACATTGGTGCTGCCGTAAGTTAGACAAATGACATCAAATTAGACCTTTGTGGAGGTGTTGGTGTGTTAATAGATCCACCTCCCTTATTTGTGTGCAAAGTGCAGGTTTCCATTTTTGCGTTCTGCTTTTATTGCATCAGTTTTAAAGAGCACTTCACTTAAAAAAAAAAAAAAAAATCAGCTCATTTTACAAGTCTGCTAGAGTTAATCTGTTGATTTTTACCATTTTTGAATCCATTCAGTTGATCTCCGGGTCTGGCGGGAGCACTTTGACTTGACTTGACTTTTAGCTTAGCTTAGCTTAGATCATTTAATCAGATTAGACCATTAGCATATTGCTCAAAAATGATAAAAAGTTTTCTATTTAAACCTTGACTCTTCTGTAGTTACGTCATGTACTAAGACCAACGGAAAATGAGATGTTATTTTTTAGGCCAATACGGATAGGAACTATACTATTGTACTATACAATATGGATAGGAACTTTGCTGCTGTACCATGACTGCAGCAGGCGCCATGATATTACACAGCACCTGAATAGAAATAATTAAAGTAGGAAAATATTCAGAACTCTAAGATCATTTTTGATGCTAATCGATTAGAATGCTTTTCGATTTTAGGTGAAAAATCGAATCTGTTGGAGACGTCCAATTGATAAATAAGTAGGTACCGAAAAAGTCCAGAGAGGGGGGGGTGATCACCAGAATGGGGGAAGTCCCAGAGTAAAATAAGAAATATGATACACCGGTGTTTTGGAATATGGAAAAACTCTACGCTGTTTTCATCTGTTTTTATATTATTCGTTTTTATCTTATTTATACTTTCTCTTTTATTCCTGTTTATGTAAAGCACTTTGAATTGCCACTGTGTATGAAATGTGCTATATAAATAAACTTGCCTTGCCTTGCCTAATGGTCTAATCCGATTCAATGATTTATGCTAAGCTAAGCTAAAAGTGCTCCCGCCAGACCCAGAGATCGGCTGAATATATTCAAAAGCGATAAAACTCAATTGTTTAATAGATAGATGTTTCTATTTTCAAAATATTGGAGTGTTATTTAACTTTTCTTATGTTTTATTTTATTAGAATTTTAAGACTGTTCACTTCAAGACTATTGATAATTTGTTAGCTAGCTAGTTAAAATCATTAATTCAGAAACAGTTTTAGCAAGAACATCAATAAACACAAATCTTTTAAAAAATAAAATACATTATTGGAACAGTTTTTGTCTTGTACCCCTTGCAGGATACTGTTTCTTTATGTTTTTAAGACAACTGAAAATCACATAGATATAAATATATAAATGTGTGTTGTTTTGGCAGGAGGTCCACTCATACAGCTGATCCTCTGTTTCATGGGTGCTGTATTACTGGTAGCATAATGTTTGCCCTTGTGGGATGTTTATGCCCTTGCACATGTTTGCCGAACTCTGTATGAACATGTTTGCATGATTTAATTTATAAATTTGCTGGTTAGTCTCGGTACAGTGGTTATGGCTATACAGTAATGCTTCGAGCTATCCGAGATTGTTATAGCAGATTACATATGATCGTATGATAGTAGTTTAAACAGTTATTTTTTTCTCTGTCAGCTGACTGCAGTTTTTTCCCATACATTCACTGGAGCAATTTACTGTGGCATTATATAAAGAAGCCGTATAATGCTACTTTAAAACATCAGTGTTTTGTTATTTTGTTTATTGGGTGTAATTGTCTCAAAATATACATTTTTTTTTTTTTTACATACGTTTTTTTTGCAGCGTATCTTTTTTTCACTCTGTTTGAAACAATCTGATTGAGTTCTGGTTTCTACAAAGTGGCTTCTTCTGAAAAAGCTGTGATTGGCCAGCTATGTCAGGGCATTGTGATTGGCTGAACACCGCAAGAGTGTATCAGAAATATAATCACAATTTCAACCTCCAAATTTCACAAACAGTAAACCACAAACAGTAAAATAAAAGTGGCACTGGTATATCAGTTCATTGTGTCTAAGATAGATTCTGACAGTGCAGATCGATCAGAATCATATATATATTGTTCACACTTTTTATGGTGTCCTTGTTATATTGTTTATTTAACTATTGTTGTAATTAATTGTAATTTATTACATGTAATTACTACATGGTTAGGGTTAGTTGCTCTATTCAACATTTTTCTGGGGAGTCTAACAGTATTCAGGTAAAGAAATTAAATAATAACAATGCAAAAAATGCTTTTCTTACTTTGCTTTGTCTCGTTTCTAGTTGAAATATTTCAAATTCTTAGATCAAGTAAAAATATTTGTTTTGTTTTCACCTTGAGTCACCTTTTGTTTTTCCCTAAAACAACCTAAATGATCTGCCAATGGGGGAAGTAAAATAATCTTGTTTTCGCTTTGAAATGTAGATATTTGGACAAGAATTCTAAGTAAGAAAAAAAAATTCTGTATACATAATTAAATGTAATTAATCTTTGTTACACCTCCAAACATCATCATTTTTTTGTGCCCAAATGTCACACTCTTGAAATGCTCAGTCAACAAATAAACAAAATAAAAATGCAAATGATAAACTTTCACTCAACTCTACATATCACTTGTGTTCTGTAGCCCCTGGTCAACTATAATTCAGACTCAACATTGCATATCTTGCGATGTGACTATTGCAAATGCACACATTGCAATATCGATGCTAAAACGATATATTGTGCAGCCCTAATACAATATATAGAAGTTTAGTGATACTGCCCAAAATATGCAGTAAATCTTCAGCAATTAAAAAGAAATCGAGCTTTTGTAAAATTTGTGAACATTTTGTGCACATTTGCTTGATTTGGCATAAAAATCAGCGATCGCGGAATCATAAAATATGATTTACCCCTCCCCTAGGGTCAGATTTTTAAAGGGATAATTAACTTAAAAATTTTAATTCTGTCATCCTTAACTCACCCTCTTTTGTTTCCTAACCGTTATGAGTTTCTTTCTTCTGTTAAATACAAGAGAAGATATTTTGAAGATATTTTGTAAAGCAGTAGCCATTCCCATCTATAGTAGGGGGAAAAAATAATACTTACTTAATAGTACCTACTATGGAATTTAAAATATCTTCTTTTTAACAGAAGAAAGAAACTCATAAGGGTTAGGAAACAAATGAAGGTGAGTTAATGATTATTTTGCATTCATTTTCATACTCTGCTTAAGGCTTTGGCTGCTCCCTTCAGCATGTCTTTTGATAACTACTTAAATCTATTAGCTCATCTGTGCACCTAACAAGGGTGGCCCAATGTAACAGCATCAGGCCATATGAATATGCATTTGGTTTTAGGATAAGCTGCCCATATTTAAGTAAGACAAGTCATGCTAATCTGCTCGCTGTCTGTTCTTAAATGTGGAAAATCCCCCAACGCTCCCCTCTTCTTTACAATAACACCTTGAGCCCACCCCTCCAGCCTTGATCAAAGTCTGAAGTCTGCGGCTTCACAACATTTACTCACCCACTGACGCACAAATGGTTTTGATTTAACTAGAGACAATGTCCTTGAAATCAATCGGTTTAATTCCACTGTAAATAAATAATCTGCAGGGGGTTGGGGGGTTAATAATGGGCCGTTCTGACTTAAAGGGATAGTTCACCCAAAACTGAGGATTCTGTCATCATTTACACTGTTTGAGTTTCTTTCTAGTGTTGAACACAAAGGAAGTTGTTTTGAAAAATGTTGGAAACCTGTAACTGTCGACTTCCATTTCTACTATGGAAGCGGGTGGTTACAGGTTTTCTAACATTTCTCAAATTATCTTCTTTTGTGTTCAACAGGAAAAGGAAACTCTTGAAACCACTTGAGGGTGAGTAAATAGTGAGAAAATGTTCAGTTTTAGTTGAACTATCGCTTTAATAAATACATTTTGCTTTGCTTATAGTGCTTGTGTTGTATGGGTTTTTGTTAAAATGTAGCTTTTTTTTTTTTTTTTTTTTTAATAAGATTTTCTATTTTTTCCCCCACTCCAGATTGTCCAAACAGAATAAGAGGATTGTATACACAGTTTTAGAGTACTCTCCCCTCCTCGACTCCTGCAATATGACCACAGATGACTGGGCCACTATTGGAAAAGACATTGAGGTACTTTATTTTTTAACCGTCTTCACATTTAGCTTTCATTTTTTTTATTTTACTTTTTGAAAATGGTTTCCTCTTAATATAACATACAATACCATACAAAAATACAAAATGCATACAAATTCTTCACAGAAATTGTTAAGAAATTGTGAAAAAAAAAATTAGGAAAACAGTAACAAATGCATAAAGATAATACTACAGAGCACAACAGGGTAGACACGTTCATAGTTTAGATGAAGAAATAAAATTCTCCCAGATATCAACTTTCTTATGATCGCCATTCATTTTGGCTGACATTTTTTCACATGACACATTATCAATCATGAAATCCATCCATAGTTTAAGTGTAGGGCATTGAGGGTTTTTCCAAAACCTCAGTATTATACGTGCTGCTGTAGTTATACCAACAGTTATAAGGGAGAACTCATCATTCGTAATATGTGGAACCTCGGTTTTACCACTTAAAAGACATATCCTGGGTGAGAGAGGAATATTAACTCCCAGGCATTCACCTAAATGTCTTAACACAGATTCCCAAAGGGGTTGAATCTTTGTACACTGCCATAAAGCATGGAAGTATGTGCCAAACTCTTATTCACATGTCCAGCATTTATTATCACCCAACATCCCAACATCCCATTGTCGAATTATTTTACTTTTTGAAATGTAACAGTGTAGATGTTTTCTGAGCTTTAAATTGCAAAAATTGCAGCCGCAGACAGTATTTTTTTAATCAGTCATAATCAGAAGAGGTTAAAAATGTTCTAGCTTGTATATTAAAATCATATTTTTCTGTAACATTTTACAATACAGGACACATAATAAATGTTAGTTAATGTATTTACTAACATAATTTATGTTTTTTAAAGTTAGTGACAATACAGTTGTTCATGTTAACTCATGTTGCATTAACTAATGTTGACAAGCTCAGCACTGGATTTTAATAATGCGTTAGTGAATGTTGAGCTATGATTAATAAATGCTGTACAAGAATTTTTATTGTTTGTTTACATTAGTAAATACATGAACTATGTGTCCCTTTTCTTCCTCGTATTGACAGAAACACTATGAGCAATATGATGGTTTTGTCATCCTGCACGGTACAGACACTATGGCTTACACCGCATCTGCCTTATCCTTCATGTGTGAGAACCTGGGGAAGCCAGTCATCCTCACTGGATCCCAGGTAACCTATAAATCATTGACTCACCTTTGTGTTTAACCATACCCCAATGACTTTCTTTTTATGAGCACAAATTGAGAATATTTAGAAAAATGGACTTAAGCCGCGTTCACGTGTGATTCGCTCTTTTGGTTTGTTTGCTTAGCATCAATTGGTCCGTTTGCTTGGCATTTTCACTGTCGTTTTAAAATCAGAACCTATGAAACCAACAAATAAACGACAACGACAAGCTGGTTTTATTACGCAGATACAGTTGAAAGCAAAATGATTAGAATTTTGTATTATTTTTTAAATTTTTTCCCAAGTGATGTTTAAAAGAGATTTTTATACACATTTTCAAACTTAATAGTTTTAAAAACAAATTTCTAATGAATAATTTCTTTTGTTTTTGCCATTATTACAGTATATAATATTTTATTAGCTCTCTTACAAGATGCTAGTATTCAGCTTAAAGTGCAATTTGAAGGCTTAACTAGATTAATTAGGCAAGTCAATGGTTTGTTCTGTAGACAATCGGAAAAAAAAGGATTTTTTAAGGTTTAATAATATTGATCTTAGCTGTTTTCAATAAAAAATAATAATGTTACAACCGGCTCAAAATTGTAAGAGAGATAATGCGGACCAGGTAAATCGTAAAGAGAAATGATTTATTAACAATAGGCATAATTAACAAAGGATATTTAAAGCAACCAAAGTCAGTATAAATGGTAGTCAGTGGTGAAGAGCGTGTGAATGGTAGTGAACTGAGCTTATGATCCAAAACAAAAATAAAATAATCAAAACGACAGCCAGGAAGGTCCGGCTAATCGAACTCTCCTTTCACGTCAAATGTTGGGCTCTTTATAGGCGACACATAATGGGTCTCAGGTAAGATGACCCACCCACAAATCAGGAACCATGCAGGCTCTGCAAATCACAAAACAAAACAAAACAACCAGGCCCAACATGGGACCTAACAATAATAAGAATTAAATAAAAAAAATGGACAAATAATTGCCTAATGGCTAATAATTTTGCATTTAACTGGTACGTAGCATCTTGTGATGTCATGAAATGTTCTTGTTTGGTTTAGATGTTTTTGATCCATGTTGAATTCATATTTCAGTCGGACCACACCACAGTTTGTTTGGATTTCAGCTGAAATCCACCTTGTTTAGTTTTGGTTGATATGGCAGCAGATAACTGATCATTGTCAGTTAATAGATGAATTTCACCAGAATGGAGATGGCAGTAACCATTATTTTTAAACATAACTGAACAATGTGCTTTATTCAAATCAGATACACACTGTTTATGTAGCTAGACCGTTTATTCTATTCTTCTCCTAGCTAAACAGCCATTGTTCAATCACTGATCATCAAAAAAAATTAAGTACAATTTGACTTGACTATTAGATTCACAGCCATTATATATTTGGCAGGTGCCCATCTATGAGATGAGGAACGATGGGAGAGACAACCTATTGGGGGCGCTGTTAATAGCGGGACAGTTTGTCATCCCCGAGGTGAGTTTTTTTGTTCTTTGTAGCAACATGCTGTCCCGTATTTGTGATGCCGCATGACTGTGTGTCCACAAAACAATTTTTACCTTGAGGCTAGCACATTTTTCAAGTTGTTTTGATAACAGAGGCAGTTTTTTTTTTTAAACTTCAGCAGTGTGTCGATGTGCTGAGCATCCATTTTACACTGCACGCTTGCTTTTTTTTTTCTTCCGGTTGCAGAGTTTTAAGAGTGCTTAACTTTAGGTGAAACACAGCTATCATCACTTTTTGGCCAGACATCCACAAGAGTAATGAACACAGCAATGAAAAAATGGATGAGAAAATAATATTTACATTGCTTTTAAAGGTCCCAGGAAGTTAAAATGAAGTTGAAAAAAATGAAAATATGTTAGTTTTAAGGATATCTAGAAGCTAGTGTGCTACATAAGTGACAACATTTGCATTTAGAAGATATACACCTGATATAACCATCCAAAGCTGATAGTTTGTCACTTCCGCTTAAATGTATCAACGATTTTTTTATGTCACCTCATACTTCAGAGTCTCATCAAAACTCGACCAATCAAATGCTCTCTCATATCTGACATGCCCCGCCCCCTTCAATACGCTTCTCATTTGCTTTAGATTTGATGCACTTGATCTCAAACACTCTTACTGGCATTCACAAATTATCTTTGTTTTTGAGAAGAGCCATGGTGTTTTTAAAATGTTTAAATTGAGCGTGCTGCATTTTCTTTCTTTTCAGGTTTGCCTCTATTTTCATCATAAGCTGTACAGGGGCAATCGGGTCACAAAAGTGGACGCTGGAAGCTTTAACGCATTTAACTCCCCAAACCTGCCACCATTGGCCAATGCTGAAGTCGACATTAAAAGTGAGCCACCATTGCCTTAGTCCTTATGAGTGTGTTAATGGATCAGTTCGTCCAAAATGTTCAGTACATACTAGTTATTCTTTTAAGTGAGACCAAGACTGAATTGCACAACTTAAAGGTATAGTTCGCCCCCAAAAATTTACTCATCCTCAAGTGGTTTCATGACTTCATGAGTTTCGTTTTAGGGCGTACTCACATTGTGCTATCCGAACCGTGCCCAGGCGCATTTCCCAGTTTGTTTGACAAGTGTGAGTGCTCCGAATCAGGTCCAGGCGCAGTTCAGTTGGCCGGCCCTGGCCTGGTTGGAAGACGTGTGCCAGAGCGTGGTTCGGTTGGGCTTTGTCGCGGTATGCTTCTAGTGTGAGTGCAAAGCGAGCCCGAAACTGAAGACGCGACATCACTTTTAAGGGACTGTTTCATATGGATTTATTAATCATTCTTACTTTTCCATGAATGCAAACTGTCATAGTTTATTAAAGACGCAAACCCCTCGCTGTACGACAGCTGCACCTTCAACAAACCTCCTAATACCTGCAGCACGAGGACTTTTATGATAATTTATGAGCGCTTCTCTTCCTGTTAAACTCGCATCATCGATGACGTAAGCGTGATCAGGTGTGGTAGGTAAAGATGCAGTGTGAGTGCAGGCCTTTGTGGAGAGGGGAGGGGGGACAACCGTGCTTCGGCACGGTTCAAGGCAACCGTGCTTAGTGAGAGTATGCCCTTACTGTTGGACATAAAATAAGTTATTTTGAAAAATGTTAGAAACCTGTAACCGTTGGCTTCCATAGTAGAAAAAAACAAATACTATGGAAGCCAATGGTTACAGGTTTCAAACATGTTTCAATATCTTAGAAATGTTATACATATTAGAGAGAGTTTTGATAATATGAATAAATATTCCAACATTTGTTTTGTTTTTTAAATTATTCACAATCTTTCTGCTCCTTCGTTAAGAAAATGTTTAACTCTTACATCAGAGAAAACATCTCGAACGACACGCTCCGTGGTAAGAGGGGAGTGTATTGTCCCTAGACATAAAACCTCTTTTGGCCAATCATCTTTTTATTATAGAGCCACAAGTCTATGGAATACTCTTCCAACAGAATTAATCACATGCACAGACTACAAGAGTGTTGTGATTGATTTTCTGTTTAGTCTGTATGTGATTGAGTCTGTATGTTTTAAATAAATGTTTTACATTTTATTTTATTTTATTTATTTATTTATTATTATTATTAATATTATTATTATTATTATTGTTGTTATTATTATTATTTTCTTTTTTCTTTCTTTTCTTTGATTGTTTTAAGATTTACCTGTCCAGTGACTGCAGGTGGAAAATAGTAATCTTGCTAAAACCTGGCACAACGCATCTTTCCTTTTCGAGTTTAATGTATTTTTTGTCCCTGTTAAATACATAAAGTCAATTGAATTAAAAAAAATAATAATAATAATAATAAGTTTGTGACAAGTGATGGGTGAGAAATAATTATGAAAGGTTTTTCAGTTTTGGGTGAACTATCCCTTTAAGTATTATAAAAGTGGCCTGTGTGGGTTATGTATGGTGTATTATCACTTATATTTTTCTTGGATTAAGCTGCCATTTTGGAAGACTATGAATATTTCAGAAGTTCATATTTTTTTTATGGTGCTTTTTAATCTTTTATGGTGCATTTTTTAAATTTTTTAATTGTGAAAACCTAATTGGTTGATTTGATTTGAAGTCAGTAAATAAGCTTTTTTAATACCTTTTAATAATAAAACTAATGTGAATGTATTCTAAATTTGGCAGATTGTGAAACTGCAACATAAAGTAGTCATCATTATGTTTTTAACTATCTGAATGTACTGTACATATGACATTTTAACTAATGTAAACAGCAAAAAAAAAAAAAAAAATCACAGAAACTTAACTAAAATAATATAAAATATTAATTTCCTTTTAACTAGTTTAACTTATTTTTTATTTTCTATTTAAAAGAAAATGAATATATATTTGTATGATTTTAGTTGTGTTTCCCCTATTTTTAGTGTTTTTTGTCTGTTTATTTTAATAATCGTGTGCTGTGAGAAATGAATTAAAAAGTGCAAATGTTCCATGTAGTCTCATGATTGTCATTAGTTGTTAATATGTAGTAACAAAAAAAATGTTTAAGTGTTAAGTCACAAATAAAACTAGTGTTAAGTCATTGCCAATTGAAATGTAAAGTTATTATTATTACTCTTCAGTTAACTGGGACACTGTGTGGCGAGCCAATACAACCTCTAAATTCACTGTCAACACCCAGATGAACCGTAACGTGGGTCTCCTGCGGCTCTTCCCAGGAATCACTGCAGATACAGTAAGGCTGTGTGTCAGGTGTTTGTTCCGTTTTCGTCATGTGCTCCTTTGTTCTGTTTCCCGCTGTTTCCAATTGATTGTTTTCACCTGTGTTCCCCTCCTGTGTCCCATTAGCGTGTGTGTATATCTACCCTTTAGTCTGTCTCCGTCTTTGTCGAGTATTGTATTGCCACCACCATTTGTCCATGTGCCTGTGTCTCCGTCTTCCTGTGTCTCCAGTTTCCAGTGAGTGTGAATAAATCTACGTGTTTGATAAATTCCGTGTTTCGTGCCTTTGTGAGTAAAGCAACCGTGACACTGTGTGGTAATGTCTGCTTTTATTTACCACATATTTGTTTCCCAAATCTCTTCATTCAGCACAAGAACTTGTTCTTAGGCCTGTCACGATATCTATGTTTTGTTGTACGATATATTGCACAAAAATATATTGCAATAAACGATATTATTGTCATTTTAAGGCCATTTTATGGGACTCATTATATAATGCCACAATGACGATATAATATCATCACAATGCAAGTACACTCTTTCAAAGAACACATAATATTTTATTCTTTAAAATATTTCATTTAATTATAGTCATTTTAACAATGTAATAATCAGGCATTGGAATCAGAATGTGAAAATTTATATCCTAAATGAATAATAATAAATGTTAACAAAAAAAGTGCAAGGTAAAAAGTAACAGAGGCTGCGATATCTGCTACCAGATCTGTTTTCAGACACCCACATGAAAGTATACTATAGTAATTTATAGTAAATACTATAGTGTTTTTTTAACCATACTGACACTGACACCTCCAATAGAGATAAAGATGTTGCGCAATCAGCTAAAATGTTGCTAGAATTGGTTTTTATGTATAGACGATATATATTGCATCAGCAAAAATGATTGAGGTCATGTCCATGTGTTGTGCGATAAGTCGATATATTGATTATTGTGACAGGCCTACATGTTCCTTATTTTAAAAGATGCTCCGGCCTACAGAAATTGGTAAACATTTCCATTAAGAAGTGTTTGAATTAGATTTATTCTCTGTGTAGATAAATTGGTAAAAATGTTCCTTTAAGAAGATTCAGATGTTTAAATCAGATCTATTCTGTCATCATGCAGGGCTTTTTTTATAGTTTGGGTCAGCATGTGTTACCGGACAAGCCAAAAATTGTATGTTTCTTGGTGACCCACCACCTCCTCCAGCACCAGCTGTCTAGATAAATTGATTAACTTTAGGGCTGAAACAACTAATCAATAAAATCAATAATTACTGATTATGAAAATCATCGTCAATGAATGAAATCATTGGTTAGCTGGCATGGGTACATAATGAAATGAATCAGAATGGCTGAGAGTTCAGGCACAGTAAGAGTGGTGGAAAAATGCGTGACCCACTAAGCCAAGGGAGCATTTTATATTAAATTCATTGATGAAAGTTGTAACCTGTAAACTTTTTAAAGTGGATGTGGATTTATTTTGTCAGGCAGCAGATTTTATTTGTATAAATGAATGTTGGCAGTATAAGAATAGATGATTAATGAAGTTCAGAGATCAGATCAAACTTTTCTGATGTTAAAGTTTTAAAAGAAAATTAGCTGTTCACTGTATTTATTTGCCATATGTTTTTGCTATCATGCAGACAAATGTGAAAAATTCAAATGTATAATTATCGGCTAATATATCGGCCTGCAAATCTAAAGAGTTATCGGTATATCAGTCATAAACAATTCCATATAATTGCATCCCTATCCCATATATCCATGAAAATGCATAGATATTGCATTTAAAAAAATTTGATTTGTTTAATAAAGTGTTCATGTATCAAATACTGCTTCAAAACATCTTTATTTAATCTTGTTTAATTTCAGAAAGAAACGTGCGCTCCACAACAAGCTGCTGCTGTAACTGATGCCATTCTCAAATTGCTGGTCACTGAAATATATCCACTGTTTATATTTATAACACCAACCCAGTGTTAACACCCACCCAATTTAATTCAGAATAAACAAAACAAACAAGCATAAAAATTGTGCCCTTTAATTTATTTCTAATCCAACTAATCGGTAAAATAATCGGCCAATTCATCCATTATGAAAATTAATCCTTAGTTGCAGTTCTAGTAAACTTTTCCTTAAAGAAGTGTCTGTCAAATGTTTAAATTAGATCTGATCTGTCATCAGGTCAGGGCCTTTTTGCAGCCTCCTATGGACGGGATAGTATTGGAGACGTACGGTAGTGGTAATGCCCCTGATAACCGCGCTGACCTGCTGGATGAGATCCGTAAGGCGACCCAGAGAGGACTCATCATGATCAACTGCACCCAGTGCCTCAGGGGCTCGGTCACGACCTCGTACGCCACGGGACAGGTACAGTACAGCGGGGAAAGCTTCATGTTGGTGTAAAGCTTCATATGGTGTAATCCTTTAATATTCCCTTTCAGGCTCTGAGTGACGCCGGTTTGGTCGCTGGGTGTGATATGACCCCAGAAGCTGCTCTTTCAAAACTGTCCTACGTGCTGGCAAAACAGAATCTCAGTATAGAAGAGAAGAAGAAGGTGTGTGCGGTTTCCACAAGTATTAAAGGGGACCTATTATGCAGAAATCACTTTTATAAGGGGTTTAAACACAGTTGTGTGGCAACAGTCTGTGAATATAACTAGCCTCTAATGTTAAAAATGTATTACATTTTACTTTTTTATGGTCACACTTCATAAAAACAGTCTGCAGAAACACTTTGATTGACATTCTCCTTTTGTACGTGTCATCAGAGGTGGAAAGCCCCGCCCATTAGTGATGATCTTTCCCTCATTAGCATAGGACTTCAGTCTTGTTTTTGAATCTGCCACTATGCTGACACACAGACATTTGTAGCTCCGCCCTCGTTTGAAAAGAGCACAATCTCATTTGAATTTAAAGCAACAGTCACCAAAATAGCACAATTATGATCAAAGCATAAAAGGGGCAGTTTCAAAGAGTTAAAAAACATTATTTGTGTGGTATTTCGGAGCTGGAACTTCACATACACACTCATCTGAGACTTATTTTACATCTAGTAAAAAGGGGCATAGTAGGTCCCCTTTAAGCATCAACTGATTATAACATTTACATAAAGTAGAACTATGTTTTAGAAACATTTTTGAAGGATCATGGAAATAAAGTAGATTTTAAAAACTATTCAAATAGAAAAGTTATTTTTGAATTGTAGTAATGTTTTGTAACATCACTGCTTTGATTGCATTCAAATATAGCTTTAGTGATCAGAAGACACTTTTAAGAACATATTTTAAATGGCAGTGTGAAAGATAAAATATTTTAATAATCTAATTTACAATTCAACTCTATGTATTTTTGTTTGTAACATAGATTTCAGCAAAAAATGTAAGAAATGCAATGTGTTGTAACCAATGCTGCTCTACAAGGGCAAGGTGCAGTAACTACACAAACACTAAAACTGAGAGTGATGTTGTTAAAGTTTTTATACCAGCCAGTCAAACATGTTGGTGCTAGAGCTTTATTTTCTCTCAAATGGGACACGGTTGAACCACTTTTTCTCTGTTGTAAAATCTTTTTCTAAGAACAGTCGGTTATGGTTCCAGTTTTATTTTCACATGAAACTGTTCTCAGCAGGGAGTTCTAGATGGTTAGATAACTCTGTTAAGCCATGCTGGACTGGCAGAGATTGTGTGTGTGTATGTTTATTTATTTATTTATTTTTTGTTATTCAACGTGATAAATATTATAAAAAAATAGTTCCCAAAACAGAAATATCTACTCATTCATATCACTGTTTACATTACACTTGCATTACCAAGGCAAAGATTGACACGTTTGCATTACAATCCAACGAGCTCCGTTATCAGCACTACTGTGGAAAATTAAACCGTATTTATGCTGACTGGGACACAATGGAATGGTTAATCAAAGATAATCGTTTGAAAAACCGTTTGGAAAAGTTGAAAAGCAGCTTCTGTTACAAGACAGAATAGATGTTACAAAGCCCATTTTAGACCTTAACTTAATTTTGACCAAATGTGTAGTTTTTGTGCTTTTACTTTAGATGGAAGAATAAGTAAACAGTACTTACATTTTTTGAAGTATAAATTTGACTCCCTGACCTTGACACACAGGGTCTGTAGATATCACACACATACACACACTATCTATCTATCTATCTATCT
>CAIGQV010017386.1:2228943-2246623 GCA_903798115.1 Danio jaintianensis
CTATCTATCTATCTATCTATCTATCTATCTATCTATCTATCTATCTAAAGTGAGTGAGTTGTTTATAATTTTAAATAGTGGTGAAAAGTTTATGAAGCACTAATCTGAATGATAACATTTTAAATCCTAAACAAATATCATCAATAGTTTTTTTTTTGTACATTCTACTCAAACACATGACTATAAATATAAGGTCTAAATCATTCTAAGTAATGTTTTAATATTTTCCTTTGCTGTGTATCTCCTTGATTTGGTGTTGGTGCAGGGTCTGTGATGTCTGTGAAATGTCCTTGATCATGCTACTGTTTGCTAGCATCTCCAGATGTGGCGTAGCAGGCGTTGAGTCCACCAGGGCTTTAATTTAATCTTCAGCGTCGTTAATTCTTCTCTCAGTGGGACTATTGGACCACACACACCCCGAAGAAGAACAATGTGGAGCCGTGATGGGCTGGTCCTCCCAATGGGACACTTCACAAGAAAGTGTAAAATGAAAACATTAAAAAGCTTGCTGTGTCTCTTAATAGATGGATCCTGCATAGCCGAGCTGTGTTTCTCCACAAGTCAGTACGAAACCAAATACAAGTCTGTAAATGAGTGAATGTTTTTGCTTTTAAATGAATGTTTGTCCATGTACATATATTGTTAATATTATTAATTATTATGATGATGTTTGCTAGATAAAGAGTTTTAATATAAAAACAGTCTCGGAAAAATAGTAACCGTTGCAAATATTAAACAGATAAAAAGCAGTATTATATTAATAAAAAATATATTTACAAAACCACATTACAAAAATAAAACAAAATATTTTTTTTTCATGAAAATATTTGTTATTTGTGAATATATTGTTGTGCTTTAAGAAATGGTATTTTACTATTCCTGTTTAGGCTAATGATAATAAAAATGTGTGCTTTTTGTTGTAGTTTTCATTAATTCACACATTCATGTCCAAAACGTCTTGTTCAGGGTGTGTTTTCTGTTACGTACAATAGTATTACTTTATTTTTAACAAGAGCAAGTGTTCCAGGTTCAGTTCTTCATGACTAAACTAAACCATATAAGTATATATAATTGTGAAACAGGATTTTTTGGCTAAATAAACATAATACTTAGTGGTAAATTAATACAATAAGCTTATAATAAAATGATTATAAATAAACAAATATGCATTGGAGTAGGGCTGCACGATAGTGGAAAAAAATGAAATTGCAATATTTTTTTGTCTGCGATTATTGAGATATCAATATAATTTCAAAAGATGTGATAAATCATAAATTTAGATTGAGATTATTGTTTAGGGCAGTATCTGCATAAAATATAGTAAACAAATTAGAAGCATATTACAACAAAGCAAATTACAACAAAGATGCAAATGAAATAAATCATATAAAAAAATTTTCTGCACAATCTAACAGAATTGAGGCACAGAAATTCAGTCATTTAAAATAGCACTGCATAGTCTTATATATAAATAAATGAAATAATCTTTCTTAAAGCTTCCAAATGAAATACCTTTCATTATATTAGGGTTAAACTTTGCGGAGACTCCACAAATCACATGTTGAAATGAAGTGTGGTGGCTGGTTATTACAATCCCAACTTGACATTGCAGATCTTGCGATGTGACTATTGCAGATTCACACATTGCGATATCGATGCTGAAACGATATATTGTGCAGCCCTACATTGGAGATTAATCCATTTTGAGGTTGATATTTAAGTCATATAAGGTTTGTTCACCTTTTGAATTTGATGAACAATACGTCACATGGCAATAATAATAATAAAGAAAATTATATTTACAACTGGAATACACCAATATTTTTTGTTTTCTGTGATTTAGTTTGACTCTAAATAAAGTTATATTATTAATGACTGTTTTTAAATTTGTGACTGTTTTTTCATGTTGGAGAATACAAATACAAAGTCTCATCAGCGATTTTGAACTTTACAGGGGTCAGCAGAAAAACACCTGTGAAGTGATCTTTTTAGTGAGTCTTTAGAGGCCATAGGAGGAATGGAAAGCATTCGAGCGTTTGTGGTGACATTAAATCAGAACATGCCAATGCAATGGCTGTAAGTCCTTGTTAAAGATGATTTGACACAGTGATTCACATTTCCTTACAGCACAAACTGTCACATTCACTTCCTGCAAACAAATATACAAATACCTGTTTAAGATGAGTTTTTAGACAATGTGACATGTAATGAAGATCTGGATATTGTAGGCATAGCTGAATAATAAGAGTTCAGTTCGTAGGAATGACAAACCGTGAGCCTCAAACAACATTGTTTCTTCATTCCCGTGTAAATCTGAGAGTAAAATTCTGGATAAAACATCAATCGGAAACCTTACTTTGACTACCCACACGAGATTATTAATATGCACGCCCTATATCCAACGTTTGATTGGCTACAATGATTCCTATAGTGAGACTACAACAGTGATCTTTTTCCCCTTATTTTTAAGTTTATTTGGGACTCTTATTATGAAAACAGGTCATGCTTTAAGGAAGAGTCTTATCTGTTCAGAATGCAAAATGCGGGATATACGGTTATATTCAATGTCATCCCAAAGAGGCATAAGATCTATTTAAATGTACTTTTGTTAGTTTAAAATGCATACTGTGAAATTTTCCACATTTGTTTGTAATGAGGCAACCGACACATCAGACACATAACGATACATTTTATATATAAATATTTGCGTCCACACTGACGAACGAGCCATCTCTTTTTTTTGAGTTTATTTTTTTTCCTCGGTGCTACTAATGCATCTGACTAGTGAATCCAGCTCGTGTAATGAGTCTAATAAAATGGTGAAATTAGCAATTACAGTCAGTGTAGTAGTGAAATAAAAAATCAAAATATTTTTACCAGCATTTTCAATACAATATAGCTGTGGTCCTTATCGTTATAGTAGATCTGCTGTTGTTTTACGAATTCTGGAACTTATCTTTATAATTATTGTGCTTGGTGTGAACGGGCCTTTACTGTAATTTCATAATTGTATTTTGTATTTGAGCACTATATGAAATGTCCCAATAATCAACTCATCTGTTTATGCAGAGGCAAAAACATCTCTGTCTGTACCTTTTGTTGAGTATAATTGTAATTTATCACGTATTTCGTCCACAAACACAACTATACTCTGGTGGCATAAAGATAGCTCACTCACTCCTTCTAGCTTAAATAAACCCTCCATCACTTGAATTGAAAAGGAATCTACTCAACTTGTTAAAATATTTTTAAAATATATATTCTGATTAGAAATACGTGCCTACAATTTTGCAAAGCGTAAAATACGGTCACAGAAGGGGGACTGAGACTAGAGCTGACAGTTGGTAATAATGCAAACAGGTAAAGTCTTATTCTTGATAGGGATTAGGAGGGGACCAGTATGGATTGAATCGGAGACTGATGGTGGAGATGGACATGGAGGAGGTCAGAAAACACAACCAGAAGGGAATCACACAAGGGTAAAGGAGAGACGCAAACACTGGAGATAAACAGGATCATTTGTGTGATTGGGAGTGTGGGGAACCTGGCCTGGTTGTGACAAATACGTTGCTCCAAGTACCTTTTGTTGCACGTTTCAGATAGATGCCTGTAATGTACGCATCTATGAGAAGGTGGGGCTTGTTGACAGTTGTGCTGTTTAATGTTTTTATGAAAACCATGGTCAAAAGTTTTGCATTAAAATGGTCACCTTTGGTTAAACACACCTGAAAAATGTCTTTCGCAGTCGCCCCCACCAGCTGCCTTCTTCTGACTTCTGAAAATCTTTATTTATTTATTTTATTGCACCTGTCCTATAACTGAATGTTTGGCTGTTAGTGGTTGTTTCTGGCTAGCTGTGTTGTGCGGGTGTGGAGATGTGTGTGGGCATGTTGAGTAACAGGTCTTTTATCATGTAACACATTTCTTCCCTTCACTCAGACTGACATCACAAGGTGCTCAAAGTCGTTTAGAGAGTTCACATTTTATGTAATTACTTTATGGTTTTGTTCATTAGAGCAATAACAGAATCGAATTGAGAGCATCCATGCCATTGTCTTGTAGAACTTACATTTAATATTGCACTTATATTAGGTATTATGACACTTTTTTCCAATGTATGGGCATGTTTGTGTAATTGTAGAAACATGAGAATGTCCCAGCGCATTCCAGGAAATATTGTTTGTTCAAAAAATGTGCGGAAGCTCAAGCATCTGAAACAATCTCTTCATAATTCTGAGAATCTGCTGACGAAGTCAAGATTTGTGTCAGGTGATGCTTGACTGAATCACAAATAATTATTAATGATAATGACAAAAATGTATAAAATTGACATTTATTAACTTGTTAAAAGCAACTTTCAAATAAGGGCAATTGAGTTTATGAAATCAACCAAAGAACAAGGTAACACTTTAGTTTATTTCCACTAACTAGTGCTTATTACTTTATTATTAAGATATTGGCTGTTTATTAGTACTTATAAAGTATAATCTTATTCTACATCCCTAATCATACCCAATAATTAAACTGAACTACTACATTACTATTGACAAGCAACGAAGTAGTACTTTATTGAGCTAAAAGCCTTAGTTAATGGTTTGTTAATAGCAAGAATTTTACCTTCAATCAAAGTGACTGAACAATATGTACATAATATGACTATCCAATTTAATTTAGCTTTGTTGATACAATTCATTTGATTTTTTTTTACCAAACTATATCAAACTGATGTGAATTAAAGATGAGATTTTAAACAAGATTTTTATTTGACAAAGCAGCTGCTTTGTTTATTGTTCCCAATAAATATGTTATTCATTGTTTTGCACAGTAAAATACATATTCATTTAACTGATACATATTAGTAACTGTGGCTTTCAGTAAATTTTGCACATCCCTAATCATCAACTAAAATATCCTTTGTGGTTCACCAATGCTATCTCACAGCAATTTGTAACTTTTTGATTTAGTGGCTAATTTGTATTAATTTGTACGATCTCATTCATACAATTTAGTATGATTTGGTTTGATGCCTTTTAAAAAAGGTACATTTTTGTACGACTGAACTCCTATGAATTTATACAAATTAGCTACTAAACTGACAAAACGTAAAATAGTTACGTTTCCTCGTGAAATTATTCAACTGAAAAGGTTCAATCAGGGATGGGTTTCCAAAAACCATTGTTAGCCAACTAAGATCATAAGTTCCATCGTTACAAACATAGTTCGTTGATTTGGCATTTTCCAAATCCATCGTTCCATTCATATTTTAGAAAAGAATATGGAATATTCTCAATAATATTTGTAAAGGAAACATAGGCCCTATATATGCCGTTTACATATGTTTTTAAATGCGTGAGCGTGTAAAACAATAAAATTTGCACAAAAAATTATGTTTTTTTTCTCTAAAGAAGTTGCTACTCCACAATGTTTAGAGTGTAATTATGGACGTTTTACGCTATAACTAACGTGGTTCAAACGATGGATCTGCGACAAAGTAACTACGGTTTTGGGAAACGCTCGTCACTACATCGTTTTTTTCCCAGACAATGCATCGTACTATGCAACCCAGGCTTATTCTGAAAACGTACCGCTATATACATTTCTGGAGAGCACCAAATATGTCCCAGGAGGTACATTTCTTTGCAGTTTATGTTTTCACGAATACACCAGAGGCTGCTGTATACGCTTTTTGATATCTCAAATTTCTCTCGCGAGTGCCATTTGTGCCGGCTGTTCTCGCGTAAAAGGCCGCTATCGACTGACTGACTGACTGACTGACTGAACGATCGACTGACCCACCCTCCTCCTTTCCTAAACCCAACCAATAGTGTTTTCAAAAGCACCGAAGCACCATGGCGAGCTACTGGACAAACTGGTAACAGCGGTAAAGCTGTCCACATGGAGGTAAGCGGTCAGCTGGTCAGCACGAAAAGGAACGGCATCATACCGCCCCATATCATTCGTTTTAAAAACGAAATGCAGCCATACGTACTTCTGACTACATAATTTGCGATCTCCAGAAATGTATATAGGGCTACGTTTTCAGAATGAGCCTATGTTGGTACTATGATATGTCAGTCACGAGTTATGTCGTTGTTTGGGAAATGCACACCAGATTAGAAGCATTTTACAGATCACCTCAACCCTGCATAATGTTCATTTTATAATGTTGTTCGTCAGCTTTCAGCCACAAAATGCAATTACAAATCTCTGTTCAGTTACAACTTTGGCCTAGTGTTATATCTGGCCTAATTACACAGATATTGAACACACTAATAAGAACGTATCTTAATGACCACGTTGTGATCTGTCGAGTAGAGCAAATTATGGAACAACACAGGAAACTAGGATGAAATTTCTTCCCCGAAATCCCCCATGGACCGTCAACAGCCTTTAAATGTCTTATTCAGCCTCTCTCTGTGGAGCAACACAAGACCGGGTCCACATGTGGTGCATCAACCTCATTAAGACAGAACCGGGGCCTTGATAAATTAGCATAGTGCCGAGAGACAGAGGGTAATTCGAGTAATTAGAATTGCTTAATTAGACTAATCATGAGGTGGATTGTTTTGACTTTGTTTCTACATGCACTAAGTCTAATAAAAACTTTTTTTATCGTGAGACACTAAAAAATGCAGTTTTTGTTGGTTCAGGTCTTAAATAAGCATTCTACTGCTGTCATGTAAATCAAGTAGTCAATGGAACTTCTGAGTTGTACGTCTTTTCGGTTTGCCGTGCAAGTCCGAACATGTCGCCCCCAGGTAATAAACAATGACAGGTTCAACTGACCTTGGGAGCAACCCTCAGTCTCATTCTGAGTCACTGCATGGGACCTGAAGGAAAACATTTTCCTTTTAATGTAACGTGACAGAAGGTGACACTTCCTTGCCATATTTTCTGGACACACACAACTTTTTTCTAAAATCTGTGGGCCTTTTTTTCTTCTTTAAATGTAGGCAAGAGAAAAAGGACAAATGTGAAAAAAGCGCAACAAGAGAAAAAGAAAGGTGTGTTTGTAAACCAGCCCTACCTGATTCAAGTTTCATGTCTGGCAGATACTCTGACTAGTGAAGAGAAACAGAACAAACTGGAAGGGTAACAGAACTAGGTTGGGTAGGGCCAAACCGAGGGCTGAAGTGCCTGATATAGATAAGGAAACAACTACACCCAGATACTATACATTAGACGGCAGAGTTGTTTAATAGTAGGACAGACTTAAGTGTCACTCCTCCTAGTCATACTACTAAGATTAAACGGTTAGTTGACCCCAAAATGAAAATTCTGTCATCATTTACTCAAATGTTGTTCTTAACCCATATGAAATGTGTTCATCTTCAGATTGCAAATGAAGGTAATTTTTTTATATCCATTGTGCCCTCCAATAAAAGTCTTTTGCCTGAAGAATTTAGCTCTTGTTTTAAAGTATCAGAGCTTTGGATGAATAAACTTTTATTTCAGTTTCAAAATATCTTCATTTGTGTTCCAAAGATGAACAAAATCTTATTGATTTGGCATGACAAGATAGTGAAGAAGGTAAACTTATCCCTTAATTAGACCACTAAGAAGGTTTGGTTAATTGTCTTTCTCTCTATGTGATTAAATTGTCATTTGGTGGACAATAAATCATTATGTTGGGAGCCAAACTATCGGACACATTGGACTTGAGGCTGGGCTTTAAAAACAAATTGGGACAGTAAGAACCCATAATCCCTAGCAATTACCTCCCAGAACACAATGGCAATCAAACAAGGCGGGTATACGCTGTGCAATTGTTGCTTTCGTATGAGCTTGTACAAGTTTTTTTTTTTCCATTGGGATGAAAACTTGACAGTGCCTCTGACAGCAGCATTTTCCCTGTTCTTTTTTTTTGCCCTTAGTGTTGTATGTGTGTGGACAATACAATCTTCTGACCATCATAATTCTCACAGTGTACATCTGCTTTTAACCAGTCTATTTGAAGGCCCATACATACTTGGGCCAAATCAAAAAACAAACTGAAATGACGTCATTTCGAACAAAATCCAGCCGAAACATAGTTCTTTTTTTGAGTTCATTTATGCAGTTCAAAACAGCTTACGAAAGTGAACTTTTGAGGGAGTTCGTTTTGGATCCTAAGTGAAGTTTATTTATAAACAAATTTCTAGATGCCACAAACAAACAAACCTGCAATGAATTTCAAGGCCTGTAATGAATTTCAAGTAAGGCTTCAGTATATTATCTTAATTGCTGGCTGCACCTCACAAACAATTAAATCAAGTTAACAGTGATTTCTCAGATGTCCTCGCTTGTCTCTGCATGTCTAGACCTATATTACTGGAGTGTGATTGACCACAGCTCATTGACTTGAGTGATGATCTGCTTTAGCAGTGTTTACTATTTGGTTTACTAATTCAAAATGCCAGAAAACACCCAATCATTTTTTAATGAAGGGACCAAAACTTCAGACACCTTGAAAGATTTTAATGGACAAACAAAAATTTATGAAGCTTCATTTAATGAATTTAACATCTTCGTTTTTAAAGGGGGGAATAAGCCAAAGGAAAGTGAGTGAATGAGAATGTCCTCATTTGGTGGTACCAATCTTAAACAAAAGAGAGAGAGAGAATCATTTGTGTTTTAATGGGTTAGTAATAGATGACAAAATTGTCCTTTTTGAATGAACTAACTTTTTTAAGTAACCTTTTATAACCGTTCTTGTGCCATTCGTGCTTCCAATAAAATTATATTGTGATGGGCTTACATCAAAGGTGGAATCTGAGCTATACTGAATCCAGTTGTGTGAGAGAAATTTGATCGGATTTTAGCTATTGTGCTTGAGTTTGAGTTTTCCAGGCAGGTCTTCATCTTTCTCCAGTCCTGGGTATTTTCTGCATTGTCACTTCAGGCTCCCTTGTCATGTTCGAAGCTCTCTGTCCACCAATTTTAAATTGTCATTATCCTCTCAGGTCCATCTTTATGGGCATCTTTGCCACGGACAGTTTGCTATTTTTAACCACATATCTGTAGCACCACAGTCAGGCCTGTCACATCTAGATTTAGATTGGGGCAACTCAAACAGCTTTCGCATGCCTTTTATGACGACTTTACCTTTACATACCTTTATGACGACAATCAGTGCTCGTTCACATGAGAAACAAAATGTGTATTCTCAAAGACATGATCTGGACCTTATATCTTGACCTGTCGCCAATTCAAAATCATTCATTCATTCATTCATTTCCTTCGGCTTAGTCCCTTATTTATCAGGGGTCGCCACAGCGGAAAGAACCGCCAACTATTCCAGCATATGTTTTACGCAGCAGATGCCCTTCCAGCCGCAACCCACTAATGGGAAACACCCATACACACTTATTAACACACACACACTCATACACTGTGGCCAATTTTGTTTACCCAATTCACCCATAGCGCACATCTTTGGACTGTGGGGGAAACCGGAGCACCCGGAGGAAACCCACGCAAACACGGGGAGAACATGCAGACTCCACACAGAAATGCCAACTGGCCCAGCCGGGACTCGTACCAGTGACCTTCTTTCTGTGAAGTGATAGTGCTAACCACTGAAGTACACAAGGTAGCAGCGAGTTCGGGAAGGAGTTCTAGATTACAATATCATAATAAATAAGCTTTACAAGGACATTAAACAGAAACAAAGAAGAAACATTCCTTTGATCAGCTGCAGCAGCAGAACATTGCAGAACTATTTATTGACTCTTTTTTTCTCTTTTTTGCAAAATCCAAAATCCTTGTTCCCTGCATCTCCTCAACCATTTCCTCCATAATAATCTTTTATTTCTGTTTTTTGCCCTTTGGCTGCAAATCAGTGCATGGACCATTTGAATGGCAAATTAGAAAGTTTTTTCCTTATCACCTTCCTTTGGCACCCTGCCAAATACCACCTGCCAATGACCAGCCAGTGTTACCAGCAAATTATTAACTTGTAGAGCACGGATCATAAAATCTGGCTCACAAGATTCACTTTCCTGCAGAGTCTTTCATTTCATTTCTAAACGTGACTACTGTAATGCTCTCCTAGCTGGACTCCCATCATCCACTGTGAAACCTCTTCAGATGATCCAGAAAGCTGCAGCCAAAAGAGCCCACATCACACCTCTCTTCTTCTCCCTGCACTGGCAAACAGTTAAAGCTCACATCAAATAAAAAAAACCCTGATGATTGCATACAGAACATCCACAGGCTCTGCACCTTCCTCCACTTATTAATACAAATCTACACCATCTCCAGAAACCTTTGGCCAGTAAGTGAGTGCCACATCATGGTATCATAACAAAGCTCTAAATAATTTCCAGAACCATTAACTGTTCCTTGTTCTGGCAATGTTCAAAAAGCACCTAAAACATATGTTTCTGTGAGCAACTAATTCAAAGACAAAAACATTTCTTATTCATTACTAACTCTAGCTTGTATTTATGTAACAAAATCAGAAGCTTTGTATTAGTAGCACTTGATGTGAGTATTGTTTCTTTAAAATTAAATACTGCTTTCCTCATTGTAAGTTGCTTTGGATAAAAGCATCTGAAATTGAAGTTAAAGTTTAAGATAAAGCTCCAATTTTAGGCAACACAGAATCTTCTGGCCATAAAGGACTCGATTCGGTGCCTGATGAAAGGTAAGGCCGAGCTCTGCATTCAAGGTATTCAGTCTTTGTGAGGTTCAGGCAAAGTCCAAAGATCAGCAGATTTAAATCTTAAGTCTATTGTAAGTTTGTTTACATCTAAGTTTGTTTACATACAGGCAAGAATAATAAACAAGTACATAGATGTAAAGTCTATATTAGTACTCAATGCTTTCTTGAAATATAAACTTTTAGGCATATTTTACTTGCAATGCCTTATTTCTTTTTCTTTTCGGCTTAGTCCCTTTATTAATCATTACATTAAATACATTAAGTACAACTTACTCAACTTTCTGATATTGGTATTCCCACCATTGTTTTTCCAGTTGTATTTACACTGTTTTATAGTGTAGTAACTTGCTTTTTATGACATCTGAGGTTCACAAGAAAATCTGCTGTGTTGTTTACTTAAATACAAATTCTGTGCTACGTTCTTTGAGAAAAATGTACAAATACAGAGGGTAAAATGTACTTCCAACAACGTATTGCAAAGTAATAGTTCAATGACTTATGGATGTAGTAATGAAGTAAAAATTACTCAACAAACAATGTTACTTTTACACTACTTAGTTAAGCAAATTACACTTAATTCCATACTTGAAATTTACTTTAAAAAACCTGAATGAAAAACTAAGTAGACTTATTGTTTGTTGTTATTTGTTACAGAGTATATTTTATTTTTCTGCAATAAATATTGCAATATGAATACAGTTTCAGAAGATAGTTTGAATAGCTCTATTTCATGGTTTTCTGGGGAGTCTAACAGTATTCAGGTAGAGAAATTGAATAATCACAATGCAAAAAAATGCTTTTCTTACTTTGTTTTGTCTTGTTTCTAGTCCAAATATCAAAACAATTCTTAGACCAAGTAAAAATATTGTTTAGTTTTCACCATCAGAAGAAAAAAGTCAAAATTAAGAGTTTTGTTTTAAGGAAATTATCTGCCCGTGGGGTAATTGAAAAAATCTTGTTTTCGCATTGAAAAGTAGATATTTGGACTAGAAACAAGCCAAAAATTTTAAGTAAGAAAAGTAATTTTTGCATAAATCATATAAATTCCATATAAATACAGTGATTAAATACAATTCTGTGGCTCCTGGTCAACTATAATTCAGACTGGACATTGCCTATCTTTGTGATGTGACTATTGCAAATGCACATTGTGATATCGATGCTGAAACCATATATTGTGCATGGAGCATGGCAATATTGATGTTGAACGGTGGTGGAAATCTTTCAGGGCATCAGACTATTCTGGTTTTAATAGTTTTTTAATAGTTGGGTCCATACTGTTCAGGGACACAATATGAACAAAACAAGGTCCAGATCAGATGGTACAATACGTGGTCAATAACTTTCAGCAGATCCAAGAAGGGAAGATGCACGGTCATCTTTCCCACTGCTGCTCCATAAACAGATGCACCAAAGGACAGGGTCAGTTGTGGCACACCGCTTCACAAGACCACACTGAATTGACAGGAGGTCCAGTAAAATATTGTGATGCGATAAACGTTTTGCAAAATATTTAATTGTAGATTATTTATGAGCTAATTTCAGCAAAAATGTCCCCACAAGATCAAAAACTATAATTTACTAAACTATATTTACTATAATTGTGGGCACATTTGATCTCTGCAACGTGAAGAATACAAGTCACACACATTTTGTCTCACCCCTTTGTTCTGTAGCATTTACTCAGGTCTGACCAGTCATTCAGGGACTTTCATGAACTTATAAAATGCTCCCAAACAGCATTATAGTACATTGAGACAGCAAAGATATTCTTGGAATCTGGCTTTAAACATGACAACAAATGTCTTGTGGCCTATCTAAACTTTAGTCTCGTGGCCTATTTGAACTGTAGTCATGTAATTATGTGCTACTAAAAATCTTTACAGCACTAATTATTGAATTGTGCTTCAAAAGCAAATGGTGGGCTGCACGGTGGCGCAGTGGGTAGCACGTTCGCCTCACAGCAAGAAGGTCGCTGGTTCGAGCCTCGGATGGGTCAGTTGGCGTTTCTGTGTGGAGTTTGCATGTTCTCCCTGTGTTGGCGTGGGTTTCCTCCGGGTGCTCCGATTTCCCCCACAAGTCCAAAGACATGCGGTATAGGTGAATTGGGTAAGCTAAATTGTCCGTAGTGTATGTGTGTGAATGGGTGTGTATGGATGTTTCCCAGTGATGGGTTGCAGCTGGAAGGGCATCTGCTGCGTAAAACATATGCTGGACAAGTTGGCGGTTCATTCCGCTGTGGCGACCCCAGATTAATAAAGGGACTAAGCCGAAAAGAAAATGAATGAATGAATGAAGCAAATCGTGGTCAAAGTATAAGATATGAATAGTGCAATACTGGGTATTATTACTGATAATCATAATAAACCGTTTCTCCACTAATTAGTATAGTCCTATTAGTGCACGAAACAATCTGATAATTGATTCACTTCATTCAGCCCAGTGACTTGGATCATCCAGTCAGAATTTATGCATTTTATTTAATTTTTTTAATATAAACTGTACTCACATTATGATGGGATTGTTCCAGATAAACTGATGAGTTCATAAAATATGTAACAATTCCTGCAGTCCCTCCTAATAAGGTATTGATAAATGACTTATTGTTAAAGTTAAAGTGCCTTCTGTATAAAAGCGCAGGAAATCTGTGTATTGTAATATGCTAATGCGATGCTTCATGCAATCTTTCATCAATTAAACTTTATGACTCTTAGCATGAGGCTTTAAACGCATGTTGTGGACTTCCTGAAGGATGCTTATGAGACAAACTCAGATATGACCACACAGACATATTTATGAAAAAATTTAATCTATATACTACAGCTTCTATCAACAATAAAATCAAATGTTTTCATGTTTAGAACAAAACAAATCCTAACATATTCACAGACTCATCTTAAATATCAAATCAAATATCACATTTAAATACATATTATTGTCTTTGGCTAGTTTGAAGTAAAAAATGCAGGAAAAACAAATAGCCAAAATGAAATAAATAAGTCCATTGACACACTTGACTTGCAGAAGTGTGCGTATTTTTTTCTCTCTCTCCAGAACAGCTAGTTTATCGAGTTCATTGCTTGTCCAACAAGATCTTGAGGTGGTTGTCCTGCTGGCTGTCACTTCCTGCCATTATCATTCATCTAATTTTACATTTTTATTTTAACTAAATGCATTTAACATATAGAAACAAGCACGCAGTAATCAAACAAACCCCTAAGTAATCAGATTTTAATACATAATGATTTTCATCAAATGATCAATATGTTTTAAAAAAAAATCTACATTGAAATCATACATCTTAAACACACACTGTGTCTATATTTTGTCAGTGAAGCATATTAATATCTTCACATACTCTTTTAATTGAAAAGTTTGTACTTTTTTTTAGTTGCTGCAGTAATTACATGTTATTTTTTTAGCATGCCTCTGCTACATAATTTTCAAAGACTAGAAACAATATGATTTGTTTCTAAAAAGTAAAAAAAAGTCACTTTTAATACAAACACAAAACATGCTGTTTCTACTGAAATGTTTTTTTTACATCTAAACTTAAATCACGTTTTTTAAGCACACAGACCAATTATTGATTGACTTTACTTTTCATTCAGCATATGCAGCCTTAAGTTCGATTGTGTCTTGAGCAAACACAGAACAAACTTATTTGCATTCTCAAATTAAATTCTATTTCATATTATAACATAATAACTAAATTATTTCCCAGTACTGGGTTGCGGCTGGAAGGGCATCCGCTTCGTAAAACATATGTCAGAGTAGTTGGCAGTTCAATCCGCTGTGTGACCTCTTAAGGGACTAAGCCAAAGGAAAATGAATGAATGAATGAATCACCAAAGTAAAGTTAAACAGTGTTTTCCCTCAAAATCCAATTCTGAATAAAACAACTGCTGACTGAGAGCTCTAATTGATTTAACTTTTCAGCTTTCCTTTAGTCACAAAAATCTCTAAGCTCTAAGGAATGATGTTTATTATCTGAATGCCTGCTGAGATTTAGTTTATTTTTATATTATGATTAAGGTATTAAGTGATAAAGTATAACATTTCAGATTTTATTTATTTATTCATTCATTCATTCATTTTCTTTTCGGCTTAGTCCCTTTATTAATCTGGGGTCGCCACGCTGGAATGAACCGCCTTATTTATTTATTTTACATATTTAAAGTTATAAAACAACAGAAATGTATGTAAACGATTTCTGCTAATCGAATATTGATGTGGCATGCCATGAACTTCATATGCGTTATTTGACTTTTATATATTTTATCATTTAATAGACTGACATTCAAGAGTCTCCAAACTTTTTGGGGCCACTGTCTACATTGTCAAGACCATGTTGCTAATAAACAATCACAACGTATGTACCGACTAAACTTAAAAGAGCAGCGTTTGTGCATGAGTTAAAACGGACGTGTCGGATGTAGTGCTGATTCGCTCTTTCTGCCCAGGAACCCAGAAAAGCCGGTCGGACTTGAAGAGTCGTCATTCCAGTCTGAATGAAAAGCCCGGTGTGAATGAAGCTTGCAGCACACAGTATAAAAAGACTTACTGCACAGCCAAGTTGTCTGTCATCGAGCCGAGACGCCTCCAGAAGAACTACCCGCGCTTTTTTTTCCCTCATCTTGGACCTCGGGTGTCGGAATGGTGTCGTGAAACAGGTGCTCCGCAAAATATGTATTTACGAAGAGATTGTTTTGAAAGAGGAAATGCCTTTTAGAAAGTTCAGTCTACGCTGTTATGAATTGTTCGTTTGTGTACACAAACTGACGCCTTTCCGTAGCGCCTCGCTGCGTTTAGGCCTACTATAAGTATCGTGTTTGTTTGCATAGTTCGTAGTTCCTATAAAGACGTGTTGAGACTTTCCGCTCGGCGTTGTATTGTTTTTATTGGACGCCAGGAACATGTCCGGTGTGAACAGCTTCAGATGTGGATGTGTTTGGGTCTCTTCTGGTCCCTCTGGTGCAGTGGTTCTTAACAGTTCAACAGTTCTATCTCAAAATTGTGAAATGTTTAGGACCACTTGACCAGGGAGACACTGTCTCAGATTCTCGGAAGAAAGATGGCATGATAATATGCTTGTGACCATTTGTTAGCTTGTTTTGTTAGCATTTATTTCATTCTATAAATAGATAGCCTATCAGAAAAACGTTTGACAATGGGACTAGGCCTATATGGGGTCCTTCTGCTGACTAAAATAGGCCTAGTTAGATTTTTTTTTTTTATTAAAAGTTTTGTTTGTTGTTGTCAGACCTATGGCTGTTGTGTATTTGGGGATCAAAAAAATGTAGTATTGTATGGATCTGAATGAGAAAATTGTGTGTGTGGTCAGTGGGAGGACAACATTTGGACAACATTTTGTAAAAGAATCTAATTATATATATATAAAAAAGTGTTTTTCAAGCATAAAAATAAAAGTGTAATGCAGCTTGATTTTCCCCTGTACATTACCATGTGTTTTAAAAACAAAACAAAAAACAATCACATATTTATTATTTTTTACCAGACTTTACAGAAGATAGTGGCTAAAATTTCATTTGGTGTAATAATATACTGAAATAAAAGTTCTTTGGTCAGGCATATTTAGTACAAGAATCAATTGATGACACATTAAGACTGTTTAATGATCTTTATTTCATTTAATCCACAGACTTCCCTGTAATCCACAAACCACTAAGTGTTACCATTTGTCAACAAAATATTTTTTAATAAATTAAATAAAAATAAAACGTGATCACTTTAAATTTTGTGTGTGTGTGTGTGTGTGTGTGTGTGTGTGTGTGTGTGTGTGTGTGTGTGTGTGTGTATGCTATGCTAAATGATAATGGGATACTACGTCAGTTATATTTTGAAATTTTATACTCACAAAAGCAATTTGAAATATTGAAGTAAACACATCAGTATGCTTATTTGATATGCATATGCATTTTATTTGCTTTCTATGTAAATAATTTTTAATTTGTAAATTTAATTGAGACAGACAAAATTATCTCTAGACTTTGATCTATATATATATATAAATATATAAAGTAGTAAAAAGTTAGTAGTTAGTTGGGAATAGATATTATTTCAGAACAGAATTGTGTTTTTTGATTTTAAGGTGTCTTGGTGTGTAAAAAGCAAATAAACAATCCTGCACACTATCAGTAGTTTCTCAGAAATGTATTCAATGTAACATTTTGCTCTCCTGGACTTCATCAGTCATTGGTGTTCTTGGGTGTAATTGTGAGTAATATTAATTAACAGCATGTTACTACTATAGGGTTAGGATTAAGAGCAGGATTTGGTTTAGAGTTAGCTGACTGTAATTACACATATTTAACTGCACCTACACATAGCAGGTGACAAAGATGCAGAAAGAATGTTTCCATATACAGTAAATATGGATTCTTTGAGTTTACAACTTATAGTTATGTGTTTGCGTAAAATGTAATTTTTGTTTTATTCTTAATGTTTTATTCTGTAAACTACAGATGACAGAGGAATTTAAAATTCATTCATTCATATTATTTTTGGCTTAGTCCCTTTATTAATCTGGGGTCGCCACAGCGGAATGAACTGCCAACTTATCCAGCATATGTTTTACGCAGCAGATGCCCTTCCATGCTGCAACCCAGTACTGGGAAACATCCATGCACACTTATTCACACACATACACAATGGCCAATTTAGTTTATTCAATTCACATATACCGCATGTCTTTGGATTGTGGGGGAAACCGGAGCACCCGGAGGAAACCCACGCGAACACGGGGAGAACATGCAAACTCCACACAGAAATGCCAGCTGACCCAGCCGGGGCTCGAACCAGCGACCTTCTGTGAGGCGATCGTGCACACACGCACGCACGCACGCACACACACACGCATGCACGCACGCACGCACACACACACACACACACACACACACACACACACACACACACACATTTTTTAAAGACCTTTAAACAATAAATCGCCCATATCTAGTAAATCAAGTATATTATATTATATTATATTATATTATATTATATTATATTATATTA
>CAIGQV010017386.1:2246633-2270171 GCA_903798115.1 Danio jaintianensis
TATATTATATTATATTATATTATATTATATTATATTATATTATATTATATTATATTATATTATAGTGTTACAGATTAATTTCACACACGCACACAGGCACATACATACTATATATACATACACTATAGTTCAGATGCACAAACCTCCAAGTGCCTCTGAAATTTTCTTCTAAAATTATCATTTTTTATCAGCCTCATATGTTTATGTCCAGCTATTTCACTTTAAAGGGAATTAAAAAAACTATTATTTGCCATAAAAGTGAAAATACTGAACCTACAACAGGCCCGAGAATATTTCAAATGGCACTTAGAGTTTTATATATATTATATACAAACTCTAATACTTTAAAAATCGGTCTCTCTGGTGCCCCCTTGTGTTTCCCTGCACAACTGTTTAATACTGACTTGTAATTTGTTATTTAACATTTTCATATTCAGTGTTAACATTATCATCATCATCGTGGTCCTTAAATCACCACCCACCGCTGAAAGGTCACCGAACACTCACTTATCAAACTGACCAGTATGAGCGGTGTTTTATCAGCGGTTTGCTGTCCGTGGTGCTGAAGTCTCTCGGGACCATTGACGCTTTTACTGGTTTTTCGTTTGGCAGCATGATTAAAATGTCCTCGTCATACGATCTAACACTTTGTCTTAAGGTTTGACGACGGCACGACTGGTTAACGAGAGCAAACAAACGCGGACGAGCGCAAACTGCCAAGCAAATCAATAGGCACAATTATCGCGTCTCAACAGTTTCATCAGTTCATTAAGCAGGCAAAAGACCGACCTGTGACCCTGCTTTTAATTAGAGAGTCCGACGAAATCGCACAGAGGGGCTACATGCTGAGAGGATCTAAACACCCACTGTACACATATCAAATGTTGTTCAAATCGATATGCATGTGTCTCGTAATCAGGAGGGGACTGGAGAAACATCTCATGAATTGCAAATTATAGTGGACCCCTGTCAGATTAATCCTTGCCATATAGAGGTCAAAACAAATGATAAAAATATCAGACCAGGCATATGTGTGATTCTAGGTTTGCAGGTATACATTTTGCATCTCCAAGACAAACCTTCCATTATTTTTCAAAAACATAAATAAATAAAATGTTTTGTATAATAACAGAAATTATATCAAGTTTTCTCTAAAAATAATGGTTATATGTGTAGGGACTGTTTGTCTCTTGAATACAGTAACTTAAAGACTTGTTCCTATACTGTCTCTGCCTTTAGAATCATACATTCAGCTTCAATTATCATGAAATAATTAATTTTCATCTTTTTGTGTGTTTACTATGTTAAATAAACATTTGCATGAAACATATTTTTTTCTGAATTATTTGTAATTTCAGTTAAAAAACAACAACATTTTAATGTCTGTACATATGTTCTGGTCACCTACAGTGCATCCGGAAAGTATTCATAGCGCTTCACTTTTTCCAAATTTTTTTGTTACAGCCTTATTCCAAAATGGATTAAATTCATTTATTTCCTCAAATTTCTACACACAATACCCCATAATGACAATGTGAAAAAAGATTTTTTGAAATTGTTGCAAATTTATTAAAAATAAAAAACCTGAAAAATCACATGTACATGAGTATTCACAGCCTTTGCCGTGAGGCTCAAAATTGAGCTCAGGTACATTCTGTTTCCACTGATCATTCTTGAGATGTTTCAGAAGCCTAATTGGAGTTCACCTGTGGTAAATTCAGTTAATTGGACATGATTAGAAAAGGCATACACCTGTCTATATAAGGACCCAGGGTTGACAGTGCATGTCAAAGCACAAACCAAGCATGAAGACAAAGGAATTGTATGTAGACCTCCGAGACAGGATTGTCTCGAGGCACAAGGGTGAGGAATATTACAAAAAAATTTCTGCTGCTCTGAAAGTTCCAATAAGCACAGTGGTCTCCATCATCCGTAAGTGGAAGATGTTTGGAATCACCAGGACTCTTCCTAGAGCTGGCCGGCCATCTAAGCTGAGTGATTGGGGGAGAAGGGTCAGGGAGGTGATCAATAACCCGATTGTCACTCTGTCTGAGCTCCAGCGTTCTTCTGTGGAGACAGGAGAACCTTACAGAAGGACAACCATCTGTGCAGCAATCCACCAATTAGGCCTGTATGGTAGAGTGGCCAGACGGAAGCCACTCCTTAGTAAAGGGCACATAGCAGCCCGCCTGGAATTTGCCAAAAGGCATCTGAAACAAAATTCTCCGGTCTGATGAGACTAAAATTGAACTCTTTGGAGTGAATGCCAGGCGTTACGTTTGGAGAAAACCAGGCACCGCTCATCACCAGGCTAATACTATCCCTACAGTGAAGCATGGTGGTGGCAGCATCATGCTGTGGGGATGTTTTTAAGCAGCAGGAACTGGAAGACTAGTCAGGATAGAGGGAAAGATGAATGCAGCAATGTACAGAGACATCCTGAATGAAAACCTGCTTCAGAGTGTTCTTGACCTCAGACTGGGGCGACAGTTCATCTTCGAGCAGGACAATGCCCCAAAGCACACCAATGATCAAAAGATCAATGGAGTGGCTTCACAACAACTCAGTGAATGTTCTTGAGTGGCCCAGCCAGAGCCCAGACCTAAATCCTATTGAACATCTCTGGAGAGATCTGAAAATGGCTGTACACCGTCGCTTCCCATCCAACCTGATAGAGCTTGAGAGGTACTGCAAAGAGGAATGGGCAAAAATTCCCAAAGACAGGTGTGCCAAGCTTGTGGCATCATATTCAAAAAGACTTGAAGCTGCAATTGCCGCCAAAGGTGCATCAACAAAATATTGAGCAAAGGCTGTGAATACTTATGTACATCTGATTTTTTATTTTATATATATATTTTTTAATAAATTTGCAACCATCTCAAAACATCTTTTTTCACATTGTCATTATGGGGTATTGTGTGTAGGTTTTTGAGGAAATAAATGAATTTAATCCACTTTGGAATAAGGCTGTAAAAATGTGGAAAAAGTGAAGCGCTATGAATACTTTCCGGATGCACTGTATGTTACGTCCGTTACAAAAAGGCATAGCAACCTTTAAAAGCTCCGGGACTTGTTTTTAGTGATGTCACATCCTCTGGCGAAACAACTCTGGAAAACATTGAGGTATGACATTAGTCTTCTCTTATTAATTTGTACAAAATATTTAGGATACAACAATAGTAGATTCATTATTTGTCAACTCTGTTATTGGGATATTTCGGTGAATTTCTCATTCACTTTTTAAAAACAATATAACATGATGAACATACATAAAATGTTTTAGACATGCCATGTGGTTTCTGGTTTAAGGTTAGCATCTTGAACTAAGTACACAATGTGATGTCAAGGAAGATGTCAACTATGTTATTGTCAATTCTGTTACGTCTGTTAAGCAACAATTAGTAACTGTAATCACATTTAAACATTTTTGTATTGTTTTACATTAATATTCCATTTTCTGTAAATGCCACTGTATTCTGTATATCAGTTTATAGAAAATCAATGGAAAATGCTTGAAGTGTCCCTGCAATTTTGGAACGAGTCATATACAAGTCATATAAGTTTAATGTACAGTGCACTTCACAACTGTTTTAATAATAAAAAGTTATTTGATCATAATACAGATTACACAATGAGTTCCATGCAATTTATTTTTATCTAATAGTGCTTTGGTGGCATTCTAGCCATAGATATTCACAAACAGAAGCCACGGCTGCAGACCGGGTGCACATGCAAGCTGAGACTGCATGCGATGCTTTTAATGCGTACACCTAACCCCACCTCTAACCCTACACCTTACAGTGAAGTCACTAGCTCTATTGAGTGGATGTGTCTGAGACAGCATGCATGAGATTTCATGCCTCAGCTTGCATGTATAAGTCTGCAGCCAGATACTATTGGAGAAGTGTGACTACTACAAAACATTGATGCATCTGCCATTTTGGAACAGTCAATGTCTCATCACTCAAAATAAAAATCTATATATATTTTCAATGATGACACAAGACTTAAATTCCTGAAGAAATGGGATCACCTTTCAAAAGTGAGAATATTTGTATCTTGTGTTAACTCTATATTACAGATTGTTAAACTCTGGTATATTTAATGCTGTATATTAGCTAACTTATTTGACTTTTTAATTGAGTTTAATTCAACTTCTGACGAGTATTGTAGATATTGATATTCATTCATGCATTTCAACTATGGCTGCAGATGCACAATCAGTCAACATACTCTCAAGTGTTCATATATGCCAGTTTTGGCCATTCCAGTATGGTGGACACTTTATGTATAGCAGCTCATAGAAACAGCCAGTAATGACGCATCTATCATTTCATATTCTATGCAAGTCTCTGTCCTATTTTACCCCCTATAGTGACACATATGACGTCTTTAACTTGTATTTTTCAAGATATAGGGAAGAGCCAACACTAACATTTTGACAAATGAAGGAACTGTGGTCCTGTCAGTAATACATATTTCCTAGATTTTTGAGTTTACAGGAAAAGTGTGATCAACATTGATGATTTTATGACCCCCAAAAATAGATTTTCAGATAATTGTAGATCAAATTGTTTGACTATATTACCTAAATCTACCTAAAACGTATATAGTAAAACAGTTAACTATGTTGGCTGCTTTTAGGAATTTGGTTAGTTTATAAAAATGATACAACCAACTCCTTATGACAATTTCAGCATATTTATTCATAAAATGCATCTCCATCAGTTTATCCACCTCATTTGAGCACATATAAGCCTGGAGCAGAAAACCAGTCATACCAGTCATCTTTTTTTTTTTTTGTCATGTTGTTTTGCAATTTGAGATGCAGTTGAGATGCATTATCTGAATAAATAAGCTTTCCATTGATGTATACTTTATTAACTATATATTTGGCCAAGATACATAAATGAGAAAATCTTGTATCCAAATAAATAAAAAGATAAAATCATCTCCAAAAATTAAGTAAATCAAAAATTGAGTTTTAATATTTTCATGGTAGGAAATGTACAAAATATCTCAATTGAACATCATCTTTACTTAATATTCTAATGATTAATGCAGTAAAAGAAAAATATATATTTCAACCCATACAATGTACTTTTTTGGCTTTTAAAAACATAAGACCAGGGTCAAATGCTTTTGTGTTAAAAAAATACATTTTTATCAAAAAATTATAATTCACCAACAAGTGAGTGGACTGATTTAGCACAACACAGTATAAACACACACACTGTAATTTTATAATAAATGTAAATACTTAAAGAAAAGCAATAAAATGTTGTCCACTTTGATCGAAACTTTTGTTTTGTCCATAAGTAACTGTACAGTGTGGTCTTATGTTCAGCAACTTAGGCAACACTAACTCACTCATGTAGTGGAGTATTTGTATGGAGCTCTTTTTTATTTGACTTTAACTTACAAAACATATCACTATATATAACAGCCTACACGTCCAAATGTTTTCATTTGTAGTGGCCAAACATGTCTACTGTGTATCACAGTTTGAGAAATCTAGCATAAACAACCACTGAGTTATTGATGCTCAAACAACATGTTACAACCGCAGCCGGTGTCCCCTACGTGCAATTTTCCCAAATCTCCCCCACCACACACACCCATAACTCACTCCTAAAAACTCGCTCCAATCGAACGCTTCAGTGGAACCATATTTCATTGTCCCCTGTCATTGATAAATTATTCATGAGCGTTCAATCCAATCAGTTATTCTGTTTATCCAAGTCCTCTCAGGCGTTTGTCGCTTTCTTTCTTCTTGATCTCACGGGCGCGTCCTAAATAGCGGCAATATTCGCTAAACGGCCCGTCTTGCACCCCACCGGCCCATCTCAGTTTTTTTGAGTCAGGATGGAAGATATTTCAACAGTCTTAATGAGGAGCCCGGAGCGATTTGCGTACGCGCGCAGGGGCAGCAGATGTCGAGCCGCGCTCCCGGGAGACTCGATCCGCGGAATTTCATCTTCGTGTCGGGATGACCCTGCGCTATCCCGGAGAGGACAAGCTTGTGTGCGTGGTAAATCACCTTTACAATGGATTGTAATCATGAGGTCCTAAAGGACTAATGCATGAGCGGCTCCCTTCCCCATCCAAAACTAATCTGAAGCGCGCGCGCAATGGCTATCAATGCAACTTACGACTTTGTATATTGGGCCAAGTTGATGAGCCAATATCACTTCCAGCTCACAATCAGACTTGTCAACAGTCAACCGCCTAATTCCCTTTTAATCGGACCGACAAAACCCCGCTCCTTCAAAAGAGAGTCTACAGGAACGAGTATATTATTGCAATAATGCCTGTCTGCTTATCTACAGCTTGCTCCTCTGTATGCTCGAGATAAGAGTTTTTATTAAGAGGGCATGCAGTAATGTCCTGTGTTCGTCTTTCAAAGCCAAGAGAATAACAGACTTTATCTAGTGTGTTAAGCTTCGCATTTAAGCTGCTCAATAACAGGCCGGGTTTGCATTCGGCTGCTTAGAAAGCACGCAGCAGGGAGCCTTTTGGTGGATCCGCTTTGGTGTTTAAGGATCTGGCTTTCATAAATAATGGAAAGTTTTGAAACGAGTGTTCTGTCGCCACAAAACAAATAATCTTATAAATAAATAAATTAAGTTGCTGTTTCAGCTTTTACATGTTAGCTAATCAAAGAATTAGACGTGCAAAAACCAGCCAAACAACCAAATAATGGCACACATTCTTCTTTTAGATGGCAGCTGATATTTTAAAACCGAACTGTACATTTGCAGTGAAAAAGAAAATGGTTTGAAGTGCTTAAAATGGTTAAAGAATTTTAGTTCACCCTATCCTTCCGAGCCAATCACAAATTTGTACATCTTGGGAATACAAATAGAGGTAGCCTATTTTTACCTATTGTGTGAGATTTCTGTCTCTCATGTGACACTTATTTCACCAAAAATGTAGGTAAAAAATAATAAATAAATAAATCCATATGAATTGAGCAGTTTAATTCAAGTCTTCTGAAGAGACAGGATCATAAAATGATAAAAAAAGAAGTCTCACTTTTGTTCGCATGTAAACCCTGACCAGCAAACAAAGTTTAAATCATCCAGATTTGGTCACAGAAACTCAAGCATGCTTGCTTGATGTGCCAGAACCAATGAAAATCATAGTCATTCTTGCCAGTCCTGTAGCATGTTTGAGCTTCTGCAATAACCAATAATGTTTGTTCTCACGTGTCAAGCAAGTACAGTCGATAATCTATTTATATGTTCTGATGTTTATGAACACAAACTTAAAAAATATCTGTTAATCATATTAAGCAATTTTGTCTCTTCAGAAGAATAAAAGTGCTCAGTTCAGATTAATTGAATTAATTAATTAAGTCTCTCAAATATGATTCAAAACATATTTTGTGCTATAAAGGATGAATTATCTAATGCTCTGGATTGTCATAAATCAAGAGAGATTTTTGTTTATTTCGGAGTGAACTAACCCTTCAAGCTATTTCTTTAAAGATTCAAAACATCTGTAAGTTCTAGAATTTCCACGATTTTTTGAAAAAATTAAAAGAGCTATTAATTGGGTAAACATGCTGTCTTTAATACCTTGTCTGCGTTGAAGGATACGCGTCACAGCGCACGCGAGGAACTGAACCGAGGAGCGCGCACTGATGAGCATCAGGCGGCAGCGCGACCACACGAGAGAGAGAGAGAGAGAGAGAGAGAGAGAGAGAGAGAGAGAGAGAGAGGTGGAGTTCTTCAAGGTAGTCCTCAACAGGCTCGCGCGAGTTCACCCCTAGACCTGCAGTGTAGACAAGACGCGGCGCGGACAACAGCCTTTCCCACAAGGATGATGTATGCCAGAAGCGCACGGATGATATATGGATTGTATGGGGCTCTTGCGTGCTTTGATGAGTGTCAACATTTGGATGTATGATTTTCCACCCGGCAAGTGATTTGGGACAGAACCCGGACGATCTAAATGAGTCAACAGTTGGATGTACCTGAAAGGGAACCTCTGGATTAAACCATGCCACTGCTTTGGAATCAGAGAGAACCGTTTGCAAAATGACTCGGAACTCCAGAGCGCTGTAAGCGGGGCGAGGAAATATACCCACAGCCGCACAATGGATTTACCAAACTCTAACGGGTCATCTGGGGCGGACAAGCAGAAGCCCGGTCTGATTGACTTGGGGACTTTTTTCGTGGACGCTGACATCATTTTTGGATTTACCAGTCATCTGTTAAAGCGAAAAGCCAAGGTAAGAAAGAGTGGACAAAAGACTCCACAAGTTGACTCGTTGAGGGCTCTGGTGCCCATTTTACACCACACATGTAGCACAGAAGCGATTCTATAGTATTATTAAGACATATTCGGAGAGACTGTTTAAAGCTGACAGAAATGTATTACAAATGTGTACTTTGACATTAGAGGATGGAGTGGTCAAAACAAGGGTACTTTAGTCTTGGCTATTTTGTGAAATTTTATGTAGGCACAGAGATGAACTCGGATGTTTAAAGGTGTCTTGAAGAGGTTGTTTCTCTTTATGTTTGCAGTTTTTGAGCAGCAAGTTATCACTGCTTATGACGATGATGCTTGGCGATTTTTCATTTCAGCACCACGAACAGCGCTCACTGTCCCTATCAGCTGCGCTTTCGCAACTTCCCGGAAAGCGTAGTAGCTACACAATACACTAAAGCGCGCAGTCTACACTTAAGCTCTTTATTTCGACCAACATTGTTCATCAGATTGTGAACTTTGTATTTGGTTTAAAGTTTTTCGGCTATTGAAAGATTTCAGCATTTCAACTCAATTATGATTTAAAATGATATATAATGAATGATTTTAAACATAAAAATGAGCTAAAACATCATTAGTCTTACACTATGTGTTAGTAAACCATTATAAAGGCACACAAAATGACATTCATGCACAAATAAAGATTTCAAAACAGTACTTCTGAGATGATCTGCTATCTACACTTTACAAATATTATACAGACGATCATAAAGAGCCACATTTCTGTTAGTAGGTTTTGTAGTTTTGCTCGCACACGTTAAAGAGTCAGTTATTGATGGTTTCGGTTGTCAGCCAACACTAGTTGCGCTGTCACAGACAACTGGATGTGGCTGTTTGAGGCGAAGATTAACTGTATTTGAGATGCAATTTATATTCACGTGATCCAAGCATACATAATCAGTATAACATATTCATTTAACGATTGAATATCTAGAAATTTCCACAATTATTTATTGCAGACCGAGGGGTTTGTTAGAGGCAGATTAAGGAATATCCAGAGGGTGGCGCCAGAGTAATGCGCAAAACATCCAACAGACCAGTAATATCTGAGTCGACACAAGTGAATGAACTGAAATAATATAACGATGACGTAATTTATGCTGGAATAAGCAGAAATAGTAATAGTAGTAGTAGTAGTAGTAATAATAATAATAATAATAATAATAATAATAATAATTATTATTATTATAATAATACGTGAATCTATCTATCTATCTATCTATCTATCTATCTATCTATCTATCTATCTATATATATATATATATATATATATATATATATATATATATATATATGGTTACACCACACTCCATAAGGTAATTATTAATTATTTATTCTTACTATTATGATTTCAAACTTAACTTATAATTTCAAATGACTTTTTAAATAAATAATTTGTGTTTGTTCAGTCTGAACTCCGAAACAGCACTTCAGTGTTGAGTTTGAATAAAAGCTCTAGCGCAGCTCCACCCCTCCACCCAAGTGACCGAGCCGCGCTTACTGACAGACAGCAGTCAAACTTCACTCCCGCGTGCGCGCGTCGTCATGGAACTACAGCAAAGCAAACCTTTACGGAAGCTCGCTTATGCTTTTCCATTGCGCTCCCACTGATTATCCATGAACTCTGTTGCTAATCATTGTACAGACAATATTCAGGCGCTATAAAGTGCGCTAGATATCCGCAGTGGCGTTTTGACCATTTAAACCGAAATTATGGATTTAACACATGGGAATGCGCAAGGAGAGTTCCAGACCATCCGATCAACTGTAAGTCCTCTGATAAACAGCTGAGAGTTATAGTATTCTGTTTGAGTGGCAAGTTTGTGCATTACAATTGAGTAACTTGCAACATTTGGAAAGTTTAATCACGCTTTCATGTTACGCGCACTCTTAAAAATAAACGTTTCTTTAGTGTTTCAATAGTTTGACATCATTTAAAATCAGTGGAACTTTTACAAAATATAAAATGCTCTTTCTAATGAAAAAAGTTGACTTATATATTCAAAATGCTCTTCACATTAAGGATTTTTTGGAAAACTTTGGAACTTCTCTCTGAAGATTCATATTATGAACTATGTAATAACATTTATTAAAGCTACTTGTACAAACTTTTTTTTTTATGGGATACCCCAAAAATAAGAATCTGCCTTCATTTACTCATCCTTTACTTGTTCCAAACCTGTTCTGTTGACAAAATAATATATTTAGAAGAAAGTTGGAAACCTGCAACCATTGAATTCAAAAGTAGGAAAAACAAATACTATGGAAGTCAATGGTTACAGGTTTCCAACTATCTTCACTATATCTTCTTTTTAGTTCTTCAACTATCCCTTTAATGCAATTAATAATGATCAAAATAGAATTAACTTTATGTAAAAGTCGCAGATGTTGTCTAGATGTGTATTTGATTTTACTGTCTTTGTAAAAGGTGGAAGGCTGTTCGAGCGGAGAGTCTTCCCTCTCTCTTGAGCTGAAGCAGAGGAAGAGACTGTCAGCGGAGGAGGAGAGGTGTGCCAGCAGACCTCCACCTGAAGGAGCAGGAGCCGTGAGCATCTTAGAGTCAGACAGGGACGACACTAATCCAGATCTGTGCAAGCAATGTCAGATGACTGCGGCTGAACTGAGAAGACAAGCCCTCGCTCTGTCCGACCCTGCTTCCTTAAAGGTCAGTGAGACAGACATTATTTCAATGCCACTGCGGAGCAAACAAATTGATCCAAACCCAGGGAAATCAGGTGCTTTGTGGTTTGTAGTACTTATTTATACTAACAATGTTATCTTTTAAGGAACTGTTTTTATTCCAGCATTGAAGCATTCACTTTTTTTGTGTGTACTTTTTCATTATTCTAAAGAAGTTGCTCTTCAGTGGATCTGCTTTCAACAGTGACATTTGCATTACACTGATCTGAATAAACTGAGCTGAAATTCAACTGTGACATTTATACTAAACTGAAATGAATCAGCTTTATTGAACTAGAACTACACCAGCATTCTACACTACTCTCCTGCCTGCCTGACATGCTGAAATGTTTCAAAATTCCAACAATTATAGCTTTTTATTCTCTTTTCTTCATATATGTTAAGCTGCTTTGACACAATCAACAATCTAAAGAATATCTGTTAAATATCAGTTTCCATATTTTGTGATTCACAAGTTTTTTCCGTTTATTTACGGTTCTGAATAGCATTATGGGACCTTGATCTCTGCTCTGTCGACTTTTGATGTTGAAAATTCAACTCTAAAAATTGTTGATTTTTTTAAACTTTTCAAGGTTCAAAGTTGTTGGAAGAAAGATCAAGGTCCCATAATGCAACTCAAAAGCAGAAATAAACAGGGAAAAATAAAAATAAAATCATGAATCACAAAACACAGAAAAGTGCTAGTTGACGGAAATATTTTGCAGCGTACATTGTCAAAAGCGCTATAAAAATAAAAATGAATTGAATTTAAATATTATGATATCAGATGTATATGTATAGCAGACTTGCAGTTGTAAGATTTTAAACAACTTCAAAACTTTCAAAATATATATTTGTTAAATAATTGGGATATTGACTTAATTTTCACTTTTTGTTTGTACACAAGCAGTCTGAACTCTTCGAAACGACACTCAGTGGTACTTTTCCCAAGCATAAAATGTTATTTGTAATGAAAAAAAGACGACATATATAATCAAATTGTTCATCACATTAAGGAAAATTGTACTTTTTGTTAAGAGCTAACAAAAAGTACAATTTTTATTGTACAATATTATTGTACAATATTAAGAGCTATGAAAATATTCCTTAAAGGTCAGCAAGGAAAACATTATAACACCACTGCAGAGTAAACAAATTGATCCAAACCAAAGGAAATCAGGTGCTTTGTTGTTTGTAGTACTTATTAATACTAATAATGTTATCTTCCAAGGAACTGTATTGATCAATGCATTAATGCGTGACTAAGAATCTTTTTTTAGATTCAAGAAGCACTTGACTTTCACCTGAGCCTCAAAGCTCACGAACTTGTTCGCTTTGTTCCTTTTCTGTCCCTCTGCTCTATTGTGAAAGCCATGCATTAATCAGATGCAAGGCCACTTTGTATACAATCTCACGATCTGATGAAAAGTTGACACAAATAAGCCCTGTCTCTCTAGTTTTATGGCTCCCTTATCAGCAAACCTGATATCCCGTTCGGTGTGCCTATTCACAAAGTTCACAGAGTCATCAAAAGGTTAATCTTTTTACTACACCTTCAATAGAGAGCAAACATATCAGTGACCTGTTTTTTCAAACTATAGGCTTTGTTGTTCTTTAGACGTGATTGGCTTTGCATTCAGCTTGGATGAAGGTGTGATCATGCCGCACACAAAACTTCTATGTAAAGTGCTGTTTGAAAGGCTCATTGCTTGATGTTTATGGTCACAATAGTGATGAATGGGAGATGTGAGGAGCTCAGCGGTGTGGCATGATCTGCCTCTGCGCTTGCCAGTGCAGAAAGTAAATGGGCTAAACATAAAGAGAGCAATTTGGATGAAAAATTAGCTGTTAAATGATTCAAACAAACCAGAATATGAACTTCAAGGCTACACTTTTGTCATAGATTTTCGTGCTATTTAAGGAATGTCACACAATCTAGAGTGCTGTTGTGATGATTCAGTTATTCAGTGACCCAGTCATAAAGAGAGTCACTTAGTTTTTGAATCAGTTGCTTTATTTGAGTTAATAATATGATGCATCCATAAACACAGTTTGGATTTCTGAATGATTATGAAAGAATTGAATATATTAGTTGACTAAAAGATTCAATAGCTGGGTTTGGTTTCCATCACCCTCTGTTTTTACACATTTTAAAGTGTTGCATAGGAAATGAGTGATGAAAACGGCAAATTTCAATTTAAAAACCTTAATTCGCAATAAATGTGCTTTTTGAGGCGGTTTTGAGCTTATGCGTAAAAGAGTTATTGGGAATAATGGGGCATGATAAATAAACTTGGACATAGCAAACATTGGACCAATGTGACTGATCAGCTGACTCCATTATGCTTGGCTTGTTTACTGCTGGTTACTAGGTTACCAATACTACAATGAGCAACTCACAACTTGATGAAAATGTACTTAATTTGCATTTGGGATTTTTCTATTCTTTTTGCCAACTTTGAAAAGTTTTGCTTCATGTTAGGATGGAAACCCGGCTGATGATTAAGTCTTAAAACTAGCTATTTGTTTAATTCCTGAATAGATCAGTTCCTTTTTTAACAAATTGTGTGAGTGAGTCATTTAAATACCTAATTTTTTCCTAATTTTTACCTCATAAAGGTTACCTCATACCTCATTTTTACCTCATGTTTTAATTTTTTCATGAATCTGCATATTTGATCAATTGAAAAAACTTACTTTTTTGTTCTTGCTCCTCTCTCAGTTTCGCTGTTTGTGAACTGATAAATCAAAATTATCTAACAAACCATTTGAGACTATAACTCTTTGACAACTGTTTCTGAATCTGCTTGTTTTTAGTTTATTTTTTAAAATGATGTCCTCAAAAATCTGATTTGTTACATTTGAGTGAATGATTCAGTAAATAACTTTTTTTTTTTTTTTTTAAATCAGATGAATTAGTGTATTTAAATGGTTCATTTGAACTCATAAAGAGAATTGATAATTCAAAGTTTTATTTTTTTGTGTGCAAATGATTCAGTGACTACATCATTAAGAGACTGACTTTTGTTAATGAACATGTATTTCTGAATGAAACACTTGTTTGATTAACTCAATGTATATGAATAGATACATAAAGTCACTTTCTGCAAGCTACAGTTGGATCAACAGAAAAAGTCACTGTCAAATCTGATCAGGTGGAATGCAGAAATACAGAACAGGGAAATGATACAGTGAAATGTCCCAGTGCTTTTGCACTGTTACATCAGCACTCTAGGAATGCTAGTTAACCAATCAGGTTTAAGCCCCAGAACAGTCAGTTCTATACCAGCTGTCTCAGATAGTAATGGAACATACTTAATCAAAGGCTTCCATTGCATATACCTTGAAGCAATCCCCCCCAAAAAACCTCAGAAAACATGACAAACATCCAGGTCCTGAATGTTTTCCTGAATGTTGGTAAACTGAAGCCACAAACTCATTTGTTTGGAGTGTTTGCAGTCTATCCACTCACATCCAAAGCCAAGAAAATCATACAGCTTTTCTTACTTTCACACACTGTAGTCACACAGTAACATGTGAGTGCCAGTCTGTATACCAGGGAGGGGGCTATTGGAAGTGGCCCATTGTTTTGGGAAACAATGCTTATCTCCCCCCTTGTCCATCGACATTGGGGAGGGAGAAAACAGTGGAGTCTGAGGAGGAAGTGGAGACCCAGTTGACCTTCATCATGCATTCAAAGTGTTCCTGTATACTCCTCACCAAATTCCCACCACAGTTAAATATAGGCTGTCGAGTTTTTATTGTTGTCTGACTTGCTGCTTGGGTTAGCCTCAGGTTTCCCCCCCCTCCTTGCGCTTTCTTTTGTGGTTGTGTTTCAAGAGAGATCTCATGCTTAGGTAGGATTACAAGCCCTCCAGTTTGCTTTGAACACCCCCCTCAAGTTCTCTTCTCTCCAGGTTACCTGAGGGGAGAAAGAGAGGGCTTTTTGTGTGGGTGTGCATCAGTGTTGGTGGATGCGGGTGACCTCGTCCCACCCTAAGATGTGCTATTTGGTTAGCGCTTCCAGAGCATGCTAATACACTTGGAAAAAACACCTGACATTGCAATATTATTGCAATTAGTTTCATCAGATGTCTTGAATAGCTCTCTTTGGAGAGAAAAACAGGTCATTGTACAGTGACTTGAGGTAGTTTTGTTGGGGAGTGCACCTGCACATCAAAAAATATTTGAAATGTAATACAAGTACAATTTGAGTGCCCATTAATTGACTTATTTTGTGATTTGATTTGAAGCAAAGACATACAATTTGAAAGATTTATGAGGAAATGAATGACAATGCCATGAAGTTTTGCCAATGAAACGATTTAAGGTAATACTTTACAATAAGATTGTATTAGTTAATGTTAGTTATTGCATTTACTAACATGAACAAACAATGAACACATTGAACACAATACATTTATTACAGTATTTGCAATACAGTCATTCATTGTTAGTTCATGTTAGCTCACAGTACATTAACTAATGTTAACAAGCATGAATTTGGATGTTAATAATGCATTAGTAAATGTTGAACTGTGATTAATAAATGCCGTACAAGTATTGTTCATAATTAGTTCATGTTAGTAAATAATTAACTAAAGAAACATTATTGTAAAGTGTGATCCAATTCAATTAAGAATAAAATAAAACTTCATTTAAAGGCGTAGGTTGTACCTGTAGAAACAATATATTTCACTATCAAATGGTTATTTTAATAGGCTGCCAGCAAATAACTAACTAAATAAATATGGCAGCACAAAGTGTCCCAGTATGAAACATTGTTTTAGAGAAAGGCACTGTTTGCTGATTTGCACTCATGCAACTCACAGTATTCTAGAACAGCTTGATTCACTGAAGACTATCCTCCTATCCATTTTGAAACTCTCTGAATTACACTCTGATTAAACTCTGAATTAAACTGATATCAACTGGAATTGCTTAATTAAACCACAGCCTGCACATTTATATTTGATTCTGATTGGCTGATGGACATTCTGAGGTGTGCAATTATTCTGAGATAATTGCATAGCTGAAGTAGTTCCAAGGCTGATCTTAACTGCATTGCAGTTCCATGTCACTACGCTGGAGAATTTCAGTTATTTCAAATAATAATAAAAACTTTATTTAGACCTTCAGGGCAAATGTTTTTATTAAAAATGTGGAAAATAAATATTAATGAAATTTAAAACACTTAAAAAAATGTATGATTACAGTAATAATAATAACAATAATAAAAAATTAAAAATGGCTAAATAGTGCAGCTTTCTCATGATGCTATTATTTATGTTTTTGTCTGCATCCCCATAATGACGTGTAATGTTGCGCTCGTATAAATTATAAAAAAGCATTAGCGTAAACAATGCATTTTGTGACATCACAAAATAAATTATTTTTTATTTTGTCCATACAAATATATATATATATATACAACAGTTCTGTCTGGTTCTCGAATCTGATTGGCTGATAGCCATGAGATATTAAAGTAAGATCAGCACTTGTACAGCCTCTTCACCAGAGGACTACAATTTGACAAATATTGCTGCTGTTGGACAACATAATGTACTTTTGAGTTTTTTTAGGCGAGAATGTAGTTGTTTAGATTGCAACTTTGGAGTTTATTTATAAGGATAGTGCCTATTTTACATATTCCTAATTTGGGAGATTCAGCGCGTTGGCAGCCATCAGCCTGTCATGCAAAGCAGAGCAAAGACGGTTGACGTTCCACCACAAGATGGCGACAGAGACCGCATAATAAGTCCTATGGGAAGAAAAACTGATTTTTTTTTTACAACAAATCATTACAGAACAGGTAAGTGATATTCTAAGTCGATCTCTCTCTTTTGTATTTTTGTAGTGCTGCATGCCGTTTAGCCTTATAATCTTAAAATGTGAGCAAAATAGAGCATAATAACTCTAGAGAATCATTTAAATACTAGCTCTAAAGTGAGAAACGTTAGAAACGGCTCATGCTGTTCTGACGTCAGCTGCAGATGTGTATGAACAACGGAAGAAAGTAGTTCCTCTTACAAAAGGGTTTTTGAGACTCTCCGTGTTTGATTTTCTTTTTATATACATGATTATACCGTCGAACTGTTGTATGAACACAATATCACACTCGTAGCAGTGTATATCATCTGGCTGTATATCATCACTGATGGAACACTAAGACACCTGTGGCCTCGAGCCAACGCACGCCTCCCACCGGTGCCGATATACAGCCATATCGCACTGCTACTCGTGTGATATTGCTCATATATATATCACTTGTACAACCCAAGTGAATAATTTGTATGAATTTATAGATTCATACATTTTAGTATGATTTGTTCATCCCCCAATGACATTTAGGGGTGGGTTTGGATGCATCAATCATTAAAAATGAAGTTTTCACACAAATTAAAATTGAAATGTACAAATTCTTACGAATAGTTACTATTCTTTCTGTGATTGGACTCAGTATACTGTGTAATTTTTTGTCTCAGTGCTGCTTATCTGAAATCAGCCTAAGTTTGTCTGGATGTTTCTCTCTGGCTGTTTGCCCTGTGTGGTCTGCTCCAGGTGTGGGGGATAAAGCGACGGGGTCAAGCCAGAGAGGTTACGCCTCCATCGGCCCCTCTGCTGATGGCTTAATGAGACTCTGGAAGCACTGGCCATGGGAGTCCTGCTCTCCCTGCGCTTGGGAAAAGAAAGGATGCTTTGTCCAGCTAGACATGTGTGGTTGTTACCTAAACTGAACTTAGGGACTCGCGCGATATGGGTCCAGATGAGAAGCTACAGAAGGGTTAGTGTTTATCAAAATGTGGGTGGCCTAAAGGCTTAAACTGGAATTATCTTTATTCTTGATTTTTTCTATTAGGATTTACACCTGCTTCCCCCCTTCATAGGTTCATTGTGGAATTTGCGCTCAGTTTGTTGGTAAAGTCTGGGAACTGCATCGCTCAGTTAGTTTCAGATATCAGGCTGCCCTGATGACCCAGCTGCACTTCAGTGGTTCATACTGGAGCTCATTTATCCACGGCCAGATTGAATTGGCAAGAAGTATGGGCCTCTTTAGCAGGTCGATTATTTTTGTGCGACTGCTGATATGTTTGCAATTTAACAGTAAAGAGGCACAATGTTCAAGCAGGCTTGCAGTTTGATTGTCGTCCAGTTTTGAGCTGTTGATTTAAACCCTTAATTAAAATAAGTTGTGGAAAAAATTACTTGTTAAAATTGTTAATGCAGTTGACACACAGCCATTAAGATATTAACTGCCACTGTATGACTATTTGTAATTTATAATATAGTTTAATATATCGATTTCAAACAAGTTCAGTATCACACAAGTGATGTAGAAAATAGTATGAAATATGCAATAAAATACCATTAATATATTAGAATCTTAAAATGCTATAACATCAAAACAATATGTTTAACCAAGTTATGTTCCAGATTTAAAGTTGTCAAACAATTACTTTCCCAATCTATCACAAAACACTAAAAACAGAATCTTGAGTCTCTGACCTTTCCAGCGATGTGTATCGTCATGATTAGAAAAAAAACAAATATATATAAATAAATAAAATAAAATAAAATAGTTTAAATTTGATAAAATGAATTTTGGCACCTCCTGCACAATAAAAGGATTTAAAGCACCATTTTCATGGTAATATTTATTTCATTTTAAATGGTTTACAAGCAGGATGAATTTTGAGTGTTTAAGCTTTAAATGATTGAACAGTTTTCTAATTTGGGATGATTTGAGAAAAAAAAGGCAATACAAGCTGTTTAGAAGTATTATTGTGTACTTTATATAATTTTAGACCAGTAAAACTAATTAAAATAAATATACAGCAGTGGTTGACTGTGAATGCATTTGATGGCAGGAAGTCCACAAATTTAGTCCGATTAAATGATTGGTTCATGGTTCAACCCGGTACATTGTAAAAAATGTTTCCAGATTTTGTTCTTTGAGAGGTTGAGGCTAACATGCAAAGTTTAGGTGAATATACACTCAGAATAGAACAATATTTTTATTTAATTTATTTTACAATATGATTTTTTATGTTTTTCTTCTTCTGCTCACCATGCCTGCATTTATTTGATCTACAGCGAAAATAGTAAAATTTTAAAAACATTTTTACTATTTAAAATAACTGTTTTTTATTTGAATATATAATAAAATGTAATTTATGTCTGTGATTTCAAAGCAGAATTTTTTGCATCATTAATCCACTACTTTGGAAAGCTTTCTAATATGCTAATTTGCTGTTGAAGAAAAGTTTATTAGTAAAAATAATACCAATAATACTAATAAATTAGACCAATTTTGATATATATGTAACATCAGGAGCAAAATAATGAATAGTAATACGATTTTACTACCTGTCTGTGGGAAATCAAAATTGACGCACATTTTTATTCTTAAGGTGAACAATTAATCAGGTCCAGTTAATCCACTGCTAAAAAAGTTTTTGTTCTGGATTTTTAAATCAATGTCTGAGCATTTTCTTGATGGCTTCATCCACAATATTATTAGCCATGCCCATAATGATACGCAAAATGAAAGCCCTGCCCACTACTCAATATTCCATTTCAATTGGAAGTACATCAACATACTGAAATAAAAGTCTTCAAGTATAAACAAACCTTGCATTGACCTTATTTGTATTAATACGTTTACCAAAACAACTCACTCAGAAGTAAAATCCCCTGTGAAAACCTGCTTGTGCTTCTTCGAATTTGCTTAAAAGTCACTTCTTTCTAGGAAATGTGCAGAGAGCAGCATGTCCCGGTGTGTGACAGTTAGTTCCTTTGCTGTCTTCTTCCAAGCACACGCTCGCAGGCGGCAATTAGTCTTTCTTTACGCCCCACATCTTTTAATGGCTTCACTCTTTTTCAGAAGCGCCATCCTTTGTTTTATTATTTATTACCGATGATTCCCTCGCCTGATATCAGTGAGGAACGGTCTCTTCTGCTTAAACAATGAAGGAGCTCTTCCCTCAGTAGTTCATTCACTTCAATGTCAGGGCATCTAACACCTGAACAATGCCTCAGGATGGAGAGCCTGGAAGCTTAACGCAAGACAATGGACAAAGACTTCATTGCCTACAATGATTGGCACTTAACTAGCCACAAAACTCCAGCACACAAGCCATTCTGAAAATAAAAACGGCCCGCGATAACCCTAAATCATACGTCTGGCTACGATAACCATTAACCGAATGACGTCCAACGTCAAACTCTTCCTCCACCGACTGTCGGCTTCAATTACAAGATCATTCAACAATATTTAAGGGCATTCGCATCTGGGTTCGAACAGTCTGCTGGTATGGAATGTAGCGTTTCCAATCCCATTACTGTGATGAAGGACTAAACGGTATATGGTATCACATTTAATAAGATGAATATGCGCTTGAGGGCGGCCGTTATTTCATCTCCATTGTCCAAAGAGAGGCACTGAAATGGCTGTCATCAATTATAATGGCCACTACAGTTCCAAAGGCTCTATAAGCTCTCTGTTGTGACATGGAAGAAGTTAAAAGTCCGTTCTCAGGGCAGGTCGAAAAACACCTGCATCCCTCCATCCTTCAAACGATGGGGGAAACTCTAGACGACGGCTGTAATGAGAGTACTTAGCTCTATTTTTCTGTCAATCATCTCGCTGAACTCTCTGGTGACCAGACCAGACCAAAAAAAAAAGACCCTGGGAAGATCATCTAAAGCAAAGCTAGATGGATTTGCAGTTTTGGCGGTTTCATTTCAAACACTTAACCCCTGCGGCTGGGTGTCTACAACCGCCGTGTGAAAGGTCAGTGTGGTAGACCGCTGCAGGATAAGAGACATTACAAAGTATAAAAATGGATAGACCATGCATGATTAGATGACACTAGACCCTTTCACATAGGAATACCAGTAAATATTTGTAAAATTACCAGGACTACTTTCAAAAATGCGCTGTTCATTAAGACAACGAAGCTCTGTAATTTTTCCAGAAAAGCACCATTCACAAATCTCTCGATCTGCTCTTTGACACATTGGAGTTGCCTGATAATATCTAGCATATATGTTATTTAGAATTGCAAATGGGGATGATTATTTCTATGATTACATCAGTACTTTTTTACAATAGCCAGTGCACAACCACAAAACAAGTGGCTTGTAATATGTCTCTGGACAATGCTGATGGAGGACCTGCTTGTTAAAGTTTATCAACAAAGCAACTGGCTATATAATGTGTCATGGAAAAATGTACCAAAACAATACGATCAAAAAGAAGCACTGAGGAGAAATCACCTCTGTTTTGAATGTTCCCATTGCTCAAAAGGTTGTTTATACAGTGGAGGAAATATTTTTAAACTGTCCTTCTGTAAAAACGTCTTATTTGGAATCTTTTACAGTCTATAAATATACTTTTGTGCTTGGTAAAGTCGTCATAAATTATGAAATCATGATTCATTCAGAATGCTTTTTTTAGTTTCTTTTTTGATGTGAAATATGTACTAAAAGATTATGTCTGGAATTTACTTTGTTCAATGTTATTTAACTATAAATACACTGCATATATGCGTATATATAAAACCTAGTAGAGATTTTAAATAAATTATCTTTTTAAACTGTTGATGTTCACAAATGTTAATAATAATAATACTAATACTAATAATAATAATAATAATGGAAAATCTTATTTTAAGTTTAGGTTTTCTTCTTCATGTTTGCATTTCTTCTCAATGCAGGTCTTTAATTTAAAGTATGTGAAATTTGAATTAAAATGATTTTTTTATGTTATGTGTATATATTTTAATCTAGGATTTGTTAAAACAATTATTGGATAATTAATCAGTTATCGGAAAGTACGGTCCAAGCTAGCTATTTGTATTGTAAAAATGCAACATCAGTCAACCTATAATAATAATAATAATAATAATAATAATAATAATAATAACTACAAAGATTGTTGGCATGTATCGTTCCATTAGGAACCTTTATTTACTAAAAGGTCTCTTTAGATTATTATAAGTGTCAATAAGCCTCCTGCTGCCTTCAGCATTTTTAACTCATAATCAGCCATATGTTCACTGGAAAGATTCCATAGATGTTGAACGTTCTTCACGGAGCCCAGAACGTTCACGGTGAAGAATGTCTCCTCTGTTTTTATCATAAAATGCGTCATTGTCATGAGCTCGTCTGAATGTTCAGGTTGCTTTAAATGCGACTGCATGCCCAACGGCATTGTTTGAATGTTTATTCCAAGGGCTTCAATTATTTCCTCACACCCCTACCACAGAAAAGTTGGCGGTTCTCATGAGAAGCGGTGCTGGCTGAAGTTGAAGGCCTATACTGGAAGTCCTGGTTCGACTTGCTCGTCCCACTCTGAACCCTGCAGGGGAGGTTTGCCTCGCACATGCCACAGCAGTCGCTATAAATCACTCACTTTTATGGCCTTTAATAGTTTCTCATTCAGTTCGGCTCCTCTGCCCTCTTCTTGTACTTTCATTTGTGCTGCGCAAAGTTTACGAGAAATTCAAAAAGCTGTTTATCAGAACAAAATTGCTGATCAACACAAGGGCGGACGGAATCCATCACACATTTTTTACGCCAAACCCACACATGATTCCTTGAATTGTGTTTTCGTTACGTGTCTTATGTGTTAATTTCAATAAAAATAATTGTGAAGAGCGATTTATAGTTAATGGGTCAATGATATGTTTGAGCGATTAAGAGAAAATACATTTAAAAACTCTTAAAAATGTTAATTGTTGATAAAGATTTATTTATTTATATATATATATTTATTATATATTTATATATTTAATTATTTTATTTGTTTTTATTTATTTATTCATTTATTTATATGTATATTAATTTATTTAATTGTTTTATATATTTATTTATTTTTATTTATTTGTATTTTTATGTTTATTTATTTATTTTTATTTATTTATTTAAAATAGAGGCATTTAAAATAATTAAAAAAACAAAAGCGTTTTTAAATATTTTACCACCCCCCAAAAACAAACAAACATTTCTGACAAATATCATAAATTAATAATTCATAAACATCAGTTATTTTTATGAGCCAGATCACATTAATCTCAAGTGATGCAACCTCCTGCTTGTTTCAGCATGTTGGCTGTGAATGACTTTGATAGAAACAACGATCAATAACAACCCATAAATACTACATAATACGCAGAGAAACTTTGGTTCAGATTTTATTATAATGAAACTTTAAATAACATATTTGCAAGAATGTAGTCGCATGAGGAATTTATTGTTCTTGCTTGTAATATCAGAACATATGCATAATCCTGATATTTGTAATGAACAATAATACAGGCTAATATTAAATGCTATTTAATACATGCTCATGAAGAAGTTTCTCTACTTTTTGTCAGTTTGACTAAATTAATAGACTTATCACAAAGAAATATCTAAAAAATATGCTACTGAATAATAACATTTATAAAATACACCCATGGAGTTTGCATGTTTTCCCCGTGTTGGCGTGGGTTTCCTCCGGGTGCTCCGGTTTCCCCCAAAGTCCAAAGACATGCTGTCACGTGATGGTATCGGAGACGGGACAAAAGGTAGGATCCATGT
>CAIGQV010017386.1:2287885-2324416 GCA_903798115.1 Danio jaintianensis
ACCTAAACCAACCAACCAACCAACCAACCAACCAACCAACCAACCAAAAACCAACCAACCAACCAACCGACCTAAACCAACCGACCTAAACCAACCAACCAACCAACCGACCTAAACCAACCAACCATATATAACCATATATTAAATTTATAAATGAGCATGCACAATTTAATATGCAATGCTATACTTAATATTCAAAATCCATAAATCCACATAACTAATATCAGCAAATATAATATTATTTGCCCATGTTGGCTGATATTAGATATTTAATTATGCTGATTTCCCCTCTTTCATGTTTGCAGAAAAAAATATGTATGTTCATTAAATATTCACAGTTCCACCCACCATTGGCAAGCATGCAAATTCCTCTTCTTCTTCTTCTTTTTTAACATCTAATGAATTATTATTTTTTGGACTGTGTTTAGATGTATTTGTGATTAAGATAAATCTCGCAACTAACCTCTTTCTCAGAATGCAGGCCAGATACCCTGACAGATACCCTGACAACCAGCCAGAATCCACCCGTACCATAATGCATTGCCCGGAATAGCTAATTAGGAAATTCAGTGATTATTAACCTTGGCACTAGACAGCGATCTCCTCATTCCTTTCATTACAGCCTGGAGTTGGTTTACTCTAAATGCTGCTTTTAGTTTGATTGTAGAGAGAGAAAGCAATTGCACACTGTCAGCTACGCACAAAAGCTCTCTGCTTTACATTCTTGGAAAGTATTATGCTTTGACATGCTGTATACAGTACTCTCTTTCTTTTTAGCAGTTTGACCTTCTGTTTACTCTGCCTTTTAAATCATTTTACAGCGCATTATTGTAGGTCTTGCTATTATATATATGCAAACCAATTTTAATATCTTTATTAATATCTGGTGCTTATGAAGTTTGAACCAATAGTCTTTGCTTTTTTTTTTTTTTTTTGCAAAATAACACCCTGAAAAAGTATGATCAGTGCCCTTGAAATAAATCCCCCCTCAGCAGTGATGATTCATTAAAAATACAACACATGAAATGTAATTATTTTTCTTTGGCAAGTTTTGGCACTTTCATGTTTTTTTGTGGTAAATTTAATTCATTAAATTAAGTCAAATTTGCCTTAAAGTTATGTAAAGTAATATCATTTAGAAATGTTAGCTTAATCATTTGAAGTTTACTTTGCAATACTTTTTTCCCTCTCTATTTGTTTGTACGTTTTACTCAGTCACTAGGTGGGTTTCCATCCTAAGATGATTTTTATTTTTTTTTTTCAAAGTTTGAAAATGTGGCATTGACACAGGATCAAAAGTGTAAAGTGTTTGCATTACCTATAAACATTTATGTGAATAAGTCAATACATTTCTTGTTTTAATTCATATGACGTTAAATATAGAGATCTCAGTAATTGGTACAGAATATACACTTATGCAAATAAACCCAATAAGCAGTATCCGAATCTGTTATGGATGTGTAATTTTGGGTAGAAAATTAACTCCTGATATCATAACACACCAAGTTGATACACCTAACAACAAAAGGAATGATCAAACAACATACATATGATGGGAACACCAGTATTAGAAAGCACAGTAGGTTTTACTTAATTTTATTACTTTGATTTGCTCAAATAACTAATAACTCATATTACTAATCATGCTATAAAAAATGCATTGTTCTACACAATCAATTTTTGTTGGGACAACATGAAGGAATTAAGTTAACAGTTTTTGCAAATTTATGTGGATTGAACATAAAACAATTAAGTTATTCCCCCAAAAAACTCAAGAAATTTGTTGATTCAGCTTATTTTAAATAAGTAGTTTGAACAAACAGCAAACTGAATTTTTTGAGTGTAGTATATTAGTACTAAATTCATATTAGTACCATAGACTAATATGAATTTAGTACTAATATAATTGACTTTATTTTATTCTTCCCTGAGATAAAAAAATTATCCGCTTGTTAAGTCTGAAGTATGAAAGTATGAAATATTATTTCCGGGTCCAAGCCGCTACACAGTTGAATTGAGAGAATGTTCGTTTATGACCACTTTTCAATCATATCACCATTAAAGTAAATTTTATATAAAATCCTGGTGTAAAAAAAGAAAAAAAGAAAGAAATTTGTATAAAACATTAATCACTTTCTGGCCATCTGATATTAGGCATGGATATAGATATATATATATATTGCAATCGTGATTTTTAAATATAATACATTATTACATACATACATATGTTTAATATTACCATTTGACGAGTCTCCCCGTATACAGTTTGATATGGAAATTGGACCCAGAAGCCGCTTCGCATGATGTCACACCCAACAAGCAGATTGTTGAAATTGCAGTTGTTTTTTCTGGATTATTTACATCATCAAATATATCATTTTTTTATCAGTGAAGATGCATATTTCAAGGCTAATTGCCAACATAAATTTTTATACACAAAGATTGGTCCATTTAAGAAGACCTTTCCATTAGAGAACAGTGTAAATAACTTATAACATATGAGAAAGTGACTCTGGACAGGAAGTTCCTGTGTTGATGCTTATTCATGTCCTGTGTTGTGATTAGCTGGTGACTGTTTTTGAGTTCATGGCCATATATTTGAATGATCACTGTATTGTTAGTCAGTTCTACGGTAAGGGAGTGGTTATTTTGTGCGTGGTCAAGGTGAGGGTCAAAGGTCAGAGCTCCTGAATGCTGAACTCTGTTGTAGCTGCAGTTCACTCCTACCCTGACCTTCAGGAGCTGCACAATTAGTTGACCTTTGACATCTCATCCCAGCTAATGAACCCTGACGCTCAGACAACATGCTTACACATCCTTTGATTTACATTTTGTGTGTTTGTTTAGAATGGGGCGAACAGCTTAATTCAGAGATGATACTCTTTGTATCAGTTTGCCTTATTCTGGCATGTTAATCTAGCACACTGAACACTGTAAAAAAAAGATCTGTCAATTAACAGTTTCCGTATTTTGTGATTCACATTTTTTTCTGTTTATTTACAGTTGTGAATTGCATTATGGGACCTTGATCTCTGCTCTGTTGATTTTTATTGTTGAAAACTCAACTCTACAGTTTAACAAAGTGACTTTTATTGACATTTTTGTAGTTTGAAATAATAAAATGTGTAAGAAATAATATAGAGAGAAATTTGTTTGCAAAATGTTTAATGCAAGGTTTTTGTAAAGTAATACAACACCAACCCAGACAATATATCGCTTTAAACTATTAGAAATGTTAATAAAAGTCACTTTTTTGAACTTTTAAAGGTTAAAAGTTGTTGGAAGAAAGATCAAGGTCCCATAATGCAATTCAAAAGCATAAATAAATGGTGAATAATAAAAAATATATAAATAATATCACAAAATATGGAAAACTGTACAGTGTAAGCTGGGCTTTGGTCAAAAACAAATTTAATTATTGACAAATATCTATTCAAAAGTACTGTGCTAAGTCAAAATTCAATAGGAAATTATTCTATGTCAGTTTGACCCCCTTCATGCAGTTTTTGGGTTACAGATGATACAGATGCTTGTTTTTTCACTCCTTGATCAAGAAATATTGAAATAACTTTGATGAGGTTCAGAATTAACAGAATAAAAAGGAATATCAAATGTATATATGTTACTACTAATGGCATTTTTCAGTAATTTGCAGCGTATAAGCATAATTTTTTAATAACATTTATGCATTCAAAGGGTTATATTTTACAACAAAGTGGCCAGATGTTAGAAAGGAGATGCAAGTTGGTTGATTGGTAGAGTTTTTGTTTGGTTGAAATTTAGTATAATCATATTTTCTGTCAGACATTATTTACATTTTATTCAAACACAAAACAGTAATGGTAAACGTTTTTGACTTGAAAATTATTCTTTTAAGTCTTGACGATCAGCCCCTTTTAGAAAAAACAAAACAAAACATAATCTTTTATAATTAAAAGATATATATTTTAATATATATATATATATATATATATATATTAAAATAAATATTAATCTTTAGAGCCAATTTCATTTATATCCTTGAAAACACCCCACCCTCACCCCCAACTTCTCAAACTAAAGTTAGCCTACACCATTGAATCATTACACCTTTGAAACATATTTTGAAATGTGTCATACTGCAATTCATCAAATATGCATTGTATTCTCTGCATTGCAGGCAGGGTGTGTTTGAACCTCAAGCATCTATATTGGTATACCTTAAATGTACATATTAATATTTAACATGCACATATTAATACCTAAAAAGCACAAACATTTATTTCTGAGAGCATATGAAGAAAATAAATCAAGTTTTGTTCTTCTGGATCCTGACTTGTCTTTCTTTCTCTGTTGAAGAAATGATCTTGGGTGCGTTAAACCATCGTTAGCCAATTAAGGTCGCAAGTTCCATCGTTACAAACATAGTTCATTGATTTGGCATTTCCCAAATCCATTGTTACAACGAACATTCGCAAACTGCATCGCAAACTTGTACGTTTGCAACGACACCTCTACAGCTGTAGTTAGAAGCATTTCTTAATAAATGCCCTACTGTAAATTACAACCATTAATGATTTATATGATTTATATATGAAATTAGAATACATGTTAGCTTTTTGTAAGTGGTTTTATGTTTTAGAATAGAATATGGAATATTCTCAATAATATTTGTAAAGGAAACATAGGCTCTATACGTGCCGTTTAAATATATTTCAATTAATATGGAAAACGAGTGCATGTTTTTACCAAAACTAGCCTAATACTGAAATTGTTTGTTTTTTTAATGTAAAAACAATATAATCTGCACAAAAAAAATTATGTTTTTTTTTCTCTAAAGAAGTTGTTACTCCACCCCATTTAGAGCATCATTATAACGTTTTACGTTAAAACTAACGTGGTTCAAACAATGGATCTGAGACAGAGCAACTACGGTTTTGCAAAACACTCATCACTACATCATTCTTTTTCCAAACGATGCATCGTACTATGGTAGTTCAGTCGTGAGTGACATTGTTGTTTGGGAAATGCACCCCAGAGTGGAGTAGCTTAGAGCTTGTGTATATAATACTTGTAACTAAAAAATAAAAAGGAAAAATGCAGTTTTCTGTTTTAAATGAAACTTTGCACTTAGAAGTATATGCACTGAACCGATATGACTCTAAATTCAGAGCATCAGGGCCACGCTGGATGAGGATTTAGAATCACTCAGCTCCTCGTGAAGAGATGAAGAGAGTCCATAACGCCACTCATCCTCGCTTTAACCGAGTACACGGCTGAATGTGTCAGTCCATTAAAAATAATGTAATGAACGCTCAATCTAATGGGCTCTCATTCATATGCAAATCAGAGTGGATTCAACCCTGGCCTTTCTTGCTCCCTCATTGCGCACTGACGCTTGTGACATCACTGTAGGAGAAATTCTCATGTTTTAATTGCCTTGATGGACAGAAGACCAACAGGCGGTATGAATCCATCAGCGTTTTCTGTAAGTGCAGGAGAGAGGCATTTATGTAGGTGTAGGAGGGCTTCTAGCACCATGACAAATGGAGCATATTTTGAATGAATGGAGTTCGGGGAAAAGGCTTAAATCAGGATGGAGAGTTCAGCTTTTATTCTTCTCTTTTTATTAAATTTGAGCTCTGATAAATGACAGTTGATGTTGGTTCAGTAGAAATAACCTAAAGCTCCAAGGTAATCTCTCTTGTTCTCTCTGTCCCAGCTTCCCTCCGCTCTGCCCCTTTTTCATTTTCAATGCCTCCCATTATAATTCAGGGCCTCCCTCACCTCATGGTCCCATCATCAATGGGTAGCAGATAGATTCGCATCAAGGCATCAAGGCCATTTTTGGTTCTTTCTATTGCTACTTTCACACAAAGTAGCTAAATGCCTATTGCAACTATTTCCGATAAGCGTTAAAGGATGTAAGTGAAAGGGAAAAGGCATTTTTAATAGTTGTTAAGGCAATTCATTTGTGTGTTCTGCTCCAGATGGAGAAGGGATTGGAATTCTCTTTCTGTCTCTCTCTCTGTCTTTATTTGCTGTGTCTAGACGTCTCTATTCAGAGAAAATTATTCAAACCTGCCAATCATAGAATATCTGTGCCGATGTGTGTCCAAAGATCTGCAACACAAGAGCTTATTAAATGATGTTGTTTGTTTGAATCGCACATTTAATAGAAATTATTGTCTTTCTTTAGCTAAACAGGCTTATTTTGTTTAATTAAATTCCGATTTTTTTTTAAGGCAAAAATAAATCTATATATGTGGTGACATCATGAAGACTTATGAATGAGTAATTGTACGGTGGCCGAGGGAGCTAAATGTGCTGCAAATTAAGAAAACACATGCAATTACAAAAAACACCACCACACGTGCTGCAAATCCTCACAATGCATACACATACATAAAATTTGCTGCATTTTCCCACAACGCAAACAAATTACGAACACGCCTGCATTTTCTCACAACACTTGCAAATAGAATGGAACACAACAGAAATGTTCTTCCCGTGTTCGCGTGGGTTTCCTCCGGGTGCTCTGGTTTCTCCCACAGTCCAAAGACATGCGGTATAGGTTAATTGAATAAGCTAAATTGTCTGTAGTGTATGTGTGTGAATGAGTATATAGGTGTTTCCCAGTGCGGCTGGAAGGGCATCCACTGCATAAAACATATGCTGGATAAGTTGGCGGTTCATTCCGCTGTGGCGACCCCTGGTTAATAAAGGGCCGAAAAGAAAATGAATGAATGAATGAAGAACGGAAATGTTTCAAGGGGACCCTAAAACGTGACGGACACTGCTGCGAAATGTTTATTGTGCTGTGACTAGTCATAGATATATATACACTAGATATCGCATACGGACCCTGATCATGCGTCAAGACTGCCGCCACATTTGTACAGTGCTGCCAGGACAAAAGTCATTCAACCGCATTAGTCAAGACTAAAGCCAATCTGAAGATGCTGGACTTTTGCGCTGTGTACGGGTGTAGTAACGAGCAAACAAAGAAAACAAAGCATATGATAACATAACAGTGCCTGCGCCTCAATGTGCATACTGTCCACCCTAAATTATTGAAATTACAAATGTTGTATACCATTTAGATCAGAAAGGTGGATATGCACATTGAGACGCAGGGATATGAGTGGTTCACACGAGTCATTCATAACGGAGATTCACTCACAAACGAATCGCTCCCTCCGTTAGAATTAGAAGTGAAAGTGAGAGAGGGGTTGTGTTTCAGGACATGGATTAGATCAAATTTAACAGGGAGGGAGGATAATACATTTCCATGCACACAAACACACGCTCTTTGTCGGCAATGCCCGTGCGGTCACTTATCCATCGATATAGAAAAGTGATGTAAAATGATCATTTTCGTAATTTAAAAACATATTTGCATACTGACCACCAGGAAAACTCCCAATCATAGATATATGTATATATGTTTACATATCTATGGCTCCGGATGGCCAGTCCTCCACTCATTTCATTTCATTTCATTTCATATCATCGTCACACATTCATTTCAAAGGAGCACTATCCTGTACTAAAATGGCGGCTCTATTGACACATTCCTTCCAATAGACAACAACAACGTAGGCGACATCTAATGTAAATATTTATGGTGACTAGTGCTCAGTGCAGTTGTAGGTGATCTTTTAAAGGTGAGTTTTTTGTCGTTTATTTTAACATCCTGATTCCCTTGTCTTTTCTATTTTATTAGCCTAAATAACCATAACCTAAATAGCCGGGTCCGCCACATTTTAGGGTCCCCTTGAAACATTTGCGTTGTGCTCCATTCTGTTTGCAAGTGTTGTAAGAAAATGCAGACGTTTTCTTAATTTGTTTGCGTGGTGAGAAAATGTGCTTTCTTAAATTACAGCACATTTAGCTCTCTAGACCACCGTATAATTGTGACTTATGAATAAATAATTTGACAATATTATTATCTTTATTCCACTGCCTCAACAAATATGGCTTTTTGTTTACAACTTTTTATAGATTGCCAGCATTCCATGCAAACCAACATCATCAGCTCACCTGAAAGTTGTCATTTTTTGGGGTGAACTGTCGCTTTAAATTTGTAAAAATCAATCAGGAGTCTAAATTTACCCTCCATTTAACATAATTTGCTCTCAAGGAAAACCAAATGAAATTCATGATTAACACGACCTCATCATTTTTGGGTCCAGCTCAGCCTCGCGCCAATTGTTTTGCCAGACTAAATCACATTTAATTACTGAAATGCAATTGTTGTGGCTGATGAAAAATGGTTTAGGTCACCTGTTGCCATCTTTCATCATCTGTTGTTGCAAATTATCTGTAAATCTGAATATAATTTGTGTTTTAAAGGTAATTTTGACAGTAATTTCACCTCATGTTTTCATGCAGCAGAGAATTTTCTTTTAAAAAAAAATAATTTTACATTGTCTACCAGATGTCATCGTGTGAATTATCAACTAGCCGGAGTCATTTAATCAGATTCCACTCTGAAGTTTACACACTCGGAGTGGTCTAAGACATCAGTCTCTCGTGTGAATTACTCCGCCTAATTATGCTGATGCGCTGCTTTAGATGTGACTTTGGAGATTGAGTTTCAGGGACGAGTGCTTCAGAGCGTGCAATCTCATCAGTTCCTGTGCTGCTGGTTGCAGACGAGTGGAGCTCATGCAAATTACCAACGCATGTGTTTGTGTGTTTACCTCTTCCTGTTTGCATTTATCACTAGGTAATTAACTTCTCCTCTCACCCACACGAGCTGGTGTGTGTTAGATCCGAGAGAGAAGGTCTCTGTTGAAAGCAGATGGCTTCTGTAGGGCTTACAGGAAGCTGAGAAGAGGCTTAGAGCTGTGGGAAAGTTCATGAAAGTTGGATAGAAGCTCTGCTCAGAGTGGATTGTTTGTAGATCGAGGTACTCTGATAAAGAAACTTCTGCACAGGGTAGTTATAAGAACTCAGTTATAGGAACTAGCCACTGATATATGCTCTGGCCATTTTCATGGTTGCATTCACACCGTATAGGAAGTCTGAATTGATGTAAGCTGACCAACAGTGATATATATATCTACTAGCCACTAGGCCCAATTCCTTAAGAACTAATTTCTGCTCTGACTATATTGCTGGTTGAAGTCACATTATATATAGTAGAAACTCTGGAATTGATGTAAGCCAACCAACAGTGACATTTGCATTCAACAAAATCTACAACTGTAGTTATAAGAACTCAGTTATAGGAACTAGCCAGCAGGCTCTGTCCCTCAAAAAACAGTTTTTGCTCTGACCATGTTCCTGGTTGTATTTGCACCATATTATATTTACACTGACTGACAGTGACATTAAAAGCAGCATTCAACAAAATCAACCCCTGTAGTTATAGGAACTCAGTTATAGGAACTAGCCACCAGGAGCAGTTCTTCAAAAACACATTTTTTCTCTGACCGTTTTCCTGGTTGGATTCGCACCATATAGGAACTCTGAATTGATGTAAGCTGAACGACAGTCATATTAAGTGCAGTATTCAACAATAGTTATACGAGCTCAGTTATAGGAAGTAGCCACCAGGCCCCATTCCTCAAGAATCATGCTCTGGTTATTTTCCTGGTTGAATTCACACCATATAGAAACTCTGGAATTGATGTAAGCCAACCAAAAGTGACATTTGCATTCAACAAAATCAACAACTGCAGTTATAGGAACTCAGTTATAGGAACTAGCCACCAGGCCTATATATTCGCAGTATATATAAGCCAATTGACAGTGACATTAAAAGAAGCATTCAACAAAATCAGCTACTGGTGCAAAAGCCCATATAGGCCTATATGTGATTCTAATGTCTGCATCAAAATAAATGTACAAAATAAATTTTATATTCACAGGAAACATTAAATGAATTAAAGTTTCTACTTTAATGTTGGCAAACTTCAGTCAGTTGAACACACATAGACTCTTCACTCAAGGGCTTCTGCTTAGTGGTGCCATTCACCTTGATTAGCTTATTACTAGTCAAGAACACCCACAATCCCTTGCAGCAATTACTTTCCCTTCTCTGTTCTTCATCTTTCAGGCAGCTGCACTTCTTAACACAGTGAAGAGTTGATTTATGCCTTTTTTATTTCCATAAACTTTGGCTAAATAGATAAATAAATCATCAAGAGCAGTCTGGAGAGCTTCCAGACAGTCTCAGCAAGTCGGCTATTTTAATTAGTTGTGGGAAGTAAGGTAGCAGGTATAAATATGCATGCATGCGTGTGAGTCTCCTGTGTAACATAAGGCGGCGTTGTTAGTTTAACCAAGTTTAACCGCTGTATTAGCCTAGAGTCACACGAAACTTGAGGTTAATAACAAATTATTATTCAAGTTTCCAAGTTCTGCTACAAATCGTAGTGAATAAACACAGCATTTTAAAGGGATAGTTCAGGCAGAAAGAAAAGTTTATGTTTATTTTACTCACCTTCAGGATGTTTAGGTGACTTTTTTTTTCAGTGGAACTAATGAAGATATGAACACACAATTTCGAAGAAAAAAAAAACCCTTAATTGTGAGATTTGAAAAACTGTGAGAAATAAATAAATATATATGTGTATGTTTTCTCAAATCTTTTGTTGTTATTTGCTAAAATTCTATTTTTTTTGCTGTGAAAATCTCAAAAAAAAAAAAAAAAAAAGCGTTGACTGATCCTCATGGATTTTGCAAGTCCAATGGTTCTTGAGATCATAAAATATATATATTTCAAGATGTTTGTGTGTGTGTGTGTGTGTGTATTTATGTGTAATATATATATATATGAGCAATATCACACTCGTAGCAGTGCGATATGGCTGTATATCAGCACTGGTAGGACGCTAAGGCACGCCTCCCACCAGTGCTGATATACAGACATATCGCACTGCTACGAGTGTGATATTACGTTTATACAACAGTTCGACGGCACAATTGTGTATATAAAAAAGAAAATCAAACTCAGAGAGTCTAAAAATCCTTTTGTATTAGGAACTACTTTCTTCCACCATTCATTCATATCTGCAGCTGACGTCAGAACAGCAGAAGCCGTTACTGATTCACCAACGTCACTTTAGAGGTAATGTTTGAATGATTCTCTAGCGTAATGTCTAAAGTGAAGACAAAACAGGTGATTTTGCTGACATTTTAAGATTATAAGGTTGAACGTGACATGAAATGCCATCCGTCTACAGAGATATCTCCTTACAGTATTAGTCTATTACAGTCTACAGTATTTCTCTGTTGCAATCGGGATATCACAATAATTAACCCTGAAAAAAGCAGCGCAATCACTACCAGATTGCTCTTGTGTTTGCGATAAGGAAAAACGCTAAACACATGCGGGCATTTCTTCTTTCTTTCTGCCAACACAACACACATTACTGATATGCGAGTCCCATCTCACACTTAATACACTACAATTATATGGTATAAATACAGCACTACAACATACAAAAGAGAGAGATCGACTTAGAATATCACTTACCAATTTAATAATGATTTGATCAGCTGTAGTTAGAAATTAAGTTGTTTTAATCTTCTAAGGGCGTATTATACAGTCCTGTCGCCATCTTGTGGACAGACAACGTCAACCGTCTTTGGTCTGCTCTGTATGGCAGGCTAATGGCCGCCGATGCGCTGCCTCTCAGAAATTATAAATATTTTAAAATAGGCACTGTCCTTATAAATAAACTGCATAGTTGCAATCTAAACAACTACATTCTTGACTAAAAAAGCCTCAAAAGTACATTATGTTGCCCAACAGCAGTAATATTTGTCAAACTGTAGAGTGTCCTCAGCTTGTCGCCGTATGTGGGCGGAGTAATACACAAGGGTGATCTCAGGTTCTGTGTTTTCCCTTGTCCCAGTGTTCCATGTGCTTCTGTTGTCGTCATGTGATTCCTTTGTTCAGTTTTCCCGGCTGTCGTTTGGTTAATTAGTTTCACCTGTGTTCCTCCCCTGTGTAATCAGTTAATAATGTGCCGTGTATTTAAGTCCTGTGTTGAGTGCGGTATTGATCGTCATCTCTGTGAATTGTCTTCCTACGTGTGAGTCCTGTGTTCCAGTTGTGAGTGTTCTGTTTGTAATAAATCTACGTGTTTTGATGAACTCCTGCAATCCTGTGTCTTTCTGAAAGTCCAGGCGTGACAGAATACCGGACCAAAACTAAAAGTCTGCGGCGTATTTTCCCCTGTTTTTCTTTTTATAGTCTTTTTGCCCCAGTGTTTTCTTTTCCCTTCCCCAGTGTTCCCATGGACCCCTTCTACCACCCCGAATTTCTTCTCCTCCTCCTGTTGGACCAGGGGGAAAGCAGCCTCGAGGACCATACAAGACTTTACTTGTCCATAGCAAATTTCACCAACTATCCGGACAACGTGCTCTGTGGGTTTTTCAACACCAGCCTTAACACCGCTTGGAATGGATCTGCATTCATCATCTGAATGGCGAGGAATGGATCTGCATTCACCGTCTGTGAGGAGGAACACCTCGTCAGTGCCACTCCCGACCCAGTGACCAGCCAAACACCACCCATCTGCAGGGAGCGCTTGCCAGAGCCCACCGCAGACGGAGAGCCACCCGCGGTGTATGAGCCATCGCCATCTAGAGCGACAGAGCGGTATTACACCGACCAGGAGGAGCTCAGCGAACCGTCTGACCAGGTGTGTGAGCCGGCAACATCGGCCATTGTGGAAGTCCTGGTGGACCTTGACGGACGGAACGAGAGTCCCGCCCACTTCCACACTGCTGAGCTGTCCCTGCACACGGAAATGCTGCTCATCGACTTCTGGAGCGAAGTCACCCCTCCCCCGTTGTATTGTCAGATTCCAGCATCAAGCCAACTGTTCCCAGACAGTTTCCCAGCCCCGTTGATCCCCGAAGAGGTTAGCTCCAGGGTCATGAGCAGCATACCACCCAACCCACCCTCTCCTCCGTCGCATATGAAAGCTTCAGCAGCCAATCAGCCCGCCCCCCAGCTCGCCCTCAAGCTCCAGAAGGGGAGCTCGCCTTAAGGTGCTGCCTGCCTGCATCGCCCTCTGGAAGGTGTCGCCCAGCGTCAGCTCCTCCAGCCTCCAAGCTGCGGACTCCGCCTCGGCCCTCCGACCCTATGGCTCCACATTGGCTCTCTCCTCCCTCATCTCCTCCTTGGACCATCAGCCCTCCAGCTCTGCCAGGCTCCTTCGTCCCTCCGGCTCCGCCTTGGTCAGTCGTCGCCCTGCCATTGCCTCCGGACTCCGCTCCTCTGGCTGCACCTCGTCGCTTCGTCCTGCCGGCTTTGTTGAGCTCCTCCCTCCCTCCAGCTACGCCTTGGTCCTCTGTTGCTCTGGCTCCACCGCAGGCTTCTGTCCCATCGTCGTCTCGCTCGGGTGAGCCGTCCGCTCCACCTCAGCTCTCCAGGACCTCGACGTCATCCTCAGCCATCGGCTCTCCGTCTCCTCCTTGGGCTCCACCTCCATCAGCGGCGTCTCCTGCGGGCTGCCCCTTGGAGTCCGTGGCCACATCCCCTCCATCGACTCCGCCCTGGGCCGTCCTCCTGGCTGGTTCCTGGTTCTCAGTCTCCCTGCTCCAGTTCATCTCCTGGCTCCTCCTTCCAAGAACTCCTCCCTGGCCACCTCCTCCGTTCCATGTTCTCCAGCGTCCTTCCTGGTTCCTCCCTCCTGTGTCTACTCCTCAACTCTGCACTCCCCACTCCCTTCATTCATCTTCTGGCTCCTCCCTCCTAAGACTCCTCCCTGGCTCTTCCCCCTCTCGGCTCCCTATGTCTTTTTTAGATGTCAGGTTCTGTGTTTTCCCTTGCCCCAGTGTTCCTTGTGCTTCTGTTGTCATCATGTGATTCCTTTGTTCAGTTTTCCCGCCTGTCGTTTTGTTCATTAGTTTCACCTGTGTTCCTCCCCTGTGTGTAATCGGTTAATAATGTGCCGTGTGTTTAAGTCCTGTGTTGAGTTCAGTCCAGCGCCCGGTACTGATCGTCATCTCTGTGAATTGTCTTTCTACGTGTGATTCCTGTGTTCCAGTTGTGAGTGTTCTGTTTGTAATAAATCTACGTGTTTTGATAAACTCCTGCGATCCTGTGTCTTTCTGGGAGTCCAGGCGTGACAGGTGAAGGGTGAAGAGGCGGGTCGAGTGCTGTTACTGGCAAAATAACGCACGGCTATCAGCCAATCTGATTCAAGAACCAGACAGAACTGTTGTGTGTGTGTGTATGTATATATGTGTATAGTCTGCAGTAACGAAAACAGGATACTCATTAGAAACAAACAGATGGCCAACCAAAAAGTAAGGTTATACAAAGAGTGGCCAACACTTAATACATACATTGCTGATATGTGAGTCCCATCTCACACTCAATACAGTACAATTAATATGGTATAAATACAGCACTACAACATACAAAAGAGAGAGATCGACTTAGAATGTCACTTACCAATTTTATAATGTTTTTATCAGCTATTGTTTGAAAATACGCTGATCTTTTTTCATCTAAGGGATTATTATACAGTCTCTGTCGCCATCTTGAGGATGGACAACATCAACCGTTATTGCTCAGCTCAATGACAGGCTGATGGATGCCAACACACCGGCACTATCCTTATAAATAAACTGCATAGTTGCAACTACATTCTTGCCTAAAAAAAGCCTCAAAAGTACATTATGTTGTCCAACAGCTGCAATATTTGTCAAACTGTAGTGAGTTTATTGATCTGCTATCACTCTATGTGGGTGGAGTAATACAGAGGGGTGAGAAGGCTGTACGAGTGCTGTTATTGCAAAATATCGCACGGCTATTAGCCGATTAGATTCGAGAACCAGACAGAACTGTTTTGTGTATATATATATATATATATATATATATATATATATATATATATATATATATATATATATTCATTCATTCATTTTATTTTCGGCTTAGTCCCTTTATTAATCTGGGGTCGCCACAGCGGAATGAACCGCCAACTTATCCAGCATATGTTTTATGCAGCGGATGCCCTTCCAGCTGCAACCCATCACTGAAAAAAATAAATAAAAAATAATAATAATAATATATATATATATATATAAATAAACAGGAAAACACCCATAAACCACTAAATATGGAATCACTGAACAGTTAATTCACAGAACTATTTTTTATTTACAGAGTAAGATATAAACTTAGTAATATATAAATATATTTACAGTGTAAGTCTCAATTGCGATGTGTTCACTCAAAATTGTGAGATAAAAAGTTACAGTTATCTTTTTAATTTTGGTTAAACTCATAGACTAGTGTTTATAAACTGCTTTTTAAGCTGAAAGAAGCTTTGTAAATCGTGGCTTACAATGGCCTCGGTACTGACTGGATGACGAGTCACTGACAGCTGGAGTGATCCATGAGGACAAAAAAAAACGAGAGGGTGTCAGACAGAAGGGAGACGTCATGAGGGTTATCCAAACAGTTCAGGCGAAAACTGGTTTCTTTTTCAAGCCCCAGTAAGCAGGGAAAACCATTTAAGTGCCCTAACCGACGAGAGCGGTCTATGATGGATAGGTGATTGAGACACAACTCAGTTCTTTTTTGCGCGAACACTGGAGATAAAGAGGTTCGTGTATATATATACAACAGCACATTGAAAGGAAATTGACCATAAACTACGTTTAAAAGCTCATTTTTGGCTTTTAAAACCCTGCTAAACTCTTTTTTTTAGGAAAGTCTTTTTTTTCTGGATGACTGTCTTGTTTAAATGTGTTTTTTTCCAGCCAAGGGGTCATTAATCCAGATCGCCATAAATAAATTCCTCAGAAAAGCACATATTCGAGATTAACTTGAGCACAGCAATCATGTTTTCTTCCTTTCAGTAAGATTTAGTACAATGATTTGTCAAAAGCAGGCCAGTGCTTATAAAGGTCTTGATCTTTTGACTGCGTGCTATATAAATATTCATGCAGGTTAGCTTTGATTTATTAAACCTGCCACTATTTTGACTTTTCAAATGAATTTATAGGGGTTTTAATTAATTCATTGAGATTGGAATTACGTGGCTTAATTTATGATGTAATTTTGGGAATGTTTTAGAGGTGTTTCAACTGAAAAACAGTGGCTTTAAATTTTCCTATTAATGCCATTACGGAGTGGATAGATGGATGGATCGCTCAAAAAAAACTGCTTGATTAAACTATTTATTTAAAATGAGTTAAAACAACACAATTCTTAATTAATTTTAAATTCAATCCACTTAAATTTGTCAAAATTATTAAGTTAATTTAATCAATTTATGTTTGGACAACAAGGATTTTTTACAGTGATGGATGGATGGATTGATTTTGCCTGGAGGGGTCGGGGTTGCCAGGAGCTCTTTTTTTGTGTTACATACAGTAAATGGTATGTTTTCTATATTTCAGTTTTTTGTAGTCTACATTATATCACTTCTTAACAACTATAACTTCTTAAGATCTACATTTAAAATAGATTAACAATTAACAATGCCTGGGAGGCTATACAAAGAGTCAAATAAAAATGTGTCAACATTTCTTTTCTAATTTGCGTAGATAAATATTGGAAGTGTCAATGTTTGAGACCTCCAGTGTTTTAATTCTGGGTAAAAAAAACATAATTTGTTTCATTTAGCATATTTCTGCAGACTAAAGCATAAAGTGAAGTTTTGGTAATTAATTTCAAAAGGATCACATGCTATGATTAATCACGGCTGGTCCTGCATTAAAAATCATCGATAAACCAATCGGATGAATCCAAGCCTCCAGTAAATAGCCCAGTTTGTCTTACCTCCCTTGTCTTCGTTTTTGAAGAATTCCCCCATCTCCCGGTTCTCTCCCGGGACAGCATGCAAAACCTGCAACTAGTATTAAGCAATAGCCAAGTGTTAACTCTTGAAAGTAAAGAGATTAGAGTCTATTCATATCATACTTTGAGGTTTACAAATTTATAGAGCTGGTTGTTAAAAAACATTAATCATCAAAGATTTAGCCTTCACATAGCCATTCTACACATTAAAATAACAAAATAATACCAATAAAATGCGTAAATGAAAAGATAATTTTTTTTTCTCAGCTCTGGCAAAATCTAACTCCTCATAGATAGATAAATAGATAGATAGACAGATAGATAGATAGATAGATAGTGTTTGCCTCAAATAATGGCACTGACAGAGGATATAATCTATCAGACAGTAATGAGAGAGCACCAACTGTGGCCTGTCAAGACAGTCAGTCACAGACAGACAAACATCTGTGTTTCTAATGACCCTCGGCCTCTTTCTCCTGTAGTGTGGCTGTGTGTGATTGTCGTACTGCTGGAAATGTGTGTGTAGCTGAGTTGAGCTGCTTTTCAATGATTGCGCTGGATTTGCTGCAGTGTATTTTTTTACAGAAATGTACAAATCGATTTGTGGTGATGTTAGTATCATGTCTGTTGGTTCGTTCATTCATTAATTCATTAATTAATTCATTCATTCATTCAATAACAGGATTATTGTGAATTTTTTTCCAATAAAAATATATTATTTTAATATATTTTAAATGTTATTTATTCATGTGATGGCAAAAGCTTAATATCGAAATCATTACTCTAGTCTTTAGAGTCTTACAATCCTTCATAAATAAATATTGTACTTTGATGCAGCATTTCTTATCATGAATGTTGAAAATATAATAATAAAAGGTTGTTTTTTAGGATTATTTTTGACTGATTCTTTCAAGTCTTAATCGCTTTTGGTAAAAAATAAATAAATAAATAAAAATATTTAAAAGTATATTAAATATACTCCAAAAAATAATTAATAAAGATTTACAGCATGTCTTAGAATAATGTGCCAGTGAAAATAATAATAATAATAATAATAATAATAACAATAATGGCTGCACGGTGGCGCAGTAGGTAGCACGTTTGCCTCACAGCAAGAAGGTCGCTGGTTCGAGCCTCGGCTGGGTCAGTTGGCGTTTCTGTGTGGAGTTTGCATGTTCTCCCCGTGTTCGCGTGGGTTTCCTCCGGGTGCTCCGGTTTCCCCCACAGGTCCAAAGACATGCGGTATAGGTGAATTGGGTAAGCTAAATTGTCCGCAATGTGTGTGAATGAGTGTGTATGGTTTCCCAGTGATGGGTTGCAGCTGGAAGGGCATCCGCTGCGTAAAACATATGCTGGATAAGTTGGTGGTTCATTCCACTGTGGCGACCCCAGATTAATAAAGGGACTAGGCTGAAAAGAAAATGAATGAATGAATAATAATAATAATAATAATAATAATAATAATAATAATAATAATAAACAAGTGTTAATGCTGCATAATTATTGTACTGATTTAATTACTTATTAATTTGTTGATCAGGACTTAATCAAAATTCTGTTAAGAAACATCAACCTAAAAAAACAAAACAAAAAACAAATATATATATATATATATATATATATAAAGTGAAGAAAAGCCAATATTACAATTACATATATACACACACAAAAACACAAAGATACAGTATATTTATGCACATAGACATGCTGCAGTTCTGTGCTTGTATATCTATGTCCAGAAAGGCCTGGAGGATCTCCTGCTCTATAGCTCACATTATGTCCCTGCTCATGAATCCCTCCTGCACTGCTGCGCTGTTGACTAGATTGACCATGGCACATGTGTATGTGTGTGTGTTCATGACTTCCACAGGGATTAGCGCTGGATGTGGTCTTTAGCTTTTTAGAGTATAGTGAATGCAATCTGTATTAATGGCCTGCTGTGAGAAGACCCTAGCGCTCACCTTTTCACGACAGGGTTTGTAGCAACAGCTGTTTCTGACACTTTCACACAACCTGCTTTACACCTCTGAAGAAGATTCATTTATGAAGACATACACAACCTGTTACAAACCTATATGGAGATGAACAATCTGTTCCTTTGATTTGCTAAGAGAAAAAATAAAACAAGGGTTTAAGTTATAAAAGTGCAGTCAAGATGTTGTTCTGTTGTTCCATGAAAACTCGCTTTAATGGAAAAACACAAATGATGTTTTAAAGATATTTCAGCTGTTTTGGGCACAATGAATGTCATTGTGCTGTTTAATTATTCTTTTAAGCCAGTGTTTCTCAACTGGGATTCCATGGGCCTAACTAACTATCTAACTATCTAACTAACTGACTGACTGACTGACTGACTGACTGGCTAACTATGTAAAGTGTAACGTATTTATTTATATATTTAAAATGTGTTTATTTATTTATTTATTTATTTATTCATTTATTTATTTTATTCACTTTTTGTACTTATTTTTTTTTGTATCCTATTTTTGTATCCTATTTACATATTTGCTTATTCACTTATTTACATATTTAGTTATTTTGTTATTTACATATTTATTTATTCACTTATTTTTTACATAATTACTTATTTACTTATTTAGATATTTACTTTCTTTTATACATATTTGCTTATTTATTTACTTATTTACATTGAGTTATTTTCTTACTTCTTTACAGATTTCCACATTTATTTATTTATTTGTTTGTTTGTTTATTTGCTTACTAATTTACATATTTACTTACATTTTTGCATATTTACTTATTTGTTTTTATTTATTTACTCATTTACATATTGATTTATTTACATATTTAATTGTTTTTAAATTTATTTATTTGTCTGTAACTTATTTAAATATTTACTTATTGACACATTAACATATTTGCTTATTTATTTATTTTAGTAATTGACATTTACTTATTTGCTTACTTATTAGTCAGTAAATAAATAAGCAAATAAGTAAATGTCAACAAATGTCTATTTACTTCATGGAATTTTTTTAAAAACTTGGTTAAACAACTCTACTGATGATATACCCATTATATTTTATATTATATTTTTATATTTTACCCATTACTTTTAGTTAGTCATCTTAATGAGTTAAAAATCCAAAATGCAATAAAAAAACAATTCATAGCTTTTATTTGTCTTCTTTGATCGTTGTGTTACACAATAACCTAATTATCAAGCTAAACAATTAAATGCTGCCTTTAGTTAAACATCTACTTCTTTAGGCCGCGATTTCCTAAATTTGGTGTGCATACTTTAAATTCATAGTGCTTTGTCAGCTTTGACACATTGAAAGATGTCAGACTTGAAAACAGCGTCTAGTATGGTGGTCAAATATCATCAATAAAATTCTTTCTCCAAGTGGTACAATCTCATCCGTCATCTCTTGTATTTTTTTCTCTTTTCACTTTCTCATTTGTCAGCTGCATCTCCTGTTCCTTTCTCTCTCTCCCTCCTCACATGTATGTCAGTATCTCTCTCTCTCTCTCTCTCTCTCTCTCTCTCTCTCTCCTCCTGGTGTTCTCGGTCCTTTATTTCTCCACGCTCATATCTCATCATCATTAGTTTTAGAGACAGTCAGACTAGCGGGACGAGGGCACACATGTAGTCATTTATCCTTCTGTTCCCTTTCTGTTCTTTAGTGCATCACTAATCAGCAGATAGGCTCCTGTATTCATCCCCAGAGCTTCATAAAAACCCAGAGCGGACTGCCAATACAGTCACACAATGGCCAGATACAAGCCCCAAGGCCAGGGGTCTAACCCTCATCTTACCTCCTATCCTCTCCTATCTCTCTCTCTCTCTCACTTCTACATTTTTTTTTATAATTCTCTTCTGGCACTGGTGGATCCTAATCCTAATGGTGGTACACTCTCACAAAATTATTTTTGCTGCTTGTTTAAACTATTTATATAAAATGAGCTGAAACATCACGATTCTTGAGATTTTTTTGGGACAACTTAATTGTTTTATGTTCGATCCACTTAAATTTGTAAAAAGTTAACTTAATCGATTTGTGTTGGGACAACATAAATTAATTGAGTGGAACTCATTTCTGTATAGTACAGTATAGAGCATTAACATGTTGTCATTAAAGGGATAGTATTAACAAACAAACAAACAAACAAAAATATAAACAAACAAACAAACAAACAAACAAACGTAAAAAAAAGTTACTGCCAATCTGGTAAGAAAAATAAACTTTTTTCCCTTTTCTTTTCTTTTCTTTTCTTTTCTTTTCTTTTTTTTAACGAATGTCTCAAACAGTACCAAGTTTTTCATTTGTTTGACTATAGTAAAATAACAAATATTTTTAGAATAAAAAATAAAGTCAGACTTGTTTCCAGTGCATGTTGGACTCCGGCAGGGCTGCCCTTTGTCACCAATTCTGTTCATAATTTTTATGGACGGAATTTCAAAGCGCAGCCTTGGGCTGGAGGGGGTCCGGTTCGGGGACCACAGGATTTCATCTCTGTTATTCGCAGACGATGTTGTTCTGTTGGCTTCATCGAACATGGACCTTCAGCGTGCTCTGGGGCGGTTTGCTGCCGAGTGTGACACGGCTGGGATGAGAATCGGCACCTCCAAGTCCGAGGCCATGGTGCTCCACCGGAAAAAGGTGGTTTGCCATCTCCAAGTTGGAGGAAAGTCCAAGTATCTTGGGGTTTTGTTCACGAGTGAGGGAAGGATGGAACGTGAGATTGACAGGCGGATTGAAGGAAGGAGCTGAGCCGAAAGGCAAAGCTCTCGATTTACCGTTCAATCTATGTTCCTACTCTCACCTATGGTCATGAGCTTTGGGTCATGACCGAAAGGACAAGATCTCGGATACAATCGGCCAAAATGAGTTTCCTTCGCAGGGTGGCAGGGCGCACCTTTATAGAGAGAGTGAGGAGTTCTGTCACCCGGGAGGAGCTCGGAGAAGAGCCGCTGCTCCTCCACATCGAGAGAAGTCAGCTGAGGTGGTTCGGGCATCTGTTTCGGATGCCTCCTGGACGCCTACCTAGGGAGGTGTTCCAGGCATGTCCCACCGGGAGGAGGCCTCGGGGAAGACCCAGGAAACGCTGGAGGGACTATGTCTCTCGGCTGGCCTGGGAACGCCTCGGGATCCCCCCGGAGGAGCTGGAGGAAGTGTCTGGGGAGAGGGAAGTTTAGGGTTCTCTCCTAAGACTGCTGCCCCCGCGACCCGGCCCTGAAAAAGCGGATGGAAATAAATGAATGAATGGATGAATGAATGAATGAATGAATGAATAAATGAATGAATGAATTAATAGCTGTGATACATGCATTATTGTATTTTTAACAATATATAAATGTATTATTTTTACCAATGTTGAAAACAGTAGTGCTGCTCAGTATTTTACAACCACAAATCATTAACTTTGTAGTGTTGCCATTCCTTTTCACAACACTTAAAAGATGTTTAGGGACTGAGGACACCAAGTGATGAAGTGTTTCAGGTGTAATTTTGTCCCATTCTTCCTGCAAACAAGTCTTAAGGTGGGCAAGAGTACGGGGTCTTCGTTGTCACATATGCACCACACATTCATTACTGGAGACAGGTCGGGACTGTTGCCAGGTCAAACAAGACCTGTGTCCTCTTTCTCCCCAACCAGGACTTTGTAATATGTGCAGAATGTGGTTTTGCATCGTCTTGTTGAAATATGCATGGGCGTCCCTGGAAAAGAAGGCAACATATTGTGCTCCAAAATCTCTATGTACTTTTCAGCATTAATAGTGCCATCACATACCTTTGCCCAGGACACTGACACAACCCAATATCATGACAGACCCTGGATTTTGGACTTGTTGCTGGTAACAGTCTGGATGATCCTCATCTACTTTGGTCCGGAGCACATGGCGTCCATTTCTCCCAGAAAATACATGAAATACTGATTCATCTGACCACAGTACACGTTTCCACTGTGTGATGGTCCATCCCAGATGCCTTTGAGCCCAAAAAAGTCGACTGCACTTCTGGACACTGTTAACATAGGGCTTCTTTTTGGCACAGTACAGTTTTCACCGGCATTTGTGGATGTAACTACGTATTGTGGTACTTGACAAAGGTTTGCCAAAGTAGTCCCGAGCCCATGTGGTGATATCGCTTATAGATGAATGATGATTCTTGATGCAGTGCCGCCTGAGGGATCAAAGATCACGATTGTTCAGCTTTTTTTTAAATGTGTTGCAAGAGACAAAATTGGAATACGTGTTTATTTTGGGGTTTTAGATAAAAGGATGGAACTATTAAATAAATGAATGAATGAATGAATGAATGAATGAATGAATGAATGAATCTTACTGACACAACATCATCTGAACATAGGTGTAAATTGTGAATGTCTTTTAAAAAAAAAGAAGAAAATAAGCATTTGAAGACAAGACACATTTCAGAACAATATCACAGATGAGTAAACATTTGAAAGTGTTCTGTTAGAAGACACATATATCATCAGCACCACTACCTTTATTCAAAAAAGCCCTCCGTCACTGAATATATTGCTAATCTAAACGATCACATTGAAATATTCATACCCTTTTTGAATACTCCACGCACATAGAATATTTATAGTAATGGGACTCCAGTACACCTAAGTTTAAAGTCAGGGCACAAATCACAAACATATCTGCCAGCATTCTTAATGGCCGCCTGTCATTCGAGACCCCATCATTTATTAAAGAAATGAGTGGCGGGATGATTTTTTTGCTTACATACTGAAGTCTGTTTGCTTAATTGAGACACTTTAAGAGACCTAAGAGGGTTTTGTGTACTAATTATTGTTTTAATTCTGCTAAATGCACTTCTTTTTATGTCTCATAGTGGATGATTTGTGTGCTCTGTAGTGCCTTTGGGCTCTCGCTCATTCAGGTTACTACTGGGGCTCGGAGAAAAATCAGGCATCATAAACATTAATGCTGCCCTGGGCTCCAGTCCGGGTCTAACCTCCTTAATACTGATCTACAGTGCGAGATATATCTTTCAGAAGACCAGTGTGTGTGTGTGGATGTGAAAGTTGGATTATAGCATTAGGAATGAGTGTTGTCAGGTAATGCCTTGCTCTAAAATTAGCATTCTATAATCATTTACTCACTGTAAAAACGATTAGTTGACTTTACTTAATAAAATTGAGTAAACTCGTTAACTTAAAATTATTAAGTACATGAACTACACTCAAAAATGAGACACACTCAATCCTTTTTTGGGGACAAATTAAATGTTTTATGTTCAATTCACTTAAATTTGTAAAAATATTTGTGTTGGGACAACATGAAGGAATTGTGTGGAACATTTTTTACAGTGTATGTTTATAATTATAAAAAATAAGTTAAGTCAGCTTTACAGTTCCAAGTTAGAATGGGTTCACTTACTTTTTTTAAAGTAAAGACAACTTGTTGCTTTTAAGGCAACAGGTTTACTCACGTTGTTTTTTTTTGTTTTTTTGTAAAGTAACTAATTGCTTTTTACAGTGCACCCTCATGCCATTTCGAACCTGTATGAAATTATTTCCTTCTTTGAAAAAATAAATATATATATATAATATTACTTGATAAAGTGAAGTGAATTGGCAGTGACTGGTGCTTTTACACTGAACATGAAATGATTGATTGCCTATGCTATACCTAGGTGGTGTTGAACAACTAAGCATTTTTTGGCAGCCTGTCCACTACAACACTCTAATATTCAAGTGGTTTACTGTAGTTACAGTTTTTAAAAAAAACCATAAATGAACGTTAGAAGGTAAGTTGAAAAAATTTTACAATAACATTTACCCAAATTCAGTATCCAAATTCGGTGTCTGTTCCATATATTCACTCAAAAAAAATGTTTGCTGTTTGTACTATTTATTTAAAATAAGTTGAAACAACACAATTCTTGAGGGTTCTTATTTCATGACAGCTTGATTGTTTTATGTTCAATCTACTTAAATTTGCAAAAATTAATAAGTTAACTTCACTGTAAAAAATGCTGGGTTTCACACAATTTGTGTTGGGACAACATAAAGGAATTAATTAACTTAAAGGAATTAAGTTACCTTGTTAGTTTTTAGAAATCTAAGTATAATTTAAACATACAAAAAATAAAGTTGTCCCAACGAAATCTCAAGAATAGTGTTGTTTCAACGCATTATAAAGTTAGAACAAGCAACAAAATGTATTTTTTTGAGTGTTAATGTTATGTATTCCCAATACAAGTCGAGTGTGTGGAACCCAGCAAATTTACATTGTTGTATGTCTAGTCTGAGTTACTGTTTACACTAGTGTGTTTTCGCAGCATTTTCATTAGTGGTGTTCACACCACTCTGGCATCTTTGACCTATGAAAACTAAACGTTAAAGACCCTGTTTTGGTTTAATGTTGCTGATGTTTTATTTCAGTATGAACTGATAAAATGAAACACAAACTTAAAAAAGTGGAGGCTTGTCTGTCCACAATCACTCTCTGATCTTCTGGACTATATCGTTCCCTGTTTTGTGGTTCCACATTTGTAGCTCATATAACGCATGTGTGCTGTTTTTGGACATAGGTGATAATATAATTTTTAAAATCTTGTGCTTTGAAACCCATTTTAAGACATTCAGAAGCATTTTCAGACCCCCAAATCACTGTTATTATAAGTGAAAGACCAAGACACATAAAACATGTTCAGTGTTAAGTTAAAAATCGAGTTGTGTAAATGCCCTTGAATCATTTTGATGAAATGCACTATAACATTTCGTTAAACTAAATGTAAAAATCGATTAAATTTCCTACCCATTCTACATGTTTACCTTTTGTGTAAGTGTTTGTATAACGGCGGCTGAATAATCCTCTGTAGTGTGTTCTGTAGTGTTATCATGATAAGTGATCTTGTACTGTAGCAATAGTTACTTGCTCTAAGCACTTCATTGTGTTTGAGTGCGAGCACACAGACATAAGCCCCTGTCCATCAGGTAGACTGGCGTCAAGCCCCTGGCACTGAATGGGAGATGATTATTTTCATGCTGGGTCTCTTGTCATATCTCTCCCGGCTGGGAGTCTTATCAAATGTAAATACACACTGCAATGTGCTTCATGGCCGGGCTCAGCTGTTGTTTTCTTTACACCCTGCCACCCACCACCCACCCACAAAACTCTCACTTTTCAGCTCCGCTTAGTTTGAAATATTATAATTAAGATCGGGCTTTTGGGAAAACTGGGGAAAATCTTGTCTGCGGGTTGTGGTTGTGAACAATACAATATATCCAAATATATATATTTTGTAAATGCCCTTATGATAAAATGCTATTTATTGTCACTGTAGCAATAAGAATGTCTTTTTTATTATGATATTACAAATTGTATTATGATATTAAAAATGTTTTAATCTTTTATTAGTCTTTTCATCCATCCATATATATAACATTATATAAAACATTTAAATGTGTGTAGTGTAGTTAATAGTATTTTTAATAGTATATTTATTGTTCAAATATTTTTTATTTGTATTCTTGTTATGAGTTGTACTGTAGTAGTAGTAGTAGTAGTAGTAGTAGTAGCAACAGCAATTCATTGTTTTATCTTTTTTTGACATTTATGATGCATCTAAAAATGTTTGTACTGATGTTTGTAATGATTAACTGCATTATTGTTTGTTATTATTATCATGATATATTTATTAATTTTTATTGTGAATTTATTAAATAATCATATTTACTAGTAGTATTAATAATAGTAATTCAGATATTTATACTTTTCTTTTTATTTATGGAGATTTAAAAAAAATCCGCTGGAGATCACTTCCTACATTCATGCCGAACTACAAATCCCAGAAGTCATTGCACCAATCACTCCTGCCACAGCTGACAGTCATCTGGACACACACACACCAACACTGATCATCATTGATTACCCGGACTATACATACACCTTAGTTTCACACACACTTTGCTGAGTATTGTCTAGTTGTTGTATTCAAGTCAAAGCGGTTTCCTTGTTTTTCTGTGTTTTTGACCTTTGGACTGTTTATCATGTATTTTGATTCTTTGCCGCATGCCCTGAACTTTTGCCTGTCTTTGGATTATGCTCTTGGATTCTACACTACTACACTGTATTTACTGGTTTTTGACCCCTGCCTACCTGACCATTCTAAAATAAAGCTGCATTTGGAACTACCCCTGTCTGCACGTCCTCCATTTGCAACAATATCTAAAAACTATTTTTATTAAAAAATAAGTCATACGTTATAGGTAAACATGAATGTATAATTTAAGTTTTGTTTCTAGTATTAAATCATTCAAAAAGTACTTGTTCAAACAATTTTTTTTATTTATTTATTTATTTTTTTTTACTTTATAACTTTGTTCATTCCACTTAAATTAGTAAAAATGATGAAGTTAAATTAATCAATTTGTTTTTGGCACAACATTCAACATTTTGGAATTGTGTGGAGCCCTGCATTTTTTACAGTGTAGCTTTGTGGTGTTATTTCACATCTTAAACAAGAAGCTGGAACTAATCCTGAAAACCAAGCTTAATTCATTTCTCTAATAGTTTATTTTTCTTTTCTTTTGACTCTCTGCAGGACCCTGGATTTGCTTCCTTCATCATCGATCAGCTGCAGGTACCCGACTGGGCCCTGAAAGGTGGACATGAAGGCACGAGGTGTCTGGCGTGTGGCTCATCAGCACAGCAGCTGAAACAACAAGTGTTTCAGACTCTCCAAGATCTGTACCCCGGTCCCGACATGCCATCTCTGCCATCCAGCACCTTTCCCGGACATCCAGCCAGGCTGACGACTCACAGTGTGGTCACTGTCTCCTCCAGACCCACCAAATCCAGGATCCCTCACCCAGCGCACAGCATCCTGCCTGTAGGCGAGCGTCAGCGGGAGCTAGGCTGGTCTCAGAGCTCGTCCTCCAGCGTTCCGGCTCTGAAACCCAGCGTTCAGGTGACCATGGCTGGAAGACCACTGACGGGAACCATCAGCTCAGTCACTATTCAAGCGCAGCAGTATCTGGAGGGCATGTGGAGCATCTCTCGTGTCAACAATTTCCTGCCTCAGCCAAACCCGGTAGGAAATCTTTTGCAATCATTTCCTAAAACAGCAAACAACATGTCTTCCAACTTATACGAATCTATAGACAAAAGAAAAAAAAAATAGTGAACTCATTAATAATCATTAACATGATTAATAATAGTAATTCAGATATTTATAATTTTCTTTTTATTTATGGAGATTTAAAAAAAATCTATATCTATATCTCTCTAAAAGCTATTTTTATTCCAAATAAATCATACACTATAGATAATTTTGTATTCATACTTTAATTTTTGTTTCCAGTATAAATGCATTCAAAGATTTATACACTCAATAAATGACTTTTCTGCTTGTTCAAACTGCTTATTTAAAATGAGTTTAAACAACACAATTCTTATTTTTTTTGGAATAACTTAATTGTTATTAAATTGTTTACTAAAATAGTGAACCTATTAATATTTAATTCAATTCATCTTTATTTCTGTTGCGCTTTTACAATGTAGTTTGTGTCAAAGCAGCTTAACATAGAAATTCTAGTAAATTGAAATTGAAACTGTGTCAGTCCAGTTTATAAAAGTTTATAATAATTAATAATAGTATTTATAATAGTAATTCAGATATTTATCATTTTAAATTCAGAAATCTAAATTGTTAATAAAAACTTAATTGTTACTAAAATAGTTCCCCTAACACAAGTAAGACTTAATGCATTGTGCTCTTTCATCAATGCTAAAATGCATGAATTGGTTAACTAGTAGAGTTTGTTTTTTTAGTAGCATAACAATCATGAGTTCAATCCTAGAGAATACAAGCAAGGGTAAAATGTGCTGGAACAGACTGTAAATCACATTCCAAAGCCTCTGCCGAATGCTTAAATATATATTTCAGTTTTTAAAAAATAGTGGCTAAAGGGTTTTGCACACTTGGACGTTTTTTTGCTTGTATTTATCGTCAATATTTTTGGAGATATTTTTCGGTATTCAGACCCAAGAAATGTTCACTTGTAATGAGCAGAGTAAGCTCTAGGCAACCATTAACCGTTTTCTTAGAAGATGACAAGCTGACAAAACATTGCTACAGCTCTTATTCAAGTTTTATTAATGAAGATAATTAAAAAGCACTTCCATATTTGGGTGCTGAAATTTTGTCTGAGGTAACCAATCAACCGTCATTACTAAAATGTGTGTATTCCATGCAAAGTGTAAAGCTGATTGGTTAGTTCTAGTCACATGACTTGTGGTGCGCTCGCAGCATTCTAAAAAGTTTATATGTTTACATATAGGTGCACCTGGAAAATGGTGCACGTCGCTCCTTATTTGCACGCTCTATTGGAAATAACGAACTCGCACGCGCAAAAGACACAATATGTGAACAGCCTCTAAACATGCAAAATCACAATCTGACATTAGATGGCGCTTAATGGAAAACAGAAATACCACAGTACACAAGGTGGCGCTGCACAGGAGAAGAGGAGAGATAATGTTTACGTGCTTGTTAAAATGGTATTACATTGGTATGGTATTACATTGCAATGTTCAGAGTAGGAGCTTTTTGCTGGGTGTAGGGGTTGAAAATAACAGTGATTTGGATGTACTTTCACATCTTTCCAAGTGAAAGGAGCTGCTGTTATTGTAATGCAATGGCTGAGAGAGATGGAAAAACTCGCTGTGATGTCTGGTATGTGAGCCTACAGTTGTCTGAATGAATTGAGATTGAAAAAGTCTGTATTTGAATCATGTGTGGTTAGTTACACATAGAGAGCATGCTTGAAACATACATGTGTGTTAACACTGAATGCAGTCTTATTTACAGATTTGTGATTTGTGTCACATTGTCAGTGCAGCTGCTGATTTGTGAGTGAGTGATTTGGAAATACAGCTGTGTAAAACATATGCTGAAGTAACTGGTGGTTCATCCCACTCTGGCAACCACTGAAAAAGCAAAGAATACACTTAAGGAAAGTGAGTAAGCGAGTGATTTGGAAATATCCTTGTCAATGAATCTAGAAGAGATCAGTGTTGGTGTTTAAAGGGCACCTAGTTTACCCCTTTTTCCAGATTTAATATAATTTTCTAAAAGTCTTTTGTGTCTCCAGAATGTGTCTGTAAAGTTTCAGCTCAAAACACCCATCAGATTATTTATTACACCTTTCAGAAGTTTATCATTTTTTGCTCTGAGCATCTTGTAGCTGTTTTTGTGGACTGTGCCATTTTGTCATCATCAAGTGACCTACCTGCGTCAGTTGCGTAGCTTCACTCCCATTCATGAATTCTCTCGCGGTGCATCATGGGATAGTGTAGTGTCCACCCAATGCGCACTTTAGAATCTCGTCAGAAGTAGTAGGTCATCCGGGTACATTTTTACATACTGTTTTTCGAATTTGATGAATTCAGACATACTACTCGGCTCACATATTGTTTTTAGCATACTATATAGTATGGAAGTAGGCGATTTCGAATGCAGCTCTACTGTCTAGTAGTCTTGAACACCTTAATTAGTTGGATCAGCTGTGTTTGGTTAGGGTTGAAGCAAAACTGTGCAGGCCCTCCAGGAATTGAGTTTGAGACCTATGTTTTAAGGGAAAGATTAATGACATTAAATGCATAAATTGTGAAGAAGAGAAACTCATTGCAATTTACATTTATTATCTGTAAAGTCATGCTTTGTGAACGTACAGTAAGAGACCTCTTTTTTTATTCTAAAGTAGTGTATATATAAAACATGGACTATTATCGATTGATGACAGTAATTTCATAAGGGCTAAGTACTTTTTGATTAATCATGTGGCTAACATGTAGCTCTCAGTCATACATTATATCGAACAATCACCAGAATGCAAGTTTGGCAGATTGACAGTTGGAGGAGTTCATTTTATTACTCCTGCATTTTATTGACTGAACTGCTACATTCCACAGTGGACTGCTCATGTGTGCTAAGTGTACAGCTTCAGCATGTTAAACTAATTGAAACAAAACAAAACAGGTGGTCAGCTGAACTATCCCTTGCATTTGAGCGTCATCTATAATACATATCACCTCTTTCTGTGCTATTGGTGTTGCTTTTACAGTCTTTTGCAATTGCCTCTGAAAGAGCCTCTTTGTTCTGCCATCAGTTACCGCTATTGATGAACAAAGGTTAACAATAGTGATGTCTGCGCTTTTCCTTTTTGTGCTAGTCAACAAGTGCTTTATTCCAGCAAGCGAGCTGCCACTGATGCTTTTAGCAGCCAGCGTGTGCTTGTGAACAAACAAAGCAAAAAGCCTTGGATAAGAAATAAAATATTTGACCAACTGCTGGCCCAGTATGTCTTGAAAAGCCAACAGAAGCTGTACTCACTCATACACACAACTCGCTGAACAGAGCTCTATATGCTTTCCACTGGTTCAAAGATGTGCCTTGTATAATTTGGAAAGGCTTCTTCCTTTCATTAAATTGGAGTGATGACAATAATGCATGCAGTGCGCTGGGACTTCGGCAGAGCCTTGAGCAAAGAGCTTTAACTCGTCTGATTTCTGTGGGGAGAAATGACAAGCAGCGGGAGAAAAGAGGTGGAGACAAAGCCATTGAGATGGCCTGATTCTGACAGGAAATCTTCGGAGAGGCCTTGCGTTCTGTGAAGTCGATTTTTATACCCGTGCTACTGGGTAAAGGCACATCAGAACTTTTGGAGCAGGTGAGAGTTCTTGAAAAGTGAGAAGTGAAACATCAAATGGCAAGAAGCACTTTGATGAAGAGTTCAGGGTATTCAACATCAAAATAAGAAGGAAGTTGACAGACGTCAAGTTCAGATTCAGACGAATGCTTGAAAATGCTTTTTCAGCATGTACTCTGTACAGGGTTGTATGTGTAGGGTTGGTTAAAATGGTATTAAAGGGATCTATCACTTTAATGCCTAAAGACTAAGTACCTACTTTTTCTGCTGAGGGGCAGAATTCCCATAAAAATAAATACCATGATCACTAGATTTTATACAGGTGTTGCGATAATGGTTTTGTAATTGGTGGTCAACTGTCCAATATTTACAATGTAGAAATAAGTCTTTTGATTTGGTGTGAATTACACTTGCTTTTTGCAGAGAATACAGTAACTTAAATTAAAACACAAGTCAATATTTTTAATGTAGATGTTTTCATTACAAAAATGTCTAATTGTCAGATGTTCTGTGTCCAACCTGTGATTCATTTTGGTTTCTCACTTGCTTTCCACAGTGAGTTAAGTTTAGTTCACCCAAAAATGAAAATTCTGTTATTAATTACTCACTCTCATGTTGAGTCTTTAGGCAACTATACGTAATAATCCAGAAAACCAGTCAGAAAGTGATTGTGGATAATCATGCCTACGTTTTCAAAAGTTTGCATTTCAGTCTGTCAATACTGAAACAGAACATCAGTGTTTCAAAACTAAAAGAAGGTCTATAGTTGTTTTAAAAGTTTCCTTTTTGCGGATCAAAGATGCCAGAGTAATGTGAACACCAGGCTTAACCATAACAAAACACATGCATTTTATAACAGAAATGCATTTAGTGAAAAAGCCACGTAAGCATGTTGCCAGATTCAAAAACGTAATCACATTAATCATTTTCAACAAAGACAATCCCAGTATACACTGCAACAAGAACAGAGCATCGTGTGGAAAGAGTTGACTATAATCTGACAAGTAGCACCTTTCAAAAAGAAAGCAAACCTGTCTTGAGAGCATGTTACTGTCAGCTTTATTGCTCTTTACTCAAGCTGGCTGATAAAATTATTAGAGCATAGCGGGGTGGGATTTTCCACGTGGGCTTCATATGGGTTGCAATGACCTACTGGCCTACTGGGAGCCCAAAAGCAGGAATCCTTAAGCAGCGTGAACAGACTGTGATCTACCTCCCTCTGAGCCGAAGAAAAGAGGAGAGAGAGACAGAGAGGGAGAAATTATGCTGCTCCTTTTTAAAAAAAAAGAAAGGCAAAGACATTTGGAAGTAGATGTGAATAGTTGGATTTTCTGGACTCAGGTTGTAGAGATGAGGGTGCAGACAGGGTGTAGGGTGTAGCATAAAGAGAATACCTGATTTTATCGACTGCTGGGAGCTCTCTGCAGCTGCACTTTAATGACCCAACCTGGGGATACACCATGCGTACCTCTTGCTCTGTGTCTGACACTCATGAAAACAGCTTGACTGGAGGGCTTAAGTCCTCAAAAACCCATAGTTGTTTTTTTTGACAGCTGCTTCAGCTTGTGTATGTATGTGTGTGCGTGAATGTGTGTAAAATGTCTGTGTTTGTGGGTCGCAAATTCTGTCTCGCTCCGGCTGCGCAGCCCCCTTAAACATCCTGTTGATGTGAAACCTGACACCCATTCCTCCTTTATCTGTATGTGGTGGATTACGCTCTGTCCAGATAGACACCATTCGCTGTCAGTGTGACGCTGTTTTGGTTTATCACGTCTTATCTGAAACCAGAATGCCATGCATTGCGATATGACTTTATGTCACAGATCCAGCATGCTGTAATTTTTGCACCAAGGAAAGAATTAGTGCCAAGTTCACTTGAGTACTTTCTGATTATTTACAGGTTTTAAAAGCCTGAGCATCAAAAAAACATTATCCTACCTAAGCTGTTAGAAAGCTCACATAAAAAGTGGCAGAAACAGCTATTGCTTTCGGCAGACATTTGAAAAACAAACAAACAAACAAACAAACAAACAAACAAAAAGTCATGTAATTTGTCAATTTGAACAATGCATCTGCTAGTTCCGCAACATAACTGACAGACTTAACAATTAGCAATTTCAACCTTAAATAGAAAGCAATTATAGACATAAACACAACCCAGAAGCGTCTGAATAAACAGACATAGCTCATAAACAAACCCATTTTTCCTGCTTTGTTCAGAACTCTCCAACCCTCAAATCAGTTGAAGCTTATGCAATAGTAATACAGTAACAGTAATTATTCAACCAAATGTTAGTTTAACAAAGTGCAGACCAGGAACATCTCGGAATGTATGCTACAAGTTGTACTCGTCTCATGCAAGTAATCCTTTGTGATTTATGGAGCTCATATGTCACCTTAGTTATATAAAAAGTTCTCAAATTTATGTTGACACATCACGCACAGGACGGCATAGGCTTCGTGAAAAGATTGTAAATGGTGTTGTTTTAGCTCCCAGTTTTAGCTCCCAGACATAATCTAGAGCAAACACAAATTCAGCCATTATGCACAACCACCACAACATGGATGACATGCCACGTTCAAACCACAGTTGTCTGTTTCTCAACGTTAACTCGTGATCGTCTCTGGGAAATGGCCCAACCTTACCTGGAGCCTTTTAGCACAGTGCCTACTTGCAAACAAACACTTGACAGATCATATTGATTGTGGGTTTAAGCTACTTAGTTACTCATAGGCCTCAGAGACAAAGACTGTCTCTGGTAAAATAATAAGAACATCCCTGAATGAATGGCTTGCAGGGCATGGATGTTTACCAAGCTGCAAATGGAATAGAGTCTACAGTCTTATTTTACTATTTTATCTGCGAAAAAGCAATCCCTCGTGGACTCCATGCAAGAATTATGTAGCAACATTTTAAATGTACGTATGTAGAGTTGATTCTTGAACTCCATTGGAGGCACTGACAGAAGACTAGTTTCTTTTAGCTCAAGAGCAGAGAAAAACATGCCTATATCCACCTTGACCTTGTGGACCCGTGTCTGGATTGACCGCCTCTGCATCTGACTGTTGTTCTGGCTAAGAGACATGTTTCCTGTGAACCAGTCTAATCTCTACCCATTGAAACCCTATTCATACCTTCAGTACAAGGATGAATGCTCCTCCCTGTTGGCTAATTATGTACTTTATAATAAACGCAGTTGAGTAATTGTTACCTTTTTTTTTTATACGTGACCTTTGAAACATAATTTGTTAGGGAACTGCCTCTTGCTCCTTGTAAGGACTTGCTCTGTTTATTTCTTTAACAAGGTGTGATCCTCCGTGGCCTAGGCGTAGGATTCTTGGAACAGTGTGAGAAAGTAATTTACTGATTCTATCCTGTTTTTTCCCATTATAGGCACTAGGCCTCGTGGGTCAAGCAGAACAGAGTGAACTGTCATCAGACAACACCGTCTCCAGAGTGAATCCCTCCAGACAGAGAAGTCCAGTTCAGTTTGGACAGACTGCGCCCTCGTCCTCCGACCATCCCAGCTCAGCTGCAGCATCCTTCTTCATCAGGTAAGAAAACTCATTTACCATAGATCACTGTTAATCACATGTTATTTACCTACATATTTGAATTTATGGTATAGTATTATAGGGTGATGTGACAACCATGCTTTCTTGATTGAGACCCCATTCACAGAGAGACGAGTTTTGCTATTTATGCAAAAAATATGTATCATATAGGCATTTCGTTCAGACAGATCAGCTGTTTTGGAAGAGTGACTGGTGTTTTTTGAAACTGTGGATAAACCTGAAAACTACGCTTTGACGTATTCATCTTAACACCCAGTCCACATATTTTGTGGAACAATGTCATCAGCCCAAAGTATAGTCAAAAAGCGCTACATCAGGCAACAACAATGCTGGACTACTGTACATTCATGTGCTCATACTGCAGAAGCTACTGAGCTTTATAGCTTTACTAAAAAGCCGTGTTCATCTTGAGTTATTTTGTACAACATACAAGGTTTGTGTGCAGTAAGTGTTCTCCATTTGATTTGTGGGAGAATTACAGTGCCACATACTGGTCTGGCATGCAAACTACATCGTTTTTAGTTGGTTTCGTGTGTATGCAGATATTTTTGGAGAAAAAAAAGATTGCATAGTGAAAGCTCTGGCTTCATGTGGGTATAGCCTAAAGCGGGTCGCACACTGGATGCGCCGCTCAGCACCGCGACACGGCACGTACATGACAGTTGGAAGTATCTCACACCAGATGCGCACATTTGAATGTTATTTAATATGAAACTGTTCAGATGGCGCTCTGTAGTGCGGCAGAAATATGAACAATGTCCTGAGTGGTAGCTGGGCGCCCCAGACAGCCGCCGACTTGCGGCACCGGTGTGCGTACACTGATAGAAATCTATGTTTAGAATTCTAAAATGCATGACGCCGAGCGGCGCGTCACCGAGCGGCGCATCACCGAGCGGCGCGTCACCGAGCGGCGCGTCACCGAGCGGCGCATCCGGTGTGTGACCCCCTTAAGGCATCTAACCCTAGGATAGCCACACTGTAAAAAATATAATGGCAAAAAGACAACACAACAAATAATTTTCTATTATTTTAATACGTTAATCAGGTTTCAACAAATTTTTTTAAAGTTATACATATAAGTTCTAAGTTTAAAGTTATAACATAAGTTTAACTTTTTTTTTTTTACATCAATTTGATTGATGTAAGTTGACTCGAAAAATGTATTTGATTCAGCTAAAAAAGTTAAGTCAGCAAGATTTTTTTTTACAGTGCGCTGTTCAGCAGATTTTCACTCTGACCAGCACAAACATACTTGCCTGAAAGTTTTAAGTCTGTCTTAAGACATTGATTAGCATCAGATGTGTTTCATTAGGGTTAAAGCTAAACTCTGCAGGACATTGAGCCTCCAGGAATGGGATTGGACACCCCCATTGTCCCTACAGTAACTGACTTAAAGTTGCTTGGACTTAAATTGTTTGTTAGATCAGTGCTTAAAGGATTAGTTCATTTTCAGAATGAAAATTCTCTAATAATTTACTCAACCCTTTTTAATATAATATAATATAATATAATATAATATAATATAATATAATATA
>CAIGQV010017386.1:2324426-2409668 GCA_903798115.1 Danio jaintianensis
TATAATATAATATAATATAATATAATATAATATAATATAATATAATAAAATATAAATTTGTATTTTTTTAAATAAAATGACATTATTTTACTTTGTAAGACTCCACAGTTCAAACCACTTAGCACAATATAAAATCAGTATATGTAGAAAAATCCTGCGTTTTTTCCCCCCTCAAAATCCATGCTGGATAACAATGGGGTGAGTAAATTTTAAGAAAAATTTCATTCAATAAGTGAAGTAAAGCTTTAAATTTAATCATGGGACAATATTATGAGCCTGCATGCTAGTGTTGTATTAGAGTTTCTCAGTTTCACTGGTATTTGAAAAGGTGTGGTAACAGGAATGCATCTGGAATGGTCCTGGAAAACACATTTGAAATATTTCTGAAGCCAGGTGACAGCTTGGGACATTAAAGAGTGTTCAGGGACCTCTCCCTTTTATGGAGAATGACGGCAACCCAGTTCTTAACTCTGCTTGGGATGTTGCCACCTGCCCAAGCACTTCCAGGTCATTCGGAGACAACAGACAGATGTGACCCCATGTAGCACAAGGTTAATTTTTGAGGTTTGATTTATAATTGCTCGCCTGTTTTCTTTGGAGCTGAGCTCAAAAAAGCAGATGTGCAGGGAGGCTGCTATGTCAAAAGATGAGGAAAGGAGAGAAAAAAATAGATTTGTTTTGACCTCTTCATTTAAACTCCTGGGTGGATGAATAGAAGCAGTAGGAAATTATTTTGGGTACCACCTTTTATTTTATCTCAAATATTAGTTTCTGCCAAGAATTTTATTGTTGTGATTAGAAAAAAGGTCAGTTATCATTTTGGACACGTTAGCCTTCTTAAAATACTATTTCAGAGACTAGGACATTAAACAGAGGACTAGGTACTAATCCTCTAGCTGTCATTGAAGTAGCAACCGAAGAGTAAAAAAACGTAATGAAATGCAGATAAATGCAGGATTAAAAATAACAAACTGTTTCAGGTGTGAAACAGGTGTAAAGATTGCTTTTTAAATTATAAATCAAGACCATAAATCTTTAATAACATCTTGTGCTCTACCACAAAAATAAATACTAAGACATTTATGCACCTTCCCCTCACAGATGTTAGACTTGATCAGAGAATGCATAATTAGAGGTGCCAATGGGATACCTTGCTTTGAGGCATGTCAAAAAATTCAAGAAGGGCATCCTCTAAAGGTGTTATTATCGAACTTCTGCATATAAATGAAGAGCTGTTAGTGAACATCCACACCTGCAGTTATTACTGTAGTGTGCATTGGGCCTTTAACCTGCATGTACAACACGCAGGAGGCTGGATCCTCTTGTAAGTAAAATGTTAATTAGATTGCAATTAGAGTTGCACAGTGGAGAGGAGAGCGACGGGGGACAAAGTCAATCTTTCGTCCATTCAGTGCTGTTGTGATCCGATCCATTTGACCCCCAAAAAAGTAATTTTAAGAAACTCTTTTCTCTTACCACCTTTAAATGTGGTTGTACTGATCCAGACTCACTGTATCTAAAGCCGGGCTCACACTGCATGGTTTTTAATAGTATTTTATGGTTGTAGCATTGTAGCAGATTGTATCAATTCCAATGTCACACCTTAAGATCTCAGTTTTAATAATCATAATGTCATACAATTTCTGACAATCAAGACGCATTAAAAATGAATGTAAACAAAAAGACTCGTCCAGGGTTTTGCGTCATCATTTCAAATATAATGAAAGTCAATAGAAGTCATACAAAAAAAGCAAAAATACAAACAAACAAAGTTCCATAGAATGAAAATCTGGATATACCTATAGTAATAGGAGTTCAATACTTGGAAATTACATAGCATGAGCCTCAAACACCGTTTCCTCTTTGTCATGTAAATCCCATATCCTGTTGAAAAAAAGTCCAATTGAAAAAAAAAGTCCAAAAAAGCTGCATTTCAATGGCCACAACATTTCCTAGTGAGATTACAACAATAATTCCACCCCACCCCCTATTTTTTTTTAGCTAAACATGTATTAAACACTGTGTATGTGGGACTCTTATTTTGAAAAGGGGAGAAGCAGGGAGACTAAAAATGAGCGGTTTTGTGAAGCAGTCAGCACTCAAAATGCAGAATATACAGATTTTTTTTTTATTTAGCACTACTCTGAAGAGGCATATGGTCTGTTTATCTCTTATTAGTTTATTATTAGTTGAATGTGTATATTGTGAAATTTGCTATGTATGTTTGTAATGAGGCAACAGACTTATGTAAACTCATTGTTCTTAAGTAAAAGAATGCCAGTGGAATTTATAAAACATATATGCTTATGCTGTGGTTTATTAATTGTTGTGGAGTAGAGCTCATTAATATTCATAACCATTCCAAATATGAGCTTTTCATAGGGGTAATACCTGTGGTTAAAAATGAGGTTGTAAAGCCTCTTCTGTAGAAACTTATCTAAGCCACATTTCTATTATGTAGATCAGTGCGCTGTATAACACCTTTAATCTAACCCCCCACATACTCTACCCTTATGTTTGAGAACAAGGTATTGTATCAGAAATTTCATTCATTCATTTTCTTTTCGGCTTAGTCCCTTTATTAATCAGGGGTCGCCGCAGCGGATGCCCTTCCAGCTGCAACCCATCACTGAGAAACATCCATACACACTCATTCACACACATACACTATGGACAATTTAACTTACCCAATTCACCTATAGCAGACTTGGTAACTGGAGCACCCGGAGGAAACCCACGTGAACACGGGGAGAAGATGCAAACTAGACACAGAAATGCCAACTGACCCAGCTGGGGCTCGAACCAGCAACCTTCTTGCTGTGAGGCGATTGTGCTACCCACTGCGCCACCGTGCTGCCACTTATCTGAAATTTGTATTTCCAGAATTATCTCTTTCCAAGCTGCTTTCCTTTGGCCCTGTCATGCAATAGCATGTCTATACAAACACTCTTTTTGCCTCTATAACTCAGTAAGTTTCTGTTCTTGCTGTACTGTCAACTGTCAACAGTTCAGCATTTTTTCTGAGGTGGTTGGAAGTTGTTGTGCTAATTTCGTCATTTAGTGCTCCTATTGGATTTCGGTTTGACTGCTGTTGTAGTTGAAGGCACTGCGGCAAACATTCACAAGTCTTCTAAAATGGAAAAATTCCATCAGAGGAGGAATTTGATCACAATGGCTGTTAATCGGTGGTCAGTGAACATGTCAAAGCAGCCATCAAAGCCTACAGATTTTAGCATAAGATTATAGGAATCTTTTTGTATTTTCAAAATTTACCTCAGATGATCCAACTGTGGCAAAAATCACACAGTTTGAGCCTCACTATAGGTGCAGTTAAAATTGTTTTTTAATGCTGTCAACTTTTATTTTATTATAATGTATTACCATAGAAATGGAGACTCTTTTTGGAGACATATGAATAAGGCAGCCAGTTCCAAGGTAAATCAAAGAACCATGATATTTGATCTGGGATTATTACAGAACCATTTTACTTTTGTAAGGCATCTTTGCTTTATTTAGATTTTTCTTATTCAGCCTGCGCTGTATAAATATTACTAGATGTCTAGCGAGGAAATAGAGGAGCGGACGAAGGGTAGATGCATGGCTGAAAAGTTGACTTTTCCCTAACCCCCATTCTTGGCAAAAGCTCCAGAGTGATGGAGCATATGATTAGGATATTGACATTCTAGCTGCCTTCTATAATGAATACAGACAGAGGGCCCAAAGAGCTTTCCAGAGCTTCAGGATGCGCTGTCACATTCAGCAGTCAACTGTGCTTGGTTATTCCACCTCGGTGCTCCGAGAGATGAAATGGCTCAAAACAACCCTGAACTTAGCATCGTGAACAGGGTCATGTGAGTGAATCATCTGAGCCTGCACTAGCTGGGAGTTGAGGTAAAACTGATTAAAAGGATATGACTGTTTCAGAAGGCCGTATGCTCTATTGACTCCAAAGGAAGAAAGAAAGAGAAAGAAAATGAGTTTGAGAGATTTGCCTGTCTAGAGATCAGAGCAACTTTTTATGTGGGTATAGAATGTGCAATGACTGATAAAAGATTTGGTGTGTGTGTGTGTGTGTGTGTGTGTGTGTGTGTGTGTGTGTGCGTGTGTCATGGGTTTTCAAGAAAAAAGTGGCAAATAAGCCTTTCATTTTGGATGAGTGGTCTAATTGGTGGATTTTCTGAATGCCTTGTTAGTCTTACAGAAGCCTTGAATCATTAGGCTGGTTCTTAGTAACATAGGCACTGTTACCTATGGACACTGCATGTGGTTGGATAGTTCTTTGTCAGCTGAGCTGGAGCCTGCTGTGAACTGGACACACATTTCTACTGACTTGAGGGAATGAACAACATAGTGATGCAATGTGCTGTTTACATGTCTACATTAACGTTTAAAATGTTTTTGGAGGCAGTTTGGGACTTCTGTTTTGCTGTCCTTTATTACTACTAACTATCATTTACTAACTCAAAGCATTCATTCACTCGCTTTATATATATATAGGTGATAGGTGATATAGGTGAATAGCCGTAAATTGTTTTTCCCAGAATTCCCCTCATGACAGTTCATTTTTATGTTTTATATATTTTTTGTTTGTTTAACAAAAGTACAATATATGTAAATGTAGGAATATCTTTTACGTTTTTTACCATATGTTTTTATATTAAACTATTTTTTACCATAACCTTTATGGGATGTTTTTTTTTACAGTATGTACATATATACATATAACAAATAATGTTAAGTTTAAGGCTGCATATTATTGCTCCTGGGTGGAAATTGTAGAAACCAATTCATTATAATTGCAGACAATTAATTATAGTTTCATCATCAGACGCCTCTTTATCATTAGATAATGACGAACACTGACTAAAGAGATGAGAAAACAGATTTGAATCATTTGTGGCTACTTACAACACTCAGAGAAGAATATATGAATACAATTATCTGCAAATGTAGTGCATTGTTAACCAGTAAAAATAGATTATACTCAAAACTAATCTTTTTTTTTTTTTACTTGGCTATATAAGCATTTCAGCAAAACCTTTAGCCTTGGCAGCTACTTTAAACATTGGGGTAAAAAAAAAGTTTCTTTTTGAATGTAAGAAACACTAAATGTATAATGACAAAAAAATCATAAAATTACTTACAGTACATATAGCATGGAACACACTTTTTACAATAATTTTACATATGCAGCATATCACTGAGCTTGTGTTTTCTTATATATGGAGGACAAGATCCCATACAGTGTACTGTAAAAAAGCCTTGAACTGTACAAAATGTATTGCTTTGCATTGTGAACTTGTGATAAAGCCTCTTGACAGAGAGTTGTTGTTGCATACTGATAGCATGCTGTGTTGTGCTTTAGCATGCTAATAACTGTCAATGCAAACTGTCTACACTCAAAATGAGTGATGCATTGTGATGTGACAAAGCCGTTTCCTGTTGTGTAAGCAGCGTTGTTTTCTCTGTCTACACGTGATGCTTATTCACGTGCAGTTTAGACGTCCTGACACAATTCATTAGCTGACCACTCCATTCCCAGTTTAGGTGTGTGTATGGAAGACACATGCATGTACGTGCATGTATGTAGGTCAGCATTTGGGAAGCACAGCTGTTTGGCGGTATGTGGACTTGCAGTGGCATTGAGTATGACACACAGTAAACCGTTTTATTTTATGGCCTAACACTCATTTTCAGTTGGCTGTCCAGGTGAGCTTGAGCAGTAATGACTATGATTGGAGTAAACATTCCACTATAATTACACATATACAACGATCCAGACGGTCACCAGATGAGTTGGGGAAATAGCCAGATTGCTTGGTTGCATTGGTCTTAAGGAGTAACCATAGAAACAAAGAGAAGTTATTTCATGGCATGTTTATGCTGTGCTTTGAATAAACGTAATTGCTAACTGAAGATAAAAGTGTAAGGGAGGTGTTAGCCTGCTTAAACTATGAAATGAGATTTATTTTGTGTGCCACATCTGAACTCCTTTCCTAAGCGGTAACTCTCTTTAAGAGCAAATTATGGTATGTTTTAACATTTGAAAGTTAATTTCTTTTTCACAGAATGTTTGTTAACATTTTTCTGTTCAAAACAGTTTCACATGCTAATAATGTAACACTGGCTCCTGTTAGGTTACTTTATTTATACCCAAAGGTAGATTTGGTTTGCAGTCAAGAGTCCTCATTTCATTACAGTGCCACACAAAAAAAAACTCGCATAGTGACAACAACAAATGGACATAAAGACATAAAACATAAACATACAAAACACTTAATAAATAAATAAATAAATGAAAAAATAAAAAATCACTTCAAGTGTCCACCCCCCCAAATAAATGTTTAAAACAATCTATAAAATGTAAAATATACAAGTCACAGAAATACCTCTGCTTTGGTCTAAGCCTTATTTAAATATCTAATGGCTGCTGGTATGAAACTATTTTTGTATCGTTTAGTTCTACAGCTTGATACTAAAAACCTGCTACCAGAAGGAAGAAGCTAAAACTCTGAGTGTAGGGGATGAGCAGTATCACTTAAAGGAGCATTCAGGTACTTCTTTAGCCTTGTTTTTCTCCAACATTTTTGAGGCATTTTTAACTCTTTCTAATCAAACACACCTAATTCTGCTCATTAGCTTGTTAGTGGAGACTCCAAGATCAGAAATGAATGGGTCTGATAAAGCCAGGTGCAAATACTGATGGTTGGAAGATGGTATATCCAGACACACATCACGTGTGATTTTATGTGAAAATCATGCACTGTTCCTTGATTATAATGCCAGAATGAGAGTTCCAAGCCATAGCATCCTAGAAAAAAGCAGCTTTTAATTTTTCTTTGGTCTTGGACATGATGTAACTACAAAAGAGTCAATCTTTAAATAGGAAAGTGATCTAAACTCTTTGGTCATTTTTAAGTGAGATGCTAATTGCCTTATTGGATTCAATGATCTATGCTAAGCTAAGCTAACAGTGCTCCAGCCAGACCCAGAGATCATCTGAATGGATTTAAGTGATGTTTTATAAACACATTTTGGGGGAAGCACAATCAGTTTTGACTAAGCTAATTCATATAAATAGTCAAACACGTCATACATCTGTTTTCTCTCGACTTCAACATCCCTCCACCACCCCAACTCCACACTATTAAACACGATACCTACATAAATCTGAGGGGGGAGCATTCTGGAGCCGGACTAGACACTGTGCTCTGAACCCTATCTCTCTGTCTATCCTGATAAGGCGAATAACACGAGTTAGGGTGTCTTAATGAGCTCAGAGCCCTCTCCCCGGACAGCACACCAAATATGCATATTCTATTCAGTCAAATATCTGTAAATGTGAACTCGTGTAAAATTAGCCTATTTTCAAAGAAAGTGGAGTGTTCCTTTAAGAGTGACATCCAAAATCTGTACTGTTGTTCCTCCTCCAGGAACATGGTTGGAAGCATTGATTTAGTTATACATTGCTGTCCTTTGTATACATTTAAGTAAAACAATTCACATATAACTGATTCTCTTTTCTATCCAAACAAACTCAAAGGTTTCTCCATCATCAGATTTTTCCACGTTGTGTGTTCTGTTCCAATGTTTGGAATATGTTTTGCCTTTGTCTCCCTCAAGCATATATTTTCTGTCCTATTGTGTCATCTGGGAAAGCACGATAATGAAATTGTTCCATTGCCAAATTTCTGCTCTTCCCATCAGAAAACAACACCATGGAGCCAATGAGCCTGTGAAACGCAATATGTCATGATTCCAACATGTCAAGACACTTTCTACAAAGTATTGAAAGAATATCTTCTAAATGCTGATTTGTTTTGCATGTCTTTACTAACCAAAGGAATACAACGCTTTGAAGTAACAACTGCGCATAAGTTAGTAGATATTTAACAGGATATCTAAAAGGTCAGTTGATGTATTTGGCTACTTACCCCATTCTGACCCGTGATTCTTGAGTTCTCACCATGCGCTCTAATTTAAAGTCAATTAGGTACATAAATGCATCAGTTTAATCTTATTCTTCAGAGAAGGTGCTTCCTTCTCCTGCTGTAAAGGGGCAATAATGATAAAGCATCCTAAGAGTTGTAAACAGGGGGATGCCATTCACCTTTTCACCCACATGCTGGGTCAATGCTAATGTGGACGGTGGCCTTCTGATGGGTGGGACAAGGGGGCAGGGCTCTGATGGAGCCGATGGGATGGTGAGGTTGGGGGAGGGTTGATTGTGGAGTAAAGAGGTGAGGGGAAGAGAAGAGAGGGGTTGTTGAGAGTTCTTGCGAACAGCTAAACTGATAACGTCGGCTCCGTACAGGCCACCCATGACATCACAGCAGAGGATTACAGCCAGAAAGAGACCCAGAAACACAGTGGAGGGGCAGAGAGATGGAGAGATAGAGAAAGTACACAGAGGAGAAAAAAAACAGGCAAATGATCCATGTGGATGGCTGCTTTTTGAGTGACAGCACTAATCCCTGACAAGGACAAATTGGGAAAACAGATTAATGCTGAGTGGTTGTGTCTCTGGAGCGGAGCCGCGGCCCTGCTGCACAGCTGCGTGTCAGGAGTCGGGAAACTGGTGCACTTCAGGCAAGGCTGATAGTGGGAAGCACACCAATGTGCAGAAGGCAGTGAGGTGAATCCACACTTATATCTACTCATGGTGGGCAGACTCGGACTAATGCCCCACATCAATGCTCCCAGCTGGAGAGAGAGAAAACCATGGACTGTGGAGGAAAGTAAGTGGAGCGGCACCATGAAACTGAAGTAAGTCAGCCTATCAGAGGAACTTGTGTTTTAAGATTGAACGTTTGATCTTCACTATATTTATTGAGTTCTGTTGCTGGCTGAAATTGAGAACTGACAGCTTGGGCTGCTTTTTATTTTGCAGTATTTGCAGAAAGTACTGTGTAGAATAAGGTAACTTCATCGGTTATGTTTACTTATTACTCAGTTATTGTAATTATTATAGTAAGCACATATGTGACCCTGGATCACAAAACCAAGTGTCAATTTTTGGAAATTGAGAGTTATACCTGCATCTGAAAGCAGGTTAAATAAGCTTTTAGTTGATGCATGGTTTGTTAGGATAGGATTATATTTGGGCGAGATACAATCTGGAATCTGAGGGCTCAAAAAACACATATTGAAAAAAATTATCTTTAAAGTTGTCCAAGTTACTAATTCAAAAGTATTTTTTTATAGATTTACAGAATACAATTTAGTGTCACAAAATGAGCTTCACTTAATATTCTAATGATTTTTGGCATAAAATAAAAATCTAAAATGTTGACCCATACAATGTATTGTTGACTAATCCCAAAAATATACAACAAAAGATTTTGTGATCCAGGGTCACATATCATAAACAAGTGGAACGGGACTATAAAAGGAAGTTCTACTGTTCTTTCAATACCTTTAAGTAATGAATCAATTAATTGTTTTTTAACTGATTCAATGAAACAGTCTAAAAGAAGGCTTAGTAAAGATTCAATTCCCTTTTTTAAACCCCCATGTTTTAAACTGGTTTAGTATGAAACCAACATTTGGTCCTTAACAAACTCCTTGATTGATGACTTTAGCCTCAGTAGGATCTGTTTTGTTGACATTGCTCGCTTGAAATGTGCCCTGTTGTTTTAGCATGTATTTACTCTGGCTGAACCTCCAGCTGGTGGTCTCTATTCCTAAACACATGGTCAAGCTTGAGTTTGCCTGTAAGGCCCTTATTATACCTGGTATTAAGAAGCGCTTAACTATCTCTTTGTAAACGAGGTCTAAAACATTCTGAGCTTGTCCATTTTGGAAATTCTCCCAGGGGTAGATGAAAATGCATTTGATCAGATTGTTTTCATGGTATAAAAGCCACAAAAAGCCACCTACTCTGTGGCAACTGACCTAGTTCTTAAACATTTTGTGAAGCGCAGTGTCCAGATGGAGATTAAAACTTTGATGGCTGGAGTCATGATTTTTGGTTTGAAAAACCAAGCACTTTGTTATCCACCATTCCTGACTTGTGTTTTTCAGTGCACAAAAACTAAAGCTTATTGTTTTTCGTAATTTCTATCAGGAGTTTATATTAACTAATTAATTTCCACAAGCATATTTTGTTAATTTTGCTCCGACATAGATTAAAACACCAGGTGTAAACGGAAATGTGTCTAACTTCTCAATCTGCGCTCAAGTAAACCAAAACACATCTTAAATCCAGGTGTAAACAGGAGCTGTGTGTGTGTTTTGGTCATGGAGTGGCTGAGGCTGGTACTCGAGGAGTGGAGGCTGAAATGGAGGGGGCCACTGGGGGCAGAATGACCAGGTGTGAAGAGCCTGCAGTGTGCCGTGAGATGTTCTGGTGTGTGGTTTTGGGAGGATGATGGAGGTGTTGATGGATCTATCACTCCAGGATAGAAGCCCCAGGGATATACTCAAGCCGAGCCCACTTCCTGTCCCCAGGGATTTTTTTTGTTGACTAAAGTATTGATGTGTCCAAATGGACTTATCCACAAACACATACACATCCATTATGGTTTGCAGAATTATTCCATGTTTTACTGTATACTTCATCTTTCTCATTTGCATTAAATAATTTGGCAGACACTTCTATGCAAAGTGTTTAACGAAGAATGGTAGAAGTAATCAAAGCAACAACAACAAAACATAAATAATATTATCATTTTAAACCTTCTTCGTCTGTCATATTTAGTGTTGTGATGTGAATCTCATATTAATAGGCTTGAGTCACATTCATATTCAGAAATAAAGCAAATGAATTGTATTAGCATGTTAATTTACCTTAAAATTGCATGAATTAAACTACATTAAATTCATTAAAAACCTGCATTGGTATCATAACAATTAGTCATATTCCTTTCACCTAAACACAGACTGAATCTCATATTAATAGGTATGAGTCACATTAATATTCAGGAAAAAATGCAAGTGTATTGTGCTAGTATATTAATTTGCCTTAAAATTTGATGTTAAAGCCATCAAAAACTAGATTAGCTCAATTAGACAGAAATCCTTATCACCAAACACAATAGAACTTAAATTTTAGTTTGGGTGTTTTTTAATTTATTAAATTTTTTGTATTTTTTATTTTGTTTATTTTTGTCATTGCATTATTCTTGGTAGAAATTTGTGATAAAACAAACAAACAAAAATATTTAATTTAAAAAGATCACAATTAAGGGAAAACATGCAAATATGTTAATTTATATTTAGGGTGAAAATGACAGGTTTCATGATATTTGGTATAAGTTGCATATTTACAATATCAAAATTTTAAACATACAGGCACATTTCCACATAGAAATACACATTTAAACAGAATAACATTCTAATTAAACAGAATGAATAACACCCTAACATAAAACCAGTGGTTTGTTATGCTTTGTTTGTTAAAACAGTGGTCTTGTGTCTTGCCCCCCACACCTTTACAAGATGTCAGTCCCATGTAATGTCTCTCACCCACTCTCTCCATTATCCTCCACATCTTCCTGCTTTGTACACACCCTCAGGTTGTGTGAATAACCCCCGTTTTGTGAGTCTCTCAGCCCAAACACTTCTCACCGGGGTGATTATCACCTTCGAGAAAACACAGAGAGCACTAAAGCTTCTTTGTTTGGTCTGAAAGGAGGCAGACTCACCTTTGAAGCGCTTGTGAAACAAATGTACTGTCAGCGTTTTAGCATTACAATGGGTTCTCTCTCATATGTCACAGTCTTGAAGCTTTCTGCATTTGTTCTACTGTTAACTGTGTGTTCCTACTGTGTAAAGAGGTGTAGTGGCAGAGGTTTATTTGCAGAAATTAGATGACCACGCTTCTCATTAAATCATTAGTAGCGATGCTGCTTTGTGCACATTCTCAAGGTTTCGTTGGGTGAAATAGTGATATTTGATACAATAGCATTCAGATATCAGTTGACTGGGCAGTGGCAGGACATCTGGTATTGACATCTGACAGCTGAGAAAGGTTTGTTTGTTCTGCTATTGGCATGTTTTCTTATACACTGTTAAAACATCAGCTAATAAAATGTTGGAAGATATCTAAGATGAACTAAAGTTCTTGCTTGGGTTTAGTTACAAAGACAAATTATATTATATCTGCACAAAAAATATATATATATATATATAAAAGTCAACATTGGGAATGTCTTGGAGTCACGTATTAGATCAACTAAAACATAACTAAACTAAATAAATATAACGGAAGGGACGCTGACAATGGAATTGGGGAACCACATGCAGTTTTATTAAGAATCGTCAGGCATGCAACGGTCAAACAGGAGCATAAAAGTAATCCAAGATTGTAGTTCTTCAGCAATCTAGAAGGATTGGATCGCTGGTGATCATGACAATAAATTAATACATGAATGAAGTGAAGTAAAATCAATCAAGTAAAATCAAGAATCTGTTGAGCTATTCAATAATAATTAGTTGAAGCTGCTTGATTATTTTTTTACAATGTAAAATGGACAAATAGGATATGTGCATTATTGTTTAAAATATTGGGGTCAGTAAGAATGTCATTTTGAAGCAAATACTTTTATTAAGCAAGGATGCATTAAAAATTGATAAAACAGATACACTTTTGATTGGTAATGTATATGAAGTTTTAATAAATTAAAACAAACTTCGGTGTGATTGCTGTTACTGTGGTTCAGTTGGATAAGTGTGAGCGCTGAACCTTCTGCACCTTGATGTAGACCAAATAAGGACACAGAGACCGCTAACAAGACAGATGCCTTGTCTTGTGAACAAATTCATGCATGGTTCGATTGAAATATGAATGCTACACAAAACATATGGCTCATTTACACTGATCAGGTTTGGTTCAATACAGTACTTAAATAGTATATGGCAGGGGTGCTCAACCCTGTTCCTGGAGATCTACCTTCCTGCGGATTTCAGTTGGAAAAGACACCTACCTGTAATTATCAAGTGCTGGTCAGGTCCTAATTAATTGGTTAATGTGTGTTTGATCAGGGTTGGAGCTGTAGGAAGGTAAATCTCCAGGAACAGGGTTGAGCACCCCTGGTATATGGTATTTAATCAGAATCAGAATCAGAAAGAGCTTTATTGCCAGGTATGTTCACACATACGAGGAATTTGTTTTCGTGACAGAGCTTCTACAGTGCAACAGAATTACAGAGACAGGACAAAAAACAGATAATAAATATATTTTTAAAATAAAAGTAATAGTGAATGCAAATATACAAATTGGCAAGTGTATGTACAGGAATATTACTATATACAACGTTATATGGCAGCTGTTATGTGCAAATTGGCATGTAAAATATGTTGTTAAATAAGTGTTTATGTGTATAAAAAGTGTATAGCAAGTAGTGATGTTTGTTCCATAATTACTATCATTCAAGTGTTCATGAGATGGATTGCCTGAGGGAAGAAACTGTTTCTGTGTCGGGCTGTTCTGGTGCACAGTGCTCTGTAGCATCAACCAGAAGGTAAAAGTTCAAAGAGGCAGTGTGCTGGGTGTGAGGGATCCAGAGTGATTTTGGCAGCCCTTCTGCTTGCTCTGGATAAGTACAGTTCTTGGAGAGTAGGGAGGATTGTACCAGTGATTCGCTCAGCAGTCCGAACTATTCGACGTAGTCTTCGGATGTCGGATTTGGTAGCTGAGCTAAACCAGACAGTTATTGAAGTGCAGAGGACTGATTCAATGATGGAAATGTAGAACTGTTTCAGCAGCTCCTTTGGAAGGTTGAACTTCCTCAGCTGATGAAGGAAGTACAACCTCTGTTGAGCTTTTTTGACAATGGAGTCAATGTGAGTGTCCCACTTCAGATCCTGTATTCAAAGAGTGGAGTTAGACACACCGCAGAATACTGATTGGTTTACAGAGAAACGAACGGCAACACAGGAAGCATAATTTTTAAATGCACAGCCCAATCACGACATCATACTATTATTACAAAGTTATTACAACTATTAAATTATTACAATTATTAAAGCTGACCAATCTTTTTTTTTTTTTCATTTTCTTGTGACAAAGCATGAATGGGATCTGTTGTATGTCCTCCATTGTTTACGAGGCCGTTCACATGTCACTTTTAAAAATGTGTTGCAACACTTCCTGCGTGTGCTTGCCCCTCATTTACATTTAAACTTGAATGTACAAAAGACGTCATATGTGAAAGGCCTCTATAGCTGTCTTCTTCATGTAAGAATGACGTTGATCTCGACGTTGTCCCGCATACATCATGCTTATCAAGTGACGTCGATTGCAACTGTGCAAAAGTGCTGGACTATACTGAACTGTACCAGAGGAAATAAGCCACAATTTAACCAATAACAGAGCATTGTATTACTAAATTCAACCATAAAACCAACAGAACTGATCAAGCATACCTGTTTTTGTCTCCTGACCTGGGATTCAGTAATACAAGTTGTAAAAATTAGATTTAATGTATGGAACAGGATGGAAGAGATAGAGACTATGGTGACATTTACATATCTTGGTGACAGTTATGCAAATTGGTTGTTGCATAGTACTTTTATTCTGACTAAACAGCAACGTGTAAGCAGCAAAAAGTTGGTATTTTTCATTGTTACAGTGGAGGTCTGTGACAGCTCAGGGAAAAAGCGTGAAAACTGCTGTGTCAGGAAGACTATCTAGCCCACTCACATACAGTCACCACAGGAAGAGCTGCAGGCATCAGCGAGCCCCCAGACGGCACGGTGGATCTGCTGATTCATATCAATGGACTCAATGGAGCTGATGTTTGCCGCAATAAATGCTGTCAAATCAATCAAATTCGAAGTGGCTGCATTGGGGTTTTTATACATCGAAAGGATGTTGTTTGCATACGTTCAGGTTTTAAAAAGTGAGACTTTCTAGACGTTTAGATTATAGTTGATTTTTGGTATACTGTCTGAAAACACACACTTGCAAGCATTCTCCACATAATAGGCTCATTTCAGGCTTCCCACGGTGTGTTACAGTAACAAGGATTTATACAGTAATTGCTTTTGCACTGTACTTTGCACAATACGCATGATAGACAAGTCACCATCGCTAACTTATTAGTCATTTCAAAGCCTCCACTTCTTAAGAATGCTGATGAAAGCCAACCCTAAATAACAATTGAAACCTATTTCACAAGGGAAAACAGTAAATAAGGAAGACGAGGGAACTGGCGGCTCTTCTAAAGAGGTCTCCAGTTTGCCTGGATTTATGGAATACCGATCAGATCAAGCAAGGTTATTAATTGTGTTACCAGACAGAGTGGAATATACATTTAAAGGTTTATTACCTATTGTCTTTACAGACCGCAGATGTGGTTGAAGTTGACAATTCCCATGAGGTCATCAAGCCTGAATATCCTCTGTTGTGGCTGGAGGGAACAAAAGCAGCGGCTCACAATCCCATCACGATCCAGCCGGTTAAGCTTTGAGCCTGAGCAGAAAAAAAAAAAAATCTGAAAACAGCGTTATGTCTAATTAGTGTTCAACCTTCCCCTGATTTCCCAGCCCAATACCACCCAAGTGCACAGTTCATACTTATTCATGTTGCATGTTTTACCGCAACTCAAGCAAAATGCCAGACTACTTAATGAGATCCCTGTTGCTTGTCATTACAAACACACTCTACTGATACACATGCTACTGCTTAAATTAAGGAAAAAAAAGTTTTATTGTCAAAGGAGGAGGATAAGATACTATAAAAGCCATAGTCTCTAGAATATTTCTGTTAACCTGTTGAATTAAATCTTAGCTTATGTTTTGTAAGCTAATCATCCAGTGTTAGCTTAGACTTTACTCGATGGCCTGATCAGGTTGTCCATGCAACATTATCTGCAAACAAGTGCTAATATGGGATTAAGCTAACTAGCTCTGCTGTCACCTCTTGATGTACCATAGAAATGTCCAGAAAGGTGTACTATAAAACTCTCAGTGAGTTGAAATTGTGTTGGTTTTGATTCACAAAATATTGATTTTATGGATTGTGCACATTGTAACAGTTCACAAATGTTGTTTTGCTACTCCTGTTGGTTAGTTTTTTAAGGAAAATATTTGTGCACTAACCATTTAGTTCGAACTCTTAGCATGCTAGCCTAGCACACATTCAATTCAGCAGGTGGAAATGATTTGTTACAGTGGTATTTACCAACAAGGGCTAACAGGACCATGCTAACTAGCCGTAGCTTGATCCAATATTGAACCAAGCCAAATATGTTTAGAAAAGTGGTCTGTAAAATTATAATTGATTTGAAATTTTATTGGTACTCACTGAATATTGATTTTATAGGTTGTGCACATTATGACACCTCTCAAAGGCTGTTTTGCTGCTCATGATGGTTAGAGTTTTAAGAAAAAATTGCTGTTTGCTAACCATTTAGTGTTTACTCATAGCATGCTAATCCAGCACACATTTGTTTCAGCAGGTGGATTATTCAATACAGTGGTATTCACCAACTAACTGGACCATGCTAACTAGCCATAATTTGATCCAATATTGAACCTAGCCAAAAATATCCAGAAAGGCGGCCTGTAAAATTATCAATTGGTTGGACTTTTTCCCCACTTTGGTTCATTAAAGATTGATGTTTATTGTAAAGATTTTTCATGACACGTGGAGGCAGTTTTGTTGCCACATGTTTTTTTGCTAGACAGGATTGTTAGCGTCTCTTTTTATCTGTTTATTTAATTAAAGTAAGTTAAATGGTTTCTGTCATTTTTGGCATCTTATAGCTTAGGCTGCATTCAATTTATCAGGAGCGCCAATGGTGGCTAACAGAATCATGCTAACTACCCAGTTTTTTGCTGTAATAAGCCTGTAGAAATGTTCAGAGAAACATATAAAGCTAATCTCGGTGGGTTAAAGTTTATCCATTTACGTTAACTGTATATTAATGTTTATTTTAGAGATGTAAAGTTGTTTTCACAGTGCATTAAGGCAGTGAAGGTTTTCAGTAAAGAGGGGTGGATGGGAATGGGAGACCGAGAGGGAGTTTATCTACTGTTTTTTTTTTTATTTGTTGAAAGCTACTCTGCATGCAGATTGTCTGAAATGGAATGGATTACAGCCTGTAATCAGTTCATGACCCAGCATGTGAGACAGCCTGTTGCAAAGAGCTGAGAATCCCATTAGCACTGTCTCTCTCTCTTTCTCTATTTCAGTATTAAGTTGGTAGTACAATAAACCTGAATTCTGAGAGTAGCACCAGAAGGCGCTCATAATAGCGTATGCACAGGCCATTTATTAATAGACATGCTTTGGATTATTGCTATAACCTATGGATTTCTTAATGGTACGGTACTTGGGTTTTGTCTATATACAAGCTGTGAGAATGTGTCACGTGTTATAGGCTGATAGCATTCCTTCTGTCAAACAGCACATCTCTGCGCATTGCAATGGTTGTGATTATATTGCAGCGTGAAGGTCACAACTGAATGTAATAATCTTCTCATACACTGGTGGTTATATGAAGCCATTTGAATAATGACATTAGTCTTATGATCCCAGTGGATGTAATCTATATCATCCTGTATGGTTGGACCAACATCCATCTTTCTGACTATGACAATGTGATCATTAGACAATAAATACTATTGACGTATTTATTGCAGTTTTGGATGCAACCTAAATGGCATAGATGGATGTTCATTTTATTCAGTCTCTTGCTTAAACCTACATAAGATTAACGGTTGACTTTGTTACACCGTTATCATTTATCAAATGTTATATTCATATATAACATTAACATTACAAGGATCTTGTTACAGTATGTTCTTGTTTTTTTCTCCTGTCACATTTCTAAAAACTGATCAATATAGATATGAAAATAATATTTATATAACATATTTATGGGGCGGCACGGTGGCACAGTGGGTAGCGCTGTCGCCTCACAACAAGAAAGTCGCTGGTTTGAGCCTCGGCTGGGTCAGTTGGCATTTCTGTGTGAAGTTTGCATGTTCTCCCCATGTTCACGTGGGTTTCCTTCAGGTGCTCCGGTTTCCCCCACAAGCCCAAAGACATGCGCTATAGGTGAATTGGGTAAGTTAAATTGTCCGTAGTGTATGAGTGTGTGTGTGAATGAGTATATGGGTGTTTCCCAGTGATGGGTTGCAGCTGGAAGGGCATCCGCCATGTAAAACATATGCTGGATAAGTTGGCGGTTCATTCCACTGTGGTGACCCCAGATTAATAATAAAGGGACTAAGCCAAAAATAAAATGAATGAATGAATGAATAATCAGGTAAATTTCATATATATTTTTATTGACTTCCCATTTTTAACTTATAATTCCTCCTAATTGCTCCCAAACTAACCAATGAAAACCAATAGTCAACCTTTGTCCCCAATTCCACTTTCCAGCACATCTGTTTTTCCTGTCCTCTACCCTTCCCTGGTCATTTCTTTCTCTCTTACCCTCTCTTCATCACCTGCCCTGTTGTTCCAGGCCATCTGATTAATCATGCACAAATATTGCACAAATATTCCCAGCAGCCACTGGGGTTGTTTGTTGTGATAGCCTCCGAGTGAAAGAGTGCAAATAAATAAGCGTTAGGTGTCCTCCCTGCCAGACAGTGATTAATGGAGGAGAGCTGGAGTGGTAGGATGTTCTTGTTGTCTCCTTTCCGTAACAGCAGGGCTTGGCCACCCTCTGTCGCAAAAGCCTCTGTTTGTACCTAGTGGGCAAAGCAACCGTAATTTGTAATAGTCAGTTATACACAATTAGTTTCAGGTCTGAAAAAGCTGAAACATCATAATCGCGCAAGCATAGTTCAAGGTGCTGGTCAAGAGCATGCCAGGCGTCTATTCGGACCTTGTGGTGTCAGCTAGTTTTAGTGACTCCCTCCGAACTTGGGTTGTGCTTTTTGTTGCGTGTGTAGACAGGATTATCCACGCACTTGTCCTGTAATTAAATTCCTTTTCCGCAACACCCTTTTAGCGAAACCTGATGCTGTGGGTTGCCTACCTGTAGAACAAATCCCAGCGGTGCAGAGGGAAGAGGTTGAGAGATGTATCACGGCTGAGATGAAAGTTGATGGTAATCTTTCTAAACAAGGAGAGAGAGAGTGTGTGCAAGCGAGACGCGAGTCTTGGTTATCTGTCATTTTTCTCCTAAAATGGAATTGATCTTCCTTAAATGTTAGCTCGCTGTGCTTTTAAACAAACTCTGGAAGAGCAACCAGGCTACACCTCTCATGAATAAAAAGAGAACGTCTTCAAAAAGAACATGACAACCCCATTACTATCTTCATTTCGTGGCTTTCCAGAGCTTTACCCCAGGGGCTCGGGATTGAACGCTGAAACTCATTAAATAACAACAAAAAAAAAAAGAAGCCTGGCCACATTTATGGCTTCTGTTCTGCCTTCCCACCGAGGCTAAGCCACAACAAGCCAAGCCTGGATTAGCTGCACATCCTGTCTGTTCAGGGATGCTATTGAGGGGGTAATTTAGGAACAGCGAAACGACAACAATGCTTCTCTCTTTCTCTTGTTCGCCTCCCCTCTTCAAAATGCTTTAGCTGCCTTTTTTCATGCACTGTAAACAGAATCACTTTGCTGTTGGTATTATTGGAGGTTGCTTGCTTTGACTTTGTAAACCTATTTGCTATTTGCTAGTACTTTGATTTAGATTTTTATTTGACTGTTTTATGAGCACGGGAAGCAGGAAATGTAGAGTTAGCACCTAACTGCTAGCCGAGCATGCTAGTTAATGTGCAGTAGGCCACAAACCTACAACAAACACTTGATACATAGCAATGTTTGCTAAATAGAGACGTTTGGGCATACTTGACTGACTTTCTCATGGTCGTAGAAACGCTATGAAACTAGAGTACTGGAAGGTCGTTGTTTTGGTGAATTTAAAGTGACAGTCCATCCAAAAAGTTTTATTTACTCCAAAAATCTTCTTTTGAGTACAACAGAAGACAAAAAAATCTCATTAAGGTTTAAAACCACATGAGTGAGATACATGACAAGGTATTTTTTATCTCTTTAACTTTAGCACAGTTTATACTTTTCCAATATATTCCCCATGTTCTTAGAAGAGCAAGTTTTTACCTAGTGGATCCAATGGACCTTTTGTTTCAATGCTCAGTTGACTCGTACATGTATTATTGTTCTGGGAAATGTCCAACATACACTGTCACACGTGGCTGATGCCAAATAGAGGTAAACTGGTCTAAAATGTAGTGACATTGTCTGAAGCTTATAAAGCTTGTTAACAGAGACATTTTTAACACATTAAAACAAGATTGAAAAGGTAATGTGCCTCTGTAGACCACTTGTAGACCACTTGATGTAAACGCCATGTGAAAGCAGGGCTGAATTTGGTTTGCTGGTCTGACCTGGTCTACTTACTTGATGTTTAAACCTGACCAGTTAAAACCATCTAGAAGAGCAATCTGAACACACTGAGAAACCAGTGAAGATGGGAAAACTGACTAACAGTAAGTTGTTTTGGGACATACTGTATAGCACATGTACATCTGCAAAATGTATTTTAAAGGTCGTTTAGTCTGCAAATGATCTGCTATGTTTAAAAGTCTGATAAACATCTTTAAATGGCCTGCTGAATGAAAATGATTAACGGCATATTCTAAATGTCTATTTAACATTAGAAAATAGACGTCTGATAGACGTTTAAGCAAATGCTCTAATAAATACATTTTCCAGATGTAAAAATAAGGTTTCACCAAGTAGGACATGTTCCTAATTCAACATCTCAAACAACATTTCAATCAGCCAATCAGATTTAAGGGATAAGTTTACAGTGTATGTTTAGGCTTATGGTTAGGGTTTTGTGCTTCTACATTGTTGTTATCCAACTATTAATTTCCTCTGGTTTTGGGAATAATTGACAGTTAGGGTTAGATTTAGGGGTAGGGATGTTCAAACAGGAATGATTTTTCCAGGATCAGCATAGATCCTAATCACATCCTACTTTGCAATATCATGCAAACACAAACATCAAATAGACGTCTCCACAATGTATGTGTGCTATCCAGGTGCAGGACTGGACTCTAGTCCTGCTCCTGGATAGCACACAAACATCGTGGAGGTCTAGTTTTCATGCACAATTGCCTGGAAGTTTCAAGTAATGCTTAAACCTAAAATACTAAAAGTTTAAATACTTTAACTTGTTCAGCTGTTTTTAATTGGAGTTCTTGAATTTTTTAAGATAGTGGCCCTCCAGGAGCAGCACCTCTGGTTTAGCTACTGTAGTCGTGCATGGGAACTCATTTAGTGCTGTGTAAAGAAATCATCAAATGATTCACCTCATGAAGTTTATTTGAGAAAATGCCAGAGTTTGCAGAGCTTATTATTGGATTTTAAGTTTTAAGGAAATTTGAGACATTTAGACAGCTAGCTGGTGTGTAAATTTGCACTTTTGAATCCATGCGATATAAAAGTTCACGCAATTACTTTGTGTTAAAGGGATAAACGGATTAACATGCAAATATAAACATACAGTCAGCATTTCCCAACACAGCAATTCTTGGGGATTTTCTTGTCCTTTTTTTCATTTTAATTAGAGCGTTTTCCATTTAGACTCTGACTGCTTCATTTATTTGGGCCTGGCTGGGGATTTCCACTCTGGGTCTGCTGAGGGAGCGAGACAATCCCTAGCTGAGCCCGGCCCGGCTAGAGCGATCATTTTTCAGCGTGCTACTCTCCGGCTCAAAATGATTTACCTCCGTTCAGACAGCCGCTGACTGGCTCCCAGCCAAAACACAAAGATCAGACTGATCACTTGAGCACTCTCGCGATCTACCTTTCAGATGACTCTCTCTCTTTCTCTTTTTCTGGATATGTTCTGTCTCTTTGCACTCTCAGGAGGTCCTCACCCTCTTTCTTTTTTAATTTCCATCTCATTTTCTGATTTTTGGCTCTCTGGTTTTTCACCCCTGTGTCTCATACTGAACCTCCCCCCTTCCTTCCTCTCTCCTCCTGTCTCTCCATATATTACTGTCCCTCGCTCTCCACACATTTGATGCAATTGTATGCTTTTTATTCTCCCTCCACCTTGTCCTTTGTCCCTACTTTCTTGATTTCGTGCTCTGTGTTCCTTTTATGCCTCTTTGAGTCCTCTGTTATGAATTTTGTGTATTCTAATAATTTTTAAATATTATTGGCTTGTATTCTGAAACATTAGAATCAGTTTGATATTCTGGAATAATAATAATACAACAAAATCAACATTTCTCAATAATTATTGTCATATTGTTTTTTTTATTTTTAGTTCAGTATCTCACAGACATGGAAACCCACCTATTAAAGAATTTTTTTAAAGTTTTTTTTTTTACAAGAATTAGCAACAAAAAACTGTTAAAAAGTCTGAATTTAATATATATATATATGTATGGTGTGTGTGTGTGTATATATATATATATATATATATATTTTTTTTCTAAGTTATATAAACAAGCTTCAATAAATAATAATAAATAATCAAACTAAATGTTTTATAGCATACGTCACAATGATCTCATTTGCACCATTGCAATATGTAACACAGCATCCAAGAATTTAACACATTTGACATATGGTTGTTATAAACCACACTACATTTTGATGAGGCTATATTTTACAGTAGCAGCACAAGGAACAGTCAAAGCTGCCCTGTGGTGATTTCTGTATTGACATAATGCACCAATTTTACAGATATCACCCAGCATGCTCTCATGTATGCTGTTTTAATGAGGGATAATGTTACAGAGTGGCTGATGCCTCAGGTCATAAGTGCTTGAAGGAAGTGTTTTAGTAATGGAGGTTGAGAGCGGCACCCTTTTCCTCTGCCCACAACAAAAGAATATCCATAAAGTTTATCTAATTGATTGATATTTGCTTTATTCTTACATAATGTTACTTTTGTGCTTGGTACCCGGTGTAGACTTTTGCTTTTACTTTTTGGCCCTAAAGCATAATGTGACAGAAAATAACAGTCAGTCAGAGCGCAGCTGTGGATTAACACCACACTTTCAAGACTTTCTCATACGCTTTCTGTCTTTCCTTCTGTCACAACACCGTTTCTTACTTCCGTGGGAAAGATATTTTAGACTTCTGGTTACTGTACGTCCAACTCGAGGCATATGTCTCTGGTTATTTAAAGAAATCCTGTACACACATCTTATGTTGCATCTGCGGGTTCTTATTATAGCTAGGAGAAACTATTAAACTGTGAACATCGAATATTAAGAAAATATAATAAAATATAACAACACAGGCTCATTGGAAATTTGTGCTTCAGCCTACATTTTTGTAAAACCGCAAAAACGTACTTCAGCATACGTTTGACCGGAGTTTCTAGGTAAAATGAACACTACTGGGCAGTATGAAGCAAACATACTATTCCAGCAAAGTGTTCCTATTCACATTAATGATATTTACAAGGACATATTATCGACAAATAATGGATTATTTTCTTGTAGTTCTTTGCACAACACCAAATAAATACCACAAAACAACTTGTCTGTGATTTGTAGGATGTGTACATAAAATGTACATCAAAACCCTAAGTAATGTATTTCGGATTCGCAAAAATGTAGACAGCACCCTGTACTAGATTTGTCATCTGAAACGTACAAAGAAATATACCCAGAGCAACGTATTATACGTTTTGCACAAATGTAGCCTGAGGCACTAATAAGCCTATTCTGAAATAGAGATAAGTAGTGATTTTTGCCTATTACTTTTGATTTTGCCCAGCATGTAAACACGTTAACCTGCATTCTTAGCAGAATTAAACACATACAAACTCATCTGTGTTTTGTGGTAAGAGGCAAGGAAATATATCAAGGAATCTTTTTCTTGACCCAAGAATTATGAAAAAAGTTATCTGTCTAATTATTAATCAAGATTAATCACGTTCAATAAAAACATGTACATATATATATATATGTACTTCTTGAATCTGATTGGCTGATAACCGTGTGATATTCTGCAAATAACAGAACTCGTCCAGCCTCTTAACCCTTCACCCTTGTGTATTGCTCCGCCCACACACAGCGACAAGCAGAGGACACTCTACAGTTTGACAAATATTGCTGCTGTTGGACAACATAATGTACTTTTGAGGCTTTTTTTAGTCGAGAATGTAGTTGTTTAGATTGCAACTATGCAGTTTATTTATAAGGATAGTGCCTATTTTATCACTTTCCAGAAATGATCAGATATTTAATAGTTTTTTTTTGTCACACTTTGTTAACATACAATTCTCGCTATTAACAAACCATTATCTTTTAGCTCAATAAATTGCTAATTTCCGGCTTATTATTAATAGGTGTATTTGGGTTTAGGTATTGGGTGTGAATTAGGGATGTAGAATAAGTAAACAGCCAATATTTTAATAATATGCAGTTAATAAGCCAATTAATAGTGGGAATTGGTACTTAAACTCTAAAGTGTTACCTTTTTTCAAAGTATTTTCAAGGTTTTTTCACAATGTGATAATTGTGTGGAAAAGAACAACAACAACAACATATAAAACATCCTGCTAATCTAGTCTCTTTTTTTTTTTTTTTGCAAGAAAGTCAGATATGCTTTAAGAGTATTGCTTTACTGTAAACTGTTGCAATTTCTTGATGGATGGATGCTGAAAGCTCTCTCTCTGAGACATATGGGTTTTTCTCTCTCAGCCTTTTGACCTGACTACTACGGTAAATCTTGTTTCAGGCCAGTGGCTGTGGGTATAAGAGGATGACATCATCTTTCTTTGCCCTCGAAGTGATGTCATAATGCCTTAATCACGGGACGGGGTTAAACAGTGATTGGCAGATTACTTGATTCAGCAAGTAATTAGGGACTTAATGTTCAATCCAAATGAAAAATTTGAAATTAAATGTTTGTTTCTCATTGGACATTTTAAATTTCAGGGTTCATGACAAAACATAAACATATTTTCTTAATTAATCTTTTTTTTTTTCACTGCCTAAAACACCAAAACCTATTTTTTAATAGGTATAAAAAACAAAAACTATAATCTTCACTGACTCCAGAGCAGTTTAAGGTATATATTTTAACACAAATTAAATAATAATAATAATATTTATTTACACTACCACCCCCCCCCCCCCCCCCCCCATTCACATATATAAGAAATAAAGGAATTCTGGGAAAGCAAATTTACAGTTATTTACCTTATATAATAAAGAAACTTACTGTTAACCATGTTACAGATTTTTACAAAATCATTTTTACTGTTATTTACCATTGAAATCACTGCCATTTTTTACAGGGAATGTTTTTGTTGGTTAATAACTCATAGGAGCTGTAAAATGATCAAATTGATATTCGTTTACCATAATCAACTTGCCGATCTTACCGTGATGGATGACGGTTGGAGATACAGATGTGGAAACATTATTAATGCAGTCTGATTTCACCCACAGTGATCCATAGTGTCCGGCGCTTTGTTATCCAGTGTCAAGAGAAAGAAAAAAGACCTTGTTACTATAAAATAAAATGTCAGGAATGGTAAATAGGGCCAACATGGCAATTAGCTACAAAGGCTATCTGGACGAAGAGAAAAAGAAAAATAGGCAGAAGCCCTTTCAAACAAACTAATGGCTCAACAGGCTAATGACTCAGTCAGCTTGAGGAATTCCTCTTTCTAATTTGACAAAAGCTGAAAGGCAGAGAAGGCAGCCGGCAAAGATTATTGACAACAAGCCAAATGGTTTGGCTCTCACAACAGCAGATAAGCAAGCCAGGCAATATACGTGCATTGGTTCACACATCCACACGCGCTCAAAATCCCCTCCATCAGCCCCCAGCCCTGCGTACACACACTCAAGTCCAGTCTGATCACAACAAAAGCTCAAAGCACCTTTTATATCAACTGACAGCCACGTATCCCATTTACTTGAGGTGTTTGTATATGTTTTCTATGCAATTTGTGAAGGAGCAGTGGAGAAACCGATTGCTCTTGCCTTTTACTGAGTCTTGAAACAAACAATGTCAGAAACAAATGTTTGTGTATTATCAGTAGATGTCGGGTGAAAAAATGCTGCTTTACTTATTCATTTGTTATAATAATAATAAAATAATAAAAACAATTATTATTATTATTATATTAAACAGTCATGATAACATGTTTTATGCAATTCTATAAAAAAATAAGTTAACTAATTTATTTGTTTTAAAAGTATTTTTATTATATTTTTATTAATTTGTTTGCATATATTTAATGCAATTAATTAAATTATTATTCTGTAATTTATAATATAGATTAAATAATAACAATAATAATAATAATAATAATAATAATAATAATAATAATAATAATAATAATATATCAATAAGAGTGTATTTGTGAACTGCACTTTACTACACAATTCATTCATTCATTCATTCATTCATTTATCTATTAATTCGGTTCGTTTTAGATTTAGTTAGATTTTCTTTTTTTTTCTTTTTTTTTGATCAAAGAACATCTTTCCAGCAAGACAAATTCCCCATTTAAAGCATTACCAGAATACATAATTTCAGCCATTTCCTCAGTTCTCCTAGGGAGCTTTGATTGTGCCCCTCTCTTGGCTGGCAGTGTTGATTTGTAAGGCAGTGTGTTAGTAGTGTGAGCCGTGCTGTAGGCCGATGGAGAATGAGCCTTTCACAAACACACTCTTTTTCTCTCTTCTCCTCTTTTCTCTCAGTCTCTGTCTCAGTCCTGCTTCTCAGCTCAAATTAGCAGTTTAGGGAATAGATCTCTCTCACATAAAGAGCTTAGACTTGTTCCAGCTGCTGCTTTCCCTCCCTATCGTGCCCTTACCCACAGGCCAAGGGCATCTCTGAGCAACCCATGTGTCTGGAATATGATTTTAAGGAGAGACAATGCGGCCAAAAACACCTTGCTTTTTGGCTTATGTAGTGTAGAGTGTAAATAAAACATCCTAAATACACCTTTTAAGCGTTTGTGTTGACATACTTTATCAATTTTTTTTTTCTGTCGGTTTTAATTACAGTACATATTTAAAGGGATTTTCAAAACGTGTTTTTTTTTCTCCTGCACACAGTCATAAATCTACATGTAAAGAGCTCTTACATACATCAAACTTCATGGGTTTATTCAAATATGTACATTCTGAAGGTTTTCGCAAAGAGGTATGTACATGTATACAGTAATTTGTCTAAAAAATACAACATTTTACACTGCAAAAAAAATAAATGAATAAATAAATAAAATAAAAATGCTTTTCTTACTTAAAGTTCTTGTCTTGTTTCTAGTCCAAATATTAATCGATTTTTAAATCAATAAGCATCTTTTAGACAAGTAACAAATATGGTTTGGTTTTTAGTAATAATTAACTGAGTTTTTCTTTAAAACAAGCTAAATTGTCTGCAAATGGGCTAAGGAAAATAAGCTTATTTCAACCCCAAAACGAGGTTATTTTACTTACACCATTGGCAGATTATTTAGTTTGTTTCAAGGAAAAACCCACTTACTTTAGACTTATTATTTCTGAAAACACAACAACAATGTTTACTTGTCTAGACAACACTTCTCGATTTAAGGATTTTAAGATATTTAGACTAGAAATGACAAAAACAAATTAAGAAAAGTGTTTTTTCCCCACTGTTTTCTGTATATATATAAAAAATCTAAATCTAATTCTTTTTGGAGGTTAACAGCGATTTCTGAATTATGGAACGATAAAAAGTGATTCCCTAAATCCTCTCTGTTAAAACAGTTGACTCTAAAATGTCAAAACAACAATTTTGAACACAACTTTATGAAATATAATGATTTTAATACTAAATAACCACACAAATTTGAGCATATTTAACAAAATAGTCTTTTATTCCATGTCTAAACAGCATTTTGGAAAACTTGTTTTGCTATTCTGAGTATAATCAGTCAACCAGGGAAGGATGGCGATGATTTTCATAAATTTTTTCGTACCCTGTTCACCTGCAGTGTCTTGCCATGAAGAGATGATCGCCCCAAAGATGTTTGATTTTCTGTACACCTGAGCATACACCATGCTAAGCCACACCTAGCATGTTATGTGCTAAGTTCGCGTTTGCGATAATTAATGGCTTCATCCCACCCGTCAGAGCAATTATGCTTGTCACAATGCAAACACTTAATGAGATTTTCAGCACACACTGAGACACAGGTGCAGGACGTGGACAAACACACTTCCTCTCGCCCTGTGTTTTCCTTTTGTTAGCGGCGCTCGCTAAGGCTAATTTGAACAAACCCTTAATGCTCAGTATTAACCTTCGCATGTTTTGCCTGCCTCATTCTTTGTTGTGCTGGTGTGAATTGTGGGTCTTGTTGAAGAGAAGCGAGCGTTCAGACTAGTTGTTATTATTATTATTATTATTATTATTATTATTATTATTATTTATTATTATTATTATCTGCCAGTTAATGATAAAGGGGATGATAAGACAGCTCCATATACTTACATTAAAGGAGGGACGTGTGGTATTTTTGAGTGTGAAATATTGTAGAGACTACAGCCACAAAAATACCCTGGAAACCAGCCAACAGTGCCCTAGCAACCAAACAAAACACCCTAGCAACTATAGCCCTGTCAAACAATTCACATCTCACAAATTATTAGGTTATGTTATTTGCTTGTTTGTTCGTTCTTTCATTTAATTAGTTTTAGTTTAGTTAATCTAGTTAGTTTAGTCTAGTAAAACTAGTAAAATTTTGGCAAATTAAGCAATATATATGCCTAAAGCAATACTTGTTTATGTATTTAATAATTTTGTTTTAGTTATTAATGAAATAATTGATTATTAAGTTCATTTATCCATTCATTCATTAAAACAGTTTATTTATTTATTTATTTATTTATTTATTTATTTATTTATTTTTATTTAAAGTGCACAGATAAAACAACACGCCCTCTTCTACTCCACACACATACAAATGACCTAAAGCATACACACACACACACACACACACACATAGACAAACAGACAGGCAGGCATGCAGCACATACTAAGCTAATCTGTTTGAAGTCTGGAGTAGAATAAAAAAGAAACCCCTTCACACATGAAGAATTCATGCAGCAAGGGGCACGTGTGTTGTGTGTGTGTGTGTGTGTGAGAGAGAGAGAGAGAGAGAGAGAGAGAGAGAGAGAGAGAGAGAGAGAGAGAGAGAGCAGGCATTCGCAAAGCTCTGATTCCTTTTCTGGCCGTGGGGAGGGAAAAGGGGCTGGACCGAGTGAAAAAAGAGAGAAGCAGGACTCACTCCTCCGGCATCAAGAGGCGAATCCCCAATGCTGGATTCCACATGGAGAGAGAGAGAGAAAAAAAAAATCACACACACACAAGGATAGATGACAAAAACCATCGGGATGCCTGACTCAATAGCTGGACTAACTGACACAGAGCGCTGCGTGGTTTAGCGGAGGCTGCAGAGAGGATTTCAATAACATAAACGTGAAGGAGGAAAGTTCTGGAGATCATGCAGAGACTCTAAACTTCAACCATCTGCAGATGTTTGAGCGCTAAGAATGGGATTTGACCACCAAGAAGTGGTTTGCATTAACTTTTTGCATATTTCGTTTTGGGATCTCTGCTTTTTGATGCCAAAATGTGGGATCGGACACTCAGAGCGTACCGTTTTCTTGCATCCCGTCTGCAATCTTCTGGCTATGAGCTGTGAATACGTTAGATGATGGATTGGAAAGAAGTGTGAGTACTTTTAAAGCTTTTCTCTCTCTTTTTGTCGGTGTGTGTGTTTTTTTTTACCCAGATGTCAGTTTTAACACAGCCGTTTTGAAGGCAGGAATTCGGGAGTCATCCCCCATGCTCACCTGCCAAACTCTACAAAGGCTGCTGTCTGATTGTTTATACATATGTGGGATATGGATTGCTGCTTGACGGTGGAACATGTCAAAGCGTGTTTGTTTAGTGCAGCGCTTGCGTGTTGCAGTGAGTTTGAGCAGGTGGGCTATAGTAGAAAGTGCGAGCACATGGATGGGTGGTTTATAGCTGCTCGCCATTCATGAATTGAGACAGTTTTGAGATGGAGAGAATTAAAGAGAAAGAGAGAGATTTTTTTTTCTTTCATTATCTTTTTCATTAGTCTTTATTTCTCATTTGCGTATATATATTTCTAAAATGTATTTTATGTATGTATATATGTATTATTTTATCACTTTACTGTTATGTTTATTATTTATGTGATCTGTAATGCTTTGACAATACTTGAGAAGTCATGCCAATAAAGCTCTTTTGAAATGAATTGGGAAGAGAGAGAGAGAGAGAGAGAGAGAGAGAGAGAGAGAGAGAGAGAGAGCTTGTGTGCTTCAACAAGCAATTAATTTCAGCATTAGTGTACAGGTGTGCGTGCTGAGCATGCTTGAGCTGTTATTGTGGATTCAGGCGGTGCTTCAGTACTGTACAAGCATTTAATGTCAAAGCTTGACACTTTTTGGGGGTTTTGGAAGGGTACTTGAAAAATTGAAACATCTATAAATCAAGGAAAAAAATGCACAAATAGGCATGCTAATGAATTCAAATTTATTAATTGATTAATAATTATTAAGTATAATTTTTTTCTTAAATCTTAAAACTATTTTTACATTGATACATTTTTTGTTGTTGTTGTTGAGTACTTGTTTGCAATAAGCTATTTATCTATTTAAGTATTAATTTGAACTCTTTTTGCTCTTTTATTTTTCTTTCTAAACTTAAATTCATTCATTCATTCATTCATTCATTCATTCATTCAGTATTCTTATTTGTTTTACATATATAAATATATGTATACATTTATGCATATATATGCAATTATTCATTCATTCATTCATTCATTCATTCATTCATCAATCAATCAATGGATGGAAGAATGGATTGATGAATGGATGAATCAATCAATCAATCCATCAATGGATGGAAGGAATGGATTGATTGATTGATTGATTGATTGATTGATTGATTGATTGATTGATTAGGTATTCTTATTTTACATTATTTACATTTATAAATAGATCAATATATTTATATATATTGTATATGCAGTATTTTATTCGTTTGTTCGTTAATCCGTTTGTCTGTCCGTCTGTCCATCTGTGCGTCCAGCCCTCCATCCGCCAGACCGCCCGCCCGCCCATTCATTCATTCATTCATTTATTCATTCATTCATTCATTCATTCATTCATTCATTCATTCATCCATCCATTGGTCCATTTATTCATCCATTCATCCATTCATTCATCCATTCATCTATTCATCCATCCATCCATTGGTCCATTCATTCATTCATTCATTCCTGACCAGTTTGGACAAATCAATTGATCAATTTTGGTCTAAATGTTTATTTATCATTATATTTTTTTCTTCTTTTTTTTGACAAATGCACATACATCACACAAAAAACTCTTTTTGTGTCTGATTCACTCTTTCTCTCTGTTTCCATGGACTTGTTCTCTCATTTTCTTCTGTCTCACTAATAATGCTTTCTGAATGCAGTGCTCACACATTTCTGCAATCCGCTTCGTCTCTTAGTACACACACGCACCCACACACACGCACACACGCACGCAAACACACACACACACACACACACACACACACACACACACACACACACACACAGCTCTTAAGGGTGGTCAGGTCCCTGGGGAGGAGCTGCTCCTGTATTCCTCCAGGATGCTATAATTATTTCATCAGCGGTGGTGTGTTGGGTGAGTGTGCTCCCGGGACGGACGGAGACACAGAAAAGAGGGGTGGAGAGAGAGAAAAAGCAGGGGAGGGGCTGACACTTCTAGAGGCATGGAGTGATGCAAAGAGAGCTGGAGAAAGAAAGGGTGTAGATGCATACATACACATCCATGTCCAAAGCTAATGATCAGGGCTCGTGCTTTACAAAAAAAAAAAAAAAGGAAAGACAGGCAATTTTCCACTATAATGACTAGCTTTCACTGTATTTCTCCTGTTCACTTTGCCTTTCCATTCTCCTTAATGATTTTATTGTATCACAGGATATTTCAGCAATCAGAACAACAAATATTTGATGAACAACAAATATATTTATTTTATTAATCACTTTAAAAACTGATATGATAACTCATGCATCATTTATATATATTATATTCATTTGAAAATATGTATAATATACACACACACACACAAGTATTTTAAATTTCATTTGTTTATTAATTAATTAATTTATTTATTTACTTACTTATTTTGATTGTGCACAACAAAGTCATGGTGTGCAACCGGCATGGAGAAAAATATTGTGAAAGAGGAAAAAACTAACTAAAGAAACAGATAAACAAACAAAATAAAACAAAATAAGAACCCAACAAAGCTTGAATTTCTTGATATTTAAATATATCAAATAATTAGACCTTACTTTAGGCTGTATGATGTCAAGTGGTGTGATTACCCAAAATATATGGAAAAAAATATTATTACTTTTATTATTTTTTGTTGGTTGCACAGCAAAGTTATAGGGTGCATAGAGTGCAACATGGAGAAAAAGGCCATGGAAGATGGGGAAATAAAACTAGCAAAACATCTAGTAGTGTGACTCACAAAAAGTATATCTATTTATAAAACTATATCTACATTTTCTGAAAATGAATCTTTCAAGCATTTATTTTTTTTAAATAATGGTTAAGTGTACACTAGCATGTATGTAAGATTAATGGTTCCTTGATAGTTATACCACATGGGTTAATTTAAAAAAAGTTGTTGTTTAAAATGCTATAAACAAATACAAGTAATTCACCTAATGGTTACATTAGTCACTTTTTAGCTAAACCAATTGGTCACCTGGTTTTCTGAAGAAAAAAACCTCTGAAAAGCATCCAAAGTGAGTTCAAGGCATAAAAAGATGAAGACTGGTGCTTGAGCTGCAATGTATTACTACAGTGAGTGTTTTTATTGTCCAGAGTGTACTTCACTCTTGATTATTGCTGCATTTAGTGCAATCATGGTTAAAGACCGCTGTGGACAGCTTTCCTTTACTTTGTCCTCCGCCGTAACACTTCAGCCCAAGTGAACAGCCTTAATGTACTTCTTAATGCTAGCTAAGCCTCCAAACGTCACTTGATAGTCTTTGCTTTTTCACTTTTCCACCAATCACCAGAACAATTGTAAAGTTCAGTCTTAATTATATTCCATTGGCTTGCTGGGAACGTAGCTGTTTTCGAGTGACTACCTCATCTACTGTTTCTGGAGGGCTATAGTGACACCTCACATGGATATTCAGATTAATTTTCAGACTCTAACTGGGTCACTGTAAAGCCAAACCTAGCAAATGGCTACTGTTAAGGGTAAATGCAGGGCTGACCCCATTAGCTTCACTTTACCGTTTTTTTTTTTTTAGAGGACATTTTTTCAAGGGTTTCTGAGCACAGTGTGACTATTTAGTTGTGAAATAAAGAGGGGAAAGGCTGCCTGTGGAGAAAGAGGGAGCTGGTCTGTGTTTACTTTGGCAATGCGATAGGGGGCTTTTGACCTTTCAGGTCTGATTTTATAGCATCGAGTTTTAAATGTCAAGCTCTACCATTGAATCAATCAGGAAAAGACCAAAATGATTTTTGTAAGTACACCCCTCTGTCTGAGTGAAAAAGAAAATTTTTTAAACACGTAGGGTTCCTGGGAAAATCGCTTTTCCCTCCAGTGGCAGAGTTTTGGCCCGATTTTAATTGGCCCCCCTTTGACAGATCGACTCTTTTGAGAGAGTTCAGTTGACTGATTCATTGAGATTGTGTTTTTATGCTACACATACCTCAATCTACACCTTTGTACGTTATAATTTATTTCATTTCTATTCAATTCAAGTTTAGATTTTCACGATAATTATTATTCCAAAGAAGCTTCACCTCATTGCATTACGGTCAAAATCAGAAAAGTAGTTGTGTAAAGGCTTAGCAATAGACACTATAACTGCAGGTTTTTCATTCATTCATTCATTTTCTTTTCGGCTTAGTCCCTTTATTAATCCGGGGTCGCCACAGCGGAATGAACCGCCAACTTATCCAGCATATGTTTTACGCAGCGGATGCCCTTCCAGCTGCAACCCATCACTGGGAAACATCCACACACACTCATTCACACACATACACTACGGACAATTTAGCCTACCCAATTTACCTATACCACATGTTTTTGGACTTGTGGGGGAAACCGGAGCACCCGGAGGAAACCCACGCGAACACGGGGAGAACATGCAAACTCCACACAGAAACGCCAACTGACCCAGCCGAGGCTCGAACCAGCGACCTTCTTGCTGTGAGGCGAACGTGCTACCCACTGCGCCACCGTGACGCCCCCTGCAGGTTTTTGTATTTCCAAAATAAATATTATTTACAAGTAATAATAATACATGTTAAGTGATTTGTGTATTAAGTGTTTGTTGTCTTCGAAGATCTCAAATTTTTGGCATCATCTCTTCAAGTCCTTGTAGGGTTGGCATCATCTCTTTACAGGTTTTTGGATCTGATTGAGTGGCTCTCCACAATCTAGAGGCCTTGGATATCTATTGTTGAAGTTTACAAAAGCCTGCTAGTTTTTTTGACTATTTTGCACCCAATTCATCATGAATTTTTAACAAGCTATTTTTGCTACTTTATCTTTAGGATTTCTATACGTATTTAGTATCAACCCCACAAACCACAGGCTGATGCACATGTCATGCAAAGTTGCAATCAATTCAGGGGCTTCAAAGTCATCATCTGATTGCTTCAATTCAGGACTTCTAGTAGGAAAAGTGTGAATTGAGTTCTTCAATGGTCCACCTAGTCCTAGAAACAAAGCTGTCATGGTGGCAAAGCGCCTGGAATGGAAAAAGAAATTAGTCATATTTACATCTAGGGTCATCATTCTCATAACCAACCAAAGGATGGTTCTAAATGAATTGTTCAGATGTGAGTTTGCAAAAAATTATGTGATGACAATGAAGTCATTTAAAAATATGGGTTTATATTTCTGATATATGATGTTGATATCGTGATGTTTTGTTTCTTTTATCTTTGTTGTATCCTTAACATATGTTGTCTTCATTGCTTTATGTAAAATGTTTTGTAAAAGGATTTGAGAACGTATCTTATGAACTTTTTTCCAATTTTTTTTTCAATTTGACATTGTGATATGTTGTAGAGATATTGTGTTTCAACATCAAAATTCGACAGAGCGGAGATCAAGGTCCCAAAATGCAATTCACAACTGTAAATAAACGAAAAACACTTGTGAATCACAAAATACGGAAACTGTTAATTAACTGATATCTTTTACAGTGTATACGGAGAGAACCTAAACAATGTTTTTGCGTTTATTCTACCTAATATTTTAAGCTCATAATCTGTATTATGTTTTTTTGTCTGTCATCTCAGGGCTGCTCAGAAGCTGAATCTGTCATCCAAAAGGAAGAAGCAGCAGCCGCCACTGGTGTACCCCCAGGAGCCCTCCATCTACCCTACTAACTTTAGTGCTGTCCTCCAGTTTTCCCCTCCACCTGCTCCACCATGTCTGCTCAGGGCAGGGTCAAAGGCCAAGGAGAACCCTGGCATGGGCAAGGTCAGGCACCCTTTCTTCTTTTAAGTGCACCATTGAAGTAGCTGATTGAAAATTCTTACAATAGGTGATATTTACACAACAATATTTTTAGCCAAAAACAGGGAACTTTTATGCATTTTGCTTGTTCATTTACACTACAATGGTGTTTTTGAAACTGAAAACAGGTTTCAAAGTTTACAAAGTTTTGAAAATACCACCATTGTCTTGTTTTAAGAAATAACATGCCAAAATGCAGTAAGTTTTTCCTTAAAACGAGTAAAATAATCTGCCAGTGTGGTAAGCAAAATAATCCTATGTCAAAAGGAAAAACAAGATTATTTTGTTTACCCCATTGGCAGATTATTTTGCTTGTTTCATGGAAAAACTCACTTCATTTTGGCATAATATTTCTTAAAACAAGACAATATTTTTAGCTTGACTGGAAAATGCTTTTATTTTTTGCTTAACTGGAAACAAGACAAAAAATCTAAGTAAGAAAAGCATTTTTTGCAGTCAAGGTGACAAATACTGGCCTGAGATATGAAATACAGCATTTTTGGCTACATCATTGTCATGTAAATGCAGCCTTAATCTTTCACAAAATGTATTTAGAATCCGTTATCCAGCCATATACAGTACCCAAATAGAAAGTGGCTGGTATTGATGGTGAACAGATTGTGTGTTTGGGTTTCTCAGATTGGGATTCTGGCCAATAATAGAATTCTTCAGTATGTATATATCCCCCCTTCTCTTTGTCCAGAGGATTTGTCTTTAGCACCATATTACAGTATATATATATATATAATGATGAAGAGGATTTGTTCCAGATTAGATGCCACCTGCTCTGAGAGATGATTGTAGAGCGTCATGCCAGAAGCTGTAGCCCAGTAAAATGATTGATAAGTACCCACTGAGAATGGACTCATTACATCCCAGCCTCACTAATGAGCTTCCTCTTCCTACTACTGCAAACACGCATCTGATGCTGCTGCCTGAATGGACTCCAGTTGTTGGCAGCTTTTGGGAGAACTAAAAAAAGCTGCAGGCATTAGAATAATGGCCCAGCCGTCTGTGTAACCATTTTGTTTGCACAATGACCAAATTATCCAGAAGGATGCAAGACATGTGCTGTAATTCCAGTAGCTGTCAAGCTCCAAAAAGGACAAAAAAAACAGAATAAAAGTGTGACTTTTGAATTATAATCCAAGCCTTCAGAAGTCACATAATAGATATATGTAAAAAAACAACAAAAAAACTGCATATTTGCTAAAAATGTACACCGTACTGTTCCCATTGATGTATAAGCATGCCATTGGTTCTTACATGTCTCATGACAAATTGTGATATGCTAGCTTTAACACTAGAACTACCATTCTAGCCATTTTTTAATTTTGTAATGTAATAACTTTGCTAAATTAAACCCATCTAACTATAGCACCCAGACTTTTCATAGATGTGTGAATATTTAATTCAAACATTTGTTATTTTAATAAAAATTACAAAACATTTCTGAAAATTGATACATTGAATAATATATATAATATATAATAAAACGGTCAAATTAACCACATGCATTTCGTTGTCTGCTACTAGAAACTTTCTGCTAACAAAAACTTAACTTTTTCTGATATTGCTAAAACATAATTCATAGCATAAAACATAACATAATCCTCCAGCATCTATGCCCCATGAAAAACAAAGCATTTTGAAAACACTAAAGACCCCATTTTAGTTTGGAAATTTGTCATTTCAGTATAGATGGTCTGAAAAGCTAACTTTTGAAGATGGAGTTATGTCTGTCCCAAGTCCCTTTCATATGACTATTACACAAGCGATAGAGTAAAAGCAAAGACTATAGAATACACAAGACATGTCACACTTATAGTTTTGAATGGGAAAAAGTGTAACGGTCAATGTGGCGAATAAAGCCCCGCCTTGTAGTACAGGAGCCAATCAGCGATTGCTATAGACTGACTTTTCTCCAGGGGAGGGGCTCGGACCAGACGTGAGTTTCTGCAGATTTTGAGATTCAAATGTTTAGAAATTAAACTAAAGACACATTTGTTGTTTAATTTTATTGTTGATTCCTAATATGAATTTTAATTGTAAGCTTGGCAAGCAATTTTGGAGAATTTAATGTTTCCCCATTTAAGCAAAATGCCCGAGCATATTGCCCGAGAGGCGTTTCAAAGATGGCTGCTAAGTGTAATGACTTGCCTTAAAGGGATTTTGGTAAATGTAAGCATGAATGTTCACGTTATTCTGCGTTTTAGGCTGTATAGTGTGGACGGAGATCATTTCTACAATAAATACAACGAGAAATACAACGTTTTCATTCTAACGTGTGATGTCTTGACACTGACCTCAGTCTGACCATTGGCTTTTACTTTATTTTTGTTTGGTATGATATATACCTCAAACTGTCCCTTTATTTAGTCATTTAATTGTCCACTTATAACTCTAACAGAGCTCCAGTTGTCGGTAGATGTTTAACACATCAAGTTAATTACAGTTTGGATTGTTTCAGAAGCTTGTAGGACGTCATTTCAAGAGCAGAGTTTAGGAGGTGTGAAGCCAGCAGCCACACAGGGATCAAACTCTCCTCACGTATCAAATTGCCAACAAATGTAAAACTCAACAGTCCCACATTTCTGTGGTGTCTGGGTGGCTGGTCCCATTCGGGGGGCCTGTCATATATGGTAGCCTATTTCCAATGTCACGGCCAGCGTAATTCGTTCACCACGTGCACATGTCCATCAGTGTAATCGGCCCCTGCGGAGCAGAAAAGGGGGAGTTCATACCGGGCCGCCGCTGTGGCGCAGGCATGCCGCTTGGCCCCGGGTGCCGTGGAATAGGATCAGTAGTGCAGACATTGTTTCGTAGCACTGGAGCCTGAATGTTGTAATTATATCTCTGCTACAAATCACTGTGAAGACTGTGGCTTTGTGCGGCTCTGAATGCTGTATTAAGGGCATGAGGCTTTCCTTAAGTGTGTTTGTTTTTCTTTACTGCATTCGCTGCAAATGGTCTTAGCAGCACGCCGTGACACAATTGACACTATGTGTGGCATTGCTAAAGAAAGTCTATTTGGTAATGGCTGGTTTTGTTGGTTTACTTTGTGTGTGGTCAACAGCGATGATGCGATTACAGTTCTTTTTTTTTCAAGGAAAGTTCCCTTCATTATTCAGCTGTTTGGTTTGTAAAATGAGTTGATGTTGAAACGGTAACAGCTGCTAGACAGTCATAAGTGCTATACTTTATTTTTGGTGAATTAATTTTAATAAACACACATACAGTTGAAGGCAAAATTATTAGCCCTCCAGTGAAATTTTTATTCTTATTTAAATATATGTTTAACAGAGTGTGTACATTTTCACAGTATATCATATTATAATTTTTTCTTCTGGAGAAAGTTTTATTACTTTTATTACTGGAATAAATGTTCAGTTTTCATTTTTATTATTATAATTTTTAAGGTCAATATTATTAGCTCTCTTAAGAATTCCCTTTTTTTTCAGATTGGCTACAGAACAAACTACTTAACCCAACTTGCCTAGTTTACCTTATTAACCTAGTTAATTATTTAAATCACACTTTAAGCTGAATATAGTATATTGCAAAGTAACCTGTAAGATATTATATACTGTCATCATGGCAAAGACAAAGGAAATCGTTATTAGAAATTAGTTATTAAAAATATTATGTTGAAAAATGCATTGAAAAATAAACTTCTCTGACCATTGTAACATTACTAAAACAATAATGGGGGCATAAACTTTTGCATTTTTGGAGTCTATCAAACTTTTATCACTAAGCCCTCCAACATCAGTCATTTTATATGACTTACAATTTAGTATTACAGTCTTAGGTTATGTTTACACACTATTTTCAGCAAAAAACAAAACAAAACATGAAAATACACTCAAAAAATGACGTTTGCTGTTTGTTTAAACTACTTATTTAAAGTGAACTGAAACACAATTATTGAGTTTTTTTGGAGGCAACTTAATAGTTTTATGTTTAATCCACTTAAAATTGTAAAAACTAATAAGCTAACTTAATTTATTCATGTTGTCTCAACACAAATTGATTGCATGGAACCCAGCATTTTTTTACTGTGTATCTCAGTGATTCCCAAAGTGGGGGTCGGGACCCCCCGGGGATTTTTTTTGCGAACCCTGGTGTGATTACATTATATTAACGACACAACAATAGCGTCAGATGCAGCACATTGATTTTATGGCATCAGGTTAAACTTTTCGACACCTTCATGGCACTCACGTACATTAAAAATAAATACAGGCCACAACTGAACATGGAGGATGGTCTCTGAGTGGCGTTTTCCAAAATTAAACGATGAATCGAATTGTGCCTATTGGTATATGTGCGACATTGTGTGCAAGGTTTATATATTTATAACCACCTCAGAGAATATTGGGGGGTCGCGAGTCACTGGCATTGTTATTTTGGGGGTCGCAGGCTGAAAAGTTTGGGAACCCCTGGTGTATCTAATGCTAAAATATCTTTATCTTGGCTATTCAGTTATGTAAAAATGCAGTTTGGAGACCTGAAAAAGCGTGCTTATGGATTTCAAGAGCAAGGTTTTGAAAACAATGCAACCTCTGTACTATACAATACTCTAACTATACATATCTGTACTATACTAGGCTCTATACACTAACAAAAATTACGTTTGTTGTTTGTTCAGACTACTTATTTAAAATGAGCTAAAACAATACAATTCTTAAGTCTGTTTTTGGACAACTTACTTGTTTTATGTTTATTATACTTAAATTGGTAACACATAATAAGTTAACTTAATTCCTTCATGTTGTCCCAAGACAAATCAATTGTGTGGAACTGAGCATTTTTACTGTGTACTAAAAAATGTTGTTATGAAAATGTCTTTCTTATATTAGATTTATTTTAAATTGCATATACATTATCAGTTCCTTTTCTTTTTACTGTTTCTTTCTCTACCCCCATTTCCAGGTCAAAGTGATGATGCGTATCTGTCCATCTCTGGGGGTTGTGGATTCATCCGAGTCCATGTCCTTCCTGAAGGTGGACACGCGTAAGAAGCAGCTTACCCTCTACGACCCCTCACTCCACACACAGCCCACCTCAGTGCATAGACGAGCAGTGCTGCCCGCCCCAAAGATGTTTGCCTTCGACGCCGTTTTCTCCCAAGATGCCTCTCAAGTAAGAACCACCGCCGTAGATGTCACTGTGAGTTTTGAATCGAAAACATTAGTTAGTGCCAAGAAGTTATTCGAGAAGCATACGCACACATTCTTTGCAGGGCATGGGGCTTAGTGCAAAAAGGCCCGTTTCGGGACACCGTCGTTCTTCAAAGTATGAGCCCAACAGATGTTTCTTTATGTATAGAAAATAGTTTGAATTCCAGAGTCGCATATCTAGCAGCTCATTCGCAGTTCATTATCCGTCCTCCAAAGCTCCAGTGGCATCCATCTTAAGATAAGTGGCTAACAAATGGACACGAATGTGGAAAGGGGGACTTCTTGAGACCAAAAACTTGAAGATAATTAAGTGTGGAAGATTTAGATGTCACAGGGCTACTTTAAGACTAATAAGGTTGTCATCTTGAAGTACTCGCGCAAAGAACCATATGTAAAGTTGAAGAAAAGCCATTGCTAGTTGGTGGAAAGTTTAAACTAAATAGAGATTTAAGGGGTACTGTAAGTTCATGGAAATTATTACATGCTTTTCCCCTCATAAGGCTGAAGATACTGATTTGAGATGAAACTGTTTTACAATCTTACTTTTATTTTGCCTTATAATTCAATAAATGGTACGAAACAATTATTTTTGCAAACAGATGAGCACATTTCTATATCAAATTAATCAATAACTATAACAGAGGCATGAGACATTTTATTTACAAGATTTTATTAGATTACCAAATGCAAATCTAATCTTTCAGTGGGTATTTTGGGCAATAACAAACCACTAGATGGCAAGGAGACACATTTCAAACACTTTTATTGAATTGTAAATAAAATAAATAAATAAAATTGTAAATAAAATGAAAAAAATAAAATTAAAGTTTTGTTCTTGTTAAATGTTGTAAAGATTAAAGTCTTGTGTCACAATGTCCTGGTTTTGGTTATTTCACCCAAGAACTTTTTCTTACAGTTCCTAGAACTAATATTGGAAAGTACCCGCTTTTCTGCATGTTCACACTGGATGAACTGGGAATGATTTTAGTTCTAGGAATGACACTTCAGAGAACTAATTTAGCTCCTATTTTAGAGCAGGGTCTAATCAAGCATAACAGGAACTATAATAACGAAAATGTACACTTATAGTACTTGTAGTATTTAAAAGTCGTACAAGATATAAACATGCAGAACACCAATGTTTGAAGCATTTACCTGCTGTCTGTAGTGTTGTGTTCTTTTATCAGTCTCGATGATATGTAGCCCTATAAGTTTTTAGATAGTATAAGATTTAATTTCCATTACCCTGTGTTAATTAACATTTTGAAGTATCACATGAGAAACAAGTGATGAAAATGCCCAATTCTGCATAAAAAAAAAAGTATGCAAAAATATTATGCTTGGAATCATATTTGCCGAGTTAACTCTGATGTAGCAAACATTAAACCCATGTGATTCACATGTATTTAAAGTAGTGCTGTCAAACAATACATTGCAATTAATTGCATCCAAAATATAAGTTCATATTAAAATATATTTGTGCGTACTGTGTATATTTTTGAGTATATAAATATATGCACGACTTTATTGAATAATAAAATTTTATATATATATATATATATATACATATATATATATATATATACAATCTACATATAAATATATAAGTAAATATATTTCTTTTGTATGTTTTGCATTTTATGTACAGTGTGTGTGTGTGTGTGTATTTATACAGACATAAATATACACCGTACACATGTATATATTATAAAAATACAAACTTTATATTGGATCTGATTAATCGTGAGTTTGACAGCACTAATTTAAACCCATGTGATTAAACCCAGCACTTTACATTATGCTTGTCTTGTTTACTGTTGGTTTCTAGGTTACCAATGCTACAGTCAGCCACTCAAACAGTTTACATTTGGGATTTTTTTTAAAATTTGTCTTATCACAAAACATGCCACATAATAGAAATAAAAACAGCTTTAAATTAGTTCTCAGGTAAGTAAGCCTGGTGGCTAGTTCCTATAACTGAGTTCCTTTAACTGCCCAGTATGAAAGCCCCTAAACAGTTCAACCTCATTAAAAATTCACAATGGTAATTTTATGCCTATTGTGTCTCATTTGATTGCTACGGTACTGTCTGGGACACATTTATTTCTGTTTCCACTGTAAAGGGTACCAAAATAATGTACCGTACCACTTTTTGGCACCCTAAGGGTACTTAGCACAGCAATATGGTACCAAAAGGGTGCTAGGCTCGCTGTTGAATGCAATTGATTTACAGAGAATTGTCACCAGTACGTGCAACAAGACAAGGAAACGACAACACAGGAAGCAACATTTTAAATACACAGACACATGACATGACGTTGTACAAGCTTGTTGTCTTCTTGTGACAAACAGCCACTTGCTGCATTGGAAGTAATGAACTTTAGCACGGAAAAGATGCGATATGTGAATGGAGCCAACAGCTTTCTTTGAGCGAGAATGATGTCAATACACCATGCCTACCAAGTAAGGGTACTGCTGACAGTGGAAATACAAGCCTGATCAGGATGACCCGTAATGAACCAAACCTAATTGAACCATACTGTACTGTACTGTATTGTACCGTTCTGCTCAGTGGATTGTAGCATCAGGTTTGTTAGCTTTTCTACATGCCATCAAAATACTCCTTTAGAGTCAGCTCAGATCATCTTAAGATTAAAAAACACTAGTAAGCAAATGGAATAGCTGCCTATGAATCCAAATGTTCCAAATCATCCACTTAGATGCTGTTTAAAACTTTAATAGACTCTAGCTTAAAATTTTTTAGTCAGAAAACTCAGGACAAAGTATTGACATCATGATCTTTCAAGTTTTGAAACTCCAGTGAGGAGTTTCTTTACTCAGACCCAGCTGAAGGCTTTTAGGTCTCAGTGCCAGCCCAGTAGTGAAGTCGTGTAACTGTAAATCCTCCAGATCTACCATGTGTGTGTGGTTTAGTGAGACTGCGGGGACATATTTCTTAGCAAAGCACAGAGCTGTTGTTCTGTCTTTTGTAAGAATGCGTTTGTGTGTGTGTGTTATGATGTATGGGAGGAAATCGCTGCAGTCTCAAATTGTCTCCAGGGACTAGGGCTAGTGGAACAGATTGTAGTGTTATGACCGCACAGTGCAGCCGGTGTAACCCCCCATATCTGATGAATCTGTGATGAGGAGCTGCCTTGTTGGAGCTTTCTGTGCTTTTCTTCTGGTAGTGAATAAATCGATGATCTTCGGATCAAAGAACAGATTAGTACTTTCTATTGTGGCAAAAAAAAAAAAAGAAAAGAAAAAGAAAGTTTGGTTAAATTTTACGGCTCAACTGAATGTTTAAAATGATAAGAACATTGATTGATCATCATTGATTGATTGACTTATTTTTTCTCTCCGTACTTGGATCTGAAAAAGTAAATATTCAACCAAAGTTCATTATTACTCCGCAAACAAACAAAAAAGGATTTGTGGTGAACTGGTGTGTGTTTTATTTTATATTTTCTTATTTTAATAAATCTTATACTCTACAAATTATTATATTCTACTAAATGGTAATTTTAATATTAAGATTGATTGATTGATTGATTGATTGATTGATCCATTCATTGATTGATTGATTGATTGATTCATTCATTCATTTATTGGAACATGCTGACTTTATACAAAAAGTAGCTGACTTGCTAAATAAATAAATTGTTTTCTTATTCCTACAGGCTGAAGTTTGCTCAGGGACAGTGGCTGAAGTTATTCAATCAGTGGTCAATGGTGCTGACGGGTGTATATTCTGCTTTGGTCACGTTAAAGTCGGTAAGTTCTTTTTAATGAAGGCATTTAACTGCATCTGACAGACGCCGATCTTAGAGTTTACGAGACACTTTGATGTCTTATATTAGGTCTGAAGGTCAATAATATGTCTTTTCTCTTCAGAAAGGACATGTATGTGTGTGTGTGGGTGATTGAGTGAGTGAGAGAGAGAGAGAGAGAGAGAGAGAGGGGCCAGAAGCTAGAGATTGTAATTAAAAGCTGACTAATTGACCCTCACAGTGAACTGCGTCAGAGTTCTGCACTATTGCTAATTATGTTTGTTAGATGTTGCAATGGTTTCCTCGATCATTTACTACATATGGCCTCAGCTCTTAACCATTATTTATGACTCTTTTAAAGGCAGGCTGGCTATATGGAACAATATTCATCTCTAGGCCTTTCTTTCCTTCTGTTTTTTTATTTATATCAATGGTGCTCTAGGCCATGGTGTTTGTTTAAGTTTTCTAATAAGATGTCTTATTTTAGTGTCTGCATCAAGTAAAGTTACAATAGTGATTATATACAATATATATGTTCCATTTTCATTCACTGTAACAGATTAAAAAAATATATATATAGTAAAATAAAGTTATTAGTTTGTCCTGTACTTTTTATTTTATTTTATTGTATTTTATTTTATTTTGTTTTATTAAATGGTGGTACCACAAAAATGGTGGTAATGGTGTTCAGATTAGTGGAAAATCATAGGTTTAAAATGACAATTAGTATTTCTGTGCTGGACTATGTTCCTAAAATCAATCATTATAAGATGCTATCAAATGTATGTTGTTCTAAATATTGCTGACAAAATATGTGGATATATAAAGATTTAGGATATATTTAAATTGTTGTTAAGTTATTTTACCATCAAAACTATGATACAATAATACCAAACTATTCAAATCATTAAGTAATATCTGATAAATTCGGATAAAATCCAAACATGATCTATTAAGTTACTAACGACCAATTCTTCAGTCAAACTGAAGTCAAAAATGCTGTGTAATTAATTTAAGTAGTAGTAGTGAGATTTGTGGGCAGGGCCAACCAGCATGATGCAGCATATGACAAGGGCATGTCAGATGTAGAGTACGAAGTGTTAATTGCTGTAATGTTTGATTTTATTTGGTGTAATAATATAGTAATAACAATAACAACAAGAAGTGTCTGTAAGGTACAGTGAAAACAGCTAAATAATATAACAAAATAAGAATTCAGGCTCAGTCAACAGCATGAGACTGTCATCAGATACAAGAACAACATACTTTATGATTGGTAGTTTATTATCCAAAAGAAAAATCTCATCAAATACCTGTACTTGAAACTGAGTGCTGTTCATCATCATCATCATCATTATAATCGTCGTCATCTTGCCAGAATCAACAGCTTTCTTTCTCTCTCTCTCACCAGGCAAGACTTACACCATGATTGGCACCGACAGCTCCATGCAGAGCCTTGGCATCGCGCCTTGTGCCATCTCCTGGCTCTTTAAACTCATCAACGAGCGCAAGGAGAAGACTGGCACACGCTTCTCCGTACGGGTGTCAGCTGTAGAGATCTATGGCAAGGACGAGAACCTGCAGGACCTGCTTTCTGATGTTCCTACCGGCAGTTTGCAGGACGGCCAGTCTCCTGGAGTCTACCTGCGCGAGGACCCCATCTGTGGCACTCAGGTCAGTATCAACATGTCAGCTGTCGTTTTTTTTTCCTGGCAAAGCACTCCTAGTTTTTATTTTTGATAAATTCTTGTTATTAATATGTTCTTTTTACATTTTTTTGTTATATGTATGTTGTATTTTTTATCTCTCTGCATCTTTACAGATTATTGTAATTATTTTTATTAAATAAAACCATTCATTAGTGATATATTATATATTCATATCATCTAATAAAGCTAGACTGTTTTGGTAAAAGTTATAATATTCTATATAATATTCTAATATTACATTTTAAGACTTAAATATATTGATATTATTGTATATAAATTTGTATACATTTTTAAAATTTTCTATTTTATTTTTATTTTAAATGATTTCTTTTATTAATTTTTTATATTATTTTTATAATTTAAAAATAACAATGTATAATTTTTAATATTATTTTTAATATAATTTGTTCAAATAATTTTAATTCATCAAGTGTGCAGTTCAGTAAATATTTATATAACTTTTTTCTATTATATTCTATTCTATTCTATTCTATTCTATTCTATTATATTATATTATATTATATTATATTAATTATATTATATTATATTATATTATGTTATGTTATGTTATGTTATATTATATTATATTATATTATATTATATTATATTATTTTCATATAATAATTCATATAGTTTTCAAGTACACCTCATTTCATAGTGGAATCTTTAGCAGAATACTTTTAGATGAGTTTAATCACTAAATCTGGAATTAAAGGCCAGATGTTGTGGTGGTTTTTGTTTTACTCCGTGCTCCATCAGGATCCATCTGGGTGAGCTGCTGCTCGGCTTCACCCTCCCCCCTCTTACCTTCCATTGGATGGGGGTAAATTTCAGGAGGGGGTAGGTAGAGTTTGGGGGTAGATGGAGGGTAGTTAAAAGCGCTGCCAGGTGTTGGCATCAGATGTTGTTTTTTTGGGGGTCCATATGAAGCAGCACATCAAAGGCTGCCTAGAGGCCTCTGAAGTTCAAGTCTGGGGAGTGGGACTGTAAGCATTCTCTCCTGTCTTTAGTCTTTACACTGGTGTTATAGTGTCATTTTACTCACAGGTGGTTAGTGAGCACTGCGGTAAAGAGCCTACTATTGATCTGAACAAACCTGCTTTTGATGACTGCTTTTTGAAATATACCCTCTAAAAATGTATAGTTTTTTTAACCCAATTTTTTGTCAAATATGGACAAACTCAATAGTTGTGCTACAAATTTAATTGAAACATTTAATCCAACAGTTGGATTTGTCCATATTTTGCTCAAAATAGAGTTGAATCAACAGCAATTTGTAGGCTGTGTTTACATTAGTGTGCTTTTGTTTTAAAACAGGCCTGTTTAATTTAGGGAAAATAACAAATTAAATGTGATTGTGCACGCCAACACACAAAACACCTGGCGTAAATGCGTAATAAAAAACACACAAGCTTTTCTGAGAATGTGAGGTGCACCGCACTGCCTTTTTTGTTGACAAGTCGACATGTCGCTAGGCAACAACTGAATCAGCTGCTGTTGTGCGCGAGCACTGCTGTTTATATTATTATAGTTGTAATATTTAGTAATATTATGATATTCATGATTTGTGAAGTCATACAGCCTCGGATAACTCGAAACAGCGACCACAAGTCTTTCCTCCATCTTTAAAAGTCTCCGTAGTCATCTTGACAACACAAACACTGCTGTCACCTCAGTGGAATCCCCGCCTCTGGTTTCATTTGATTGGAGAATGAAAAAGATGCAACTGACGTAACACGCTTTTTCTTCTCAGAGTTGACTTTTTGTCAACTGTGGGCACACAACGCCAAGAATGCGAGGCATGCAGGGCGCATAAGCAACATGCAAAACGCTTGCAGCCATTATAAAACCATTCAAAAGATGCGCCTCTCAACGCAAAAAGAGCGTCCGGTTGAGTCTAGAAATACATGATATGTGACCATTAACGCTCACTGGGCATGTACATATTTTGCTGGTATCTGTACTTGGAGTCGGCCGCTTGTGTAATGGTCATATAGTATAAGAGGTGCTTGACGAATCAGGGAATGATATCACAATAGTCCAGAAAACCAGTCAGGGAGTGACTGTGGATAGCCATACCTCCATTTTCAAAAGATTTTCGGTCTACCTGTTCTAAAATGAAACAAAGGGGTCTTTAACATTTTCAAAATACTACATTTTTACGGGTCTAAGATGGTGGAGTAGTATGGACGCCAGGCGTAACCGTAACAAAACGTATATGTTTTCAAATGAAAATGCACTACTGTAAATAGTACCTTAGGGTGTACAACTGAGTGTACAACTCAGCGATTTGTCACACTGAAGATATTTTAGCTTCACTAAAATCATCTAATACCATGCAGACAACAGTGGCCCATTCCATTCAGACTAATTGCTTGTTTGCTCCAAGAAGGCTATAAATATGCTGAATGCATGTTCCATCAGGCTCTTCTCAGAGGCAGACGCGTCGCCCTCTGCCCTCTTTATCCAGCCCTCACTCTCATCAGTAATCCTAGTCTCTCTATGGGTGTATTTGTTTCTCTGATTGCCCCAGAGATTTGATTTAATTGCCTAGAACTGCGTAAAGAGGCTCAGTTATCTTGATCTGCTTCTTTGTGAACTCCAACTGGAGATAATACATAAGACACATTAGGATGATTGTGTTGCTACTGCATCTGACATTTAAAAATTGTATCTATTGGTTTATGCAGTCATAAGGGATTTCCACACTTACTATTTAACCCTGGGCCAATCTAAATTTGGGGTAAATGCAATGCTCAGTTCACACCTAGTTACTCGCTCATTACTTGCGGGATGTTTTTCATGAGTTTTTCACATTGAGAACTTCCATGGAAGACGCAATTGAGGTGAATTCCACACATTTGTGGAAAATAAACAAACGTAAATATTATCCTGCTTGCTTTTTGAGCGTTGTTGTGCGAGTTCACAAATGCCCATGATTGGTCACTTCCCTGTCAGTGAAAAACTGTCTAGCAAACTCACAAGCAGTGATTTGTGCACAGTTATTTACTTTTTAAGTAGTTGGAGCGTTTTAATTACTCACTGTCTCCTCTCTCGCTATAGTAAGCTACCACCATATAATGCATATGTGATAAATGACGTCAGTACATAATAACCGGTTATGATTATCACTGAACCGTTACAGAATTGGTCGCGTCTGCATCGCGGTGCATCGAAGAAACGATTAATTTTGACGATTAATTTTAGTAAACACAGAAACTGACATACTGTACATGATATTTTACACTAAGTTCTTGGATTAGCATTTTTATTTGCATACTTGCGGTGTCAATGTCATTGATTGGATAAACACAGCATGTGATTTGTGATAAAGATGAAACCAGGGTGGACATTTCATTAAGACAATGATCCCAAACGCAATGAAGAAAGCTCTCAATTGGTTTCAGAAAAAGAAAATATAGCTGCTAGTATGGCTCAGCCAATCACCTGACTTGAATCCAAAATAAAATAAGAACTAAAGGCAGAACCAAAGGTTCATAGATAAGACAACAGAACTTTGGATTGTTTGGGTTTTACTAAAATCTTGGTCAATTTGTTGTCAACAGTTTCTTTAAAAATATATTTAGCAGGAACAATCATGATGTGTTCAATAGTTATTTTACTTGCTGTATATCTAAAATATCTTTCCCCCCTGAATTTCCTGAGGAAAAACAAACAAACATTTATTTTCATGTGATTATAACTGAGAATCAATTCTCACTTTGATGATTTTATACTGTAAATACTGTATAATTTATCCCCTTACCCCAATCCTACCTTTTAACAGAACCTTCATAGAAAATATTCAGCATTTTTACGTTTTAAAATACATTCTATATGGTTTATAAGCTATTTTCCTTCCTTTGCAAAAAAAATTTCCCCATGAGGGAGGGCATGAATGACTGCTTTTACTATAGTCTGTGAGGCATTTTGTCCCCATGACATACGAGACATACACTTAAACATTGTTTCCATCTTGTAGCTCCAGAACCAGTGTGAATTAAGGGCTCCCACTGCAGAAAAGGCAGCGCTCTTTCTTGACGCCGCCATCGCTGCCCGTAGCACCAACCGTCCAGATGCTGATGAAGAAGATCGTCGCAATTCACACATGCTGTTCACCTTACACATCTACCAGTATCGCATGGAAAAGAGCGGCAAGGGTGGAAGTAAGTGTTGCGTTCGCTCTGTGTGAGCTGCTACTGCTATGATGATGAAGACTCTGCATGTTCTAAATCGATTATACTCAGTCTAGTCTAATTTCGTCTCCTCCTCCTCCGCATTTTCCCAGTGAAATGCAAAACACATCTCAAGCTTATTAATCTAATAGCTGTGATATTACAGGCCAAATCAGAGAGTTACCAGAATACCTTCAATTTGCCTCTCGCTCCATCATGGTAGGAGGGAAATCAATCATGTCTGCTTTGACCACTTCATTAAACTTTAATGGGCATTTTAAGAGATAGTAATAATTCATGAGCAGCTCTAATCGTAGTATAGAGGAACCTGTCACTTTGCCATCACTGTGCTAATTTGCATAGGTAAATACAATGTTGGTCAATCTATAATAATGAAGGCATCTTTTAATGGCTTCATCAAACCTACCGATATTAAAAGCGGCATCAGAAAGCAGACAAAAAAGGGGTAGGTTACTGCTATTCACATGTAATAATAGGATTTAAAGGTCTAACATTTCTCTATGTCATCATGTATAATAACATAATGTGTGTTCACCCTTTGTCCTTTTTTACGATTTTGCATGAAGTAAAATGATTGTAGTTCTACCATGAATGAAGATCTTGTGTTTTTCCATTATACATACAACATGTTGTTATTTTTAGTAATCAGTATGTGTTCCCATCCACATATTATTATGACCATTTTGGGATATCTTTAAAAAATATGTTGGATGGATATGGCAGGATAAATCTTAAAATGGTCATTAAAAAGCTCTCTCATTTGATGCAGATTTATTTTATTTTTTGTATATGGTTGGAAAATACAAATTAAATAAACTGTGATGTAATTATTCACATTAATCACATTAAATCTCACTCCAGATCATGTCATGTGAAAATTAACCAGCAGTCCAATGTCCACAATGCACATCATGTCAAATGCCATTGCAATCATTCTGAATGTCCATAATTTAAATGTTTAGTTAAATTAACCCTTAAAACTGTCACATGATCACATTTCTAAACATCAGGCAAAAAGAGACCCAAGCTGCATCAGTTGCAGTAATGCCCATTTTAAATGTTGAAACTTTGTGCTAGTTTTTCAGCAAGTGACAATTTTCTTCACTAGAAACATGGAAATGCTTTATTCACAAATAATGATTTTCCATATAAGTTAAATTCTTAACTTTGGATGAAAAGATAACTATTTGGTATGAATGGTTGTCTTAAGAGTCATTTAGTACAGTGTTTATACAGTACAGTAATATATTTTATTAGGTCAGCAAAAAATGAACTATAAATACTTTGAATGATTATTTTTATATTCATTAAACATTTAGAATGCAAATCCTTCCAATATTATAGTCTTTTTAAAATAAAATAAAATAAAATAAAATTAAATTAAATTAAATAAATTTGCATTGCTGGCAATAAGTCAAACTTGTTTCCAGTGCGTGTTGACTCCGGCAAGGCTGCCCTTTGTCACCAATTCTGTTCATAATTTTTATGCACAGAATTTCAAAGCGCAGCCTTGGGCTGGAGGGGGTCCGGTTCGGGGATCACAGGATCTCATCTCTGTTATTCGCAGATGATGTTGTTCTGTTGGCTTCATTGAACATGGACCTTCAGCATGCTCTGGGGCGGTTTGCTGCTGAGTGTGACGCGGCTGGGATGAGAATCAGGACCTCCAAGTCCGAGGCCATGGTGCTCCACCAGAAAAAGGTGGTTTGCCATCTCCAGGTTGGAGGAGAGTCCTTACCCCAGGTGGAGGACTTCAAGTATCTTGGGGTTTTGTTCACGAGTGAGGGAAGGATGGAACGTGAGATTGACAGGCAGATTAGTGCATCGGCAGCAGTAATGCGGTCGATGTACCGGTCCATTGTGGTAAAAAAGGAGCTGAGCCGAAAGGCAAAGCTCTCGATTTACCGGTCAATCTATGTTCCTACTCTCACCTATGGTCATGAGCATTGGGTCATGACCGAAAGGACAAGATCTCGGATACCAGCAGCCGAAATGAGTTTCCTTCGCAGGGTGGCAGGGCGCACCCTTATAGATAGGGTGAGGAGCTCTGTCACCCGGGAGGAGCTCGGAGTAGAGCTGCTGCTCCTCCACATCGAGAGAAGTCAGCTGAGGTGGCTTGGGCATCTGTTTCGGATGCCTCCTGGATGCCTACCTAGGGAGGTGTTCCAGGCATGTTCCACTGGGAGGAGGCCTCGGGGAAGACCCAGGACACGCTGGAGGGACTATGTCTCTCGGCTGGCCTGGGAACGCCTCGGGATCCCCCTGGAGGAAGTGTCTGGGGAGAGGGAAGTCCGGGGTTCTCTCCTAAGACTGCTGCCCCCGCGACCCGACCCCAGAAAAGCGGTTGAAAATAAAATAAAATTAAATAAAATAATAAAAAATAAAAAATAAAAATAATAATAATAAATAATAAAAAAATAAATAAAAAATAAAAAATGTGGAACTAGTTACTATATAATAATTAATTGAAGATGCCTTTTACAGTGCATATTCATTGTCATTTGCTAGACATAATCATCGGGATTGGTATGCATTATGATTGATATTGCCACTCCACATTTACATAAACAATGTTTTATATCCAAAGGGCAAGAAAAGAAAGTCGACAGCACATCACTGAGACTCACGTGTGTATTTATGCCTCATATTGAGTGCAATATGAATGTAGGTGTTTAGCTATGCCAGCTTGATCTATCTTTGAGTCATAGCGAGCTGCGTAACTTACTCATGAATAAATAACAGACAGTCTTGTCAGCCGCCAGTCTTCTCTTGGGGTGTTTATTAATATGTCTGTGCATTTGCCACTCCTCACTCTGCCCGACACTACCTCAGTGTGTGAGTGTCATCAGCGTGGTATAACTGTGCCGGCAGCATCTTAAACTGTCAGTGGTATCAGTAATGAGTGGGGTTGACCGTTTATTTGTATCTCCGAATTCAAAGAGGGCTAAGCTGGATGTATTTTTACCCAAATAAGATATTTTCTACTCAAATCTGGTCAAGTTTGCAACTATAAAACTTTGGAACTAAGCTCCATAATGTAAGTAGTTTATTTGCGACAAAAGTTTGCAAATTAACTAGTCGTCATTTACTCTTTGATTGTCTTTAAATGTTTATGACTAATATTGTGTGTATATTAACATATACCGGTGGTGTCAGCATGAATGTCAATGAATGTAAATTGCTAGATCAAAGCAGAACACATGTAAAATTTACCTGAAATTCTAGTTGTTTAATGACAGTATATTGGTGCCAGTTGTGGTGTGGGACCCCAGGAACCACCTCTCATTTTATCTCTCACTTTTTTCTTTCTCTAGTGTCTGGTGGTAGAAGCAGATTGCATCTGATTGACTTGGGTAGCTGTGAGAAGGTGCTGTGTAAGAGCAGGGATGCAGGTGGAGGTCTGTGTTTGTCTCTAACTGCATTAGGAAACGTCATCCTGGCTCTGGCCAACGGTGCCAAACATGTTCCATACAGGTAAGAAAATGTAAATTATGTAAGAAAATGTGTCCTGTTGTTCAAAATGTGTAGATGTGGTGTTAGCATCTAGTATTGCTATTTCTACCAGTAGGCAGTAAATAAAGTGTAATATTACGTAAAATCCACAGAACGCGCATGAAAAATTGTGATATGTAAGATAAGGCTGAGATCTGTTGTGCTTCTATAGATGTAATACTGAAGCATTTGAAAACCTAATCAAAGATGCCAACAACAAGCTAGTACTTGTGATTTTTCTGTTGACAGGTTTATTGCTTGACTGATGCACTGCTGTTTATCTGTATTTTGCTGAGCTCATGGATGATGAGCTCATAGATTATGCATCTCTTTTAAAGAAAACTGTTTAAAAAAAATTATATCTAGTCAGGACCACATATGTGTGATTTCTCTCAATTTCACAAGCTATGCACATTTAGCAGAATTGCAATTTTGTAGCCTTTTGTGATTAATATCAAGGCAGGGGTGTATAGTGAACCTTTCGATGGTTCTGCACTTTTAGAGAACAGTTAACTGCCAGACTCCCTCCGCATTTGAGTAAACACCTCACTTTCTGCTGACAATCTATCAGCCTATGTTTATGCTGACATTGAAAATTTATTTTTCCAGGGATAGCAAGCTCACAATGTTACTGCGAGACTCTCTGGGGAACATCAACTGCAGGACAACCATGATTGCCCACATCTCTGACTCCCCTGCCAATTATGCAGAGTCCCTTACCACCATTCAACTGGCCTCAAGAATCCACCGTATGAGGAAAAAGAAATCAAAGGTACAGATTTAACTGGCTAGATTCAAGAACACACATGAAATAATAATTGTTTATTAGAGGACCAGATTCAAATGCAATTAGCTGTCTAGAAAATAGAATTACGTTGAGAGAAATAATGATTTTAAACGTGAACGTTTTAAATTATCATAAAAAAAAGGACACATGGTGAATTGCTTATGCGTTTTTGAAAACTTATAATTAAAATGAAAACTTATAATTAAACAATCTGTATTGTTATGTTGGGCTTTGTGAAATATTTGCTCAAAGAGTACATTCAATGCATCAGATAATTGGACCAAAAAGTGTCCATAAATATTTTGTGAAATTATTACAACAATACCACACAATCAGAGTCCCAGAGTTAGTTTTTAAAATGTTGTTTTGTTGTTGTTTAGTATGCATCCAGTTCTTCTGGAGGGGAGAGTTCCTGTGATGAAGGTAGAATTCGTCGACCACCACATTTGCGACCCTTCCATCCACGGACTGTGGCCCTTGACCCAGATCTACCATCATTTCTCAGTGATCCTGACTATTCTTCAAGCAGCGAGCAGTCGTGTGACACTGTAATTTATGTTGGCCCTGGTGGTGCTGCCATCTCTGATCAAGAACTCAGCGACAATGAAGGACCCCCAGCCTTTGTTCCTATTATCCCTTCTCTTAACCGTAAGCAACGAGGGAAAGATGGACCTGTTGACCGCGATCACTTCAAGTGTAACACCTTTGCAGAACTTCAAGAGCGGCTGGAATGTATCGATGGTAGTGAGGAACCTACAGCCTTTGTTGTGGAATCTGGAGAAAATTCTGGAAGCCCGAAAATGGACCATGGTGCAAATAAGTTGAAAGAAGACTCAAGTTGCATTTCAGTTTCTCCCAAGACTCCTACCAAAGTGCTTTCATCAACACAGGACAGCATATCCAAAAAGTCTGTAACCAGTAAATTTTCCAACAGTCCAAAACACAAATCCAAATTAGAACATTCCAAACTGCAAAGTGCCGCATCAGACAAAGATCTCAGAGACATGTGTGAGAATGTATGTAGGACAAGTGCAGATGGTGAAAAGGTGCAAATGTCAGAGAGTGGATCCCTATGCACTACAGGAAAACAAAGTAAAACAATAATATCCCAAAATTCAGAGCCTGTGGTTAGGGAAAAGGTTTTCTTCAATAAAAAGCTTCCCAAGCCTGCTCCCCCACCGCCACAACAAAGAGACTATGTCAGGGTTGGTAGTGAAACTGAAGAGAAGTCAGCCACAAGGGTACCACCAATTGGGATGAGCCATCAAAAAAGAGGTGACTCAATTGGGAACTCAGCTGTCAAGGTCCATAACCTTAATCCCAGGACTCCTGGGGAAATTAGGTCCAATCTTAGAGAGAGGTGCATGGAGAAGGACATATTGAGGACAACTGTAACCCTTAAACAGCCAGTGGAGCTAAATGGTGAAGATGAGCTTGTATTCACTCTTGTAGAAGAGTTATCAATTGGCAGCATTGTGGACAGTGGAAGGCCTTCCAGCATTGTGAGTTTCAATAGTGATTGCTCATTACAGGCCCTTGCCTCAGGATCTCGACCAGTAAGCATTATTAGCAGTATCAATGATGAATTTGATGCCTATACATGCAGTGTTGGTACCTCAGAGGCAAATGTTAAAATGGTGGCACCATTACAGGAGAAACCATTTGCTTCACTGGGTAGCCGTGGTTCTTCTATCACTTCATGGCTTAGTGAGGTAAGTGTCTGCACTCTGGAGAGTGATGGTGCCCAATCAGCAGATGTCTTTCTCCCTCAAGGTACTAATTCTGGTCCAGACAGCAATTTCTACTTTGATTCTCTCTTGTTCCAAAGCAGTACACAAAAGGAACCCAAAAACTCTTTGAATGATAGTGGCTGTAGCTTCTCAGATTTAGAAAGTGATAGTGCTATATCAAGCAAGCTCTCTCTTAACAAGTGCCCATCCTCTCCAGAAGCCCCACAGTTGACGGTAAAATTTTTTCCAAAACTAGAAAAAGCAAATACCATTCATATATCTGATCCCCAGTCGTTTCAAGATTCTCAAGTTGTCCAGTGTGGTCTTTCCAGGAAATTAAAACCTACCTCATCCATAGCCCAGAGTAGCAGTATAAGTGGAAGCAGCTCCAGTAGCAACTGGAGACGTGAACCCCTTAGGCAAGACTGCATACCAGATCCATGGCACAGAGGAGAAAGTTCGATGGAGACTTCTATAATCTCTAATTCAGGTTCATCATCCAGACTGGTTAAAAATGGAATGAGTGGAATTCCTGCAAGAAAAGCAGGTACAAGCAGCAACAGTGTACCTCGAATCCCTAAAACACTTGGGCCAAACCCATCCCAAAGGGTGGTGGATGGATGTGAAAAATCTTGCAACAATCGGAAAATTGAGCCCCCAAGCAAGATGCCACAACTCAGACGAGGTGCAACAACATTAGGGACAGTCCCAGTTATCCATTCATCAATTGATGTCAAGCTTGCTCAAGAAATTGTTTCCTCGATAGGTAGTTTGAAATTTTCTTCTTTAGGAAAAAGTGGAAAAGCTAGTAAGCAGGAAGAGAGTATGTCAAAACCTGGCAATGTCTCACCACCTCCTCCTCCAGTTCGCAAATCCAGTTTGGATCAAAAAAACCGAATCCTGTTTCCCTCAAGTGCCTTAAAGTCTGCTTATGATGCAGGAAAGTCTTTAGCACCAAGGGCTGCAGGTTTAGAGGATGACACTGAAGTTTCCTCTCGAGGTGATTCAAATAGTTTACGGGCGTCTAACTTAAAATCAGAACATAGTTTGATGAAAACAACTTCCAGTCTCAAAGCTCGAGGAGCTAGAGGTGATACAGGACAGCGTTATGGGAGCCAGATATCTCTAGAAAGATGTGACAGTTTATCATCGTTGGGGTCTAAACCTGCCCTTAGTCGGGAGAATAGTGGTGCTAGTCTCAATAGCAAGTCAAGCAAGTCTATCGGTAGATTTGGATCACCTGTTGCCACCTCTTCACCAACTACTACCTCTTCACCTTCTTGTGTAAACCCAGTAGCCTCTTTAAAAAGTGGGATGGTCAAAGGTAGTCTTAATGCAAGATCAATACCTGTTAATGCAAACAAAGCTCGTACCTTATCTGCAAGCAACTCCAAAGCTCTGAGCTCTTCCACCAAGTCTCTTGCAGCACCTACAACAAGGAATGTCAACCTTCCACCTTCAGGAAAGACTGCATTACCTCGAGCAGCAGCAGCAGCAGCAGCAGGAGGCACTGGCAAATCCACAAGAGGAACTATAATGGGTACCAAGCAAGCAATGCGGGCTGCAAACAGTCGTGTCAGTGAGTTGGCATTAGCCAATCCTTCCAGTAAACAAACAAGGGGCTCAGGTGATTCTGACAGTGGCAATGACAGTGGAGTGAACCTCAACGATGACAAGCATACCCCAATCCCCATTCTTCCATCTCCGTATAGTAAGATCACAGCCCCCAGAAGACCTCAGCGCTACAGCAGTGGACATGGAAGTGATAACAGTAGTGTCCTAAGTGGAGAGCTGCCTCCTGCCATGGGACGAACCGCACTGTTCTACCACAGTGGAGGGAGCAGTGGATATGAAAGCATGATTCGTGATAGTGAGGCTACTGGCAGTGCTTCTTCAGCCCATGACTCTATGAGTGAGAGTGGGATGTCCTCCTCTGGTCGCACAAGAAGCTCCAAAGTACCCAAGAAGAGGTCAAATGGTAAGTAGTATGTTTTTTCTGTGAAGAAACCTTTGATTAGGTTGTATTGCTTTTGCAGTATTCAGTGATTATATACAGGGGTGCACATAACTTCTTTGATCTGGTTCTCAAAGGAGTACCTGGAGATGTTGCTTGATCCTTTCAGTTCAAGACACAGCCATGTCAAATTTGTATATACAGTAAATGCCCATTTTCAAAATTTTTAAATATATGCTGTATATATTTCATATGCTACCCTTAAGTTTGAACTTTGGACTCGGGTATGGTTCGCAGGTGCTATTGCAACTCTGTCCGTGCACACAGAGACCAGCTTTATTTTGTATTTTTCCTCTAAACCACAAGCATGGCAAAGTTACACGAGCCTATATACTATGTCCCCATGCACAACTGCATACCAGTTATGTGCATCCCTGCTTACAGTATCTGCACACAATTGAACTTTTTTATCTCACATTTTTACAATGTCTCTCCATGAACCAGCCCTTCAGAGGCGGCGTCTCATCCCAGCTCCTTTACCAGACACCTCAACTCTGGGGAAGACTGGGACCGCGGGTCAGTGGGTGGACCTTCCCCCTATGTCCGGACCATTGAAAGAGCCTTTTGAGATCAAAGTGTATGAAATTGATGACGTGGAGCGGCTTCAGCGCAGAAGACAGGAGAAGACAGATGAGGTTAGAATGAGTGTCTGGATATTGCTTGCACACTGAGATCTAGTTCAGTGCATTTATATTCAATTTCAGTCTTTTCTCATGGCAAAAACATATGCTTATACAATCATACAGAGGAAATTTACAATATAAATGAATGAATATCAATGTATAGTGCATGGCTTAGATGTCACAGCCCAATTTATTTCTCAAAACTAGCTTCTATAAGATTTGCTTGATTTATTGCTGATTTATGTTGATTTGAATGCTGATTTACTTCTGCGTCAAGTGATTGGCGTGATCCACAGCGCCTGCCTTGTGTGTAGTCATGCATTTATGTTTCTGCGTGCTGTTTGTGTTGCTCTGCAATAACACTTCCGAAACGTTAGCTGGCAATAGGTTTTTATGTTCCTCTGTGTCGAGTTTCTTCTCTGGTATTTTATTTTTTCTGAACGCTACAAGTAGCTAAAATTCGCTCATTCAGAGGCGGGAACCGGCAGACGTACAACAACTTTAATCAAAAAGGTAAACACAAAACAAAAGTTTTCATCTGGAGCTCCTTCATGGGACACAACACTTCACACAACACGCTCTATCAGGCTTGCGGCTCTCAGCACCAGCCACGCTCGTCACCGGTACCAAGCCCACCAATCACAGAGCTTGCGCTACGCGTCATTGCGACGTGTAGTTAAATTTTTTGAGAGGCTATGCGACCGAGCGAAGTCTACGCTTGATGCAGGAGTATAAATCAGCCTTAATATCAATAGAAATATGATTAATGTATCATATTCAAACTCTAGACACTGACCAAAGGTTTTGCCAATTTTTTAAATAAATAAATATTTTAAATAATGTATAGATAAGGGCGTTAACCCTCTTTATGTTGAAAAAGATTGGATCTAAAATGGAATGTTATTATTATAAATTTTTTTCAATCATTGAATCAGAAGGGTGACATTCACAAATAGTTTCAAGAAGATAATCCTCAATTTGTCTATCAGAGTTTTTAAAGCCAAATGGTATTCAGTCACATGCTTTCTATAGCATTAGTGCATATGGGGTGTTTATCCAGTCACAGAGGTATTATAGTATTACTGGATAATAATAGTGCATGTATATTATGTTTCTTCACTTCTTAGTATACATTGTGACATTCTTTGTTTCATCAGTCAGTTCAGCCTGTTGAGACGGTGTGCTGGGTAATTGGCATGAATGTAACTCGATTGTATAAGTGAACCAGACTGTAACACGAGGAAGCTTGTATTCTTTCATTACAATTCCTGGAAAACATCACATCATTGTTGTAGTTCTGTATCCCATGGTTCCTTTGTGCAGCAAATGTCAATGTCAAAGAAGATATTCTTGCAATCAAACATTTGTGGTATGAATAATATGTTATAAAAAAGCAACTTGCAAGTGAGGATAAAAGATGCACTTTAAACCATCAGAGAGTAGCAATATATAAATGCAAAGTTTAATGTAGTTTAAGTATTCTTTTTTTTTATCAATAAGTAATCTTTCTCCTCCCATGGAAGAAGGGAGCACACATGGGAAGGCGAGAGTGTGTCCTAGAGGTGGTGTGTCAAGCACACTCAGTATTGCACAATGATTCCAAGAAGTAAGAAGTGCTTAAAAAAAAGAAAGTACTTATAAGAATACTAAAAATTGCAGTATATTTTCAGATACATGGAGTGTTGATAGGAAAGCGTCTGGTGCATACAGACAAGAGAGACCTTGTCAACATGATGTCATTTTTAAACCATAACGTCTATCTTTTGTCCACAGGGTCTGATGTATTTTAGCATGAAAATGAAGGTTCTTGAGAAACGACAACAGCAAATCAGAGATCTCAGAGCCAAGCATGAGACTCTGAAAGAAGAGCTGGAGGACACCAAGTCTAGACTAATGATGGATCCCAGCAAGTGGACAGGAGAGTGTAAGTATTTTACCATCTTGTAGCTTGGCCACACTGGTTTTAGCTGACAACTTTCCTTTTCTTTGCAATAATGTTCTGGTTTGTTTTGCAGTTGAGGTGGATCAGGATTTGGATCAGGAGTCGCAAGAGTACTTGGAGGCATTGGAGCAGGCTACAACTGAACTGGAATACTGCGTCAACCTATGCAAGTCCCGCGTCATGATGGTGACCTGCTTTGATATCCGAGTTTCATCTGACGTGCAGGAAGTACCGCGAGAGGTCGAGGTTTAAGAACGGGATGTGGTGATCAATAGAGAGCAAGAAAGAGATGGAGTAAGACAGGACCCTGGATGTCTGAAAGGAAGGATAATGAAATGTAGCAGCCGGTCTGGCGATTCCGAGAAATCTTAATAATAGGATGGAAAACTGAAATCTGCATGAAGTAGGAACTTGTTGTCTCCTGGAGAAGAGAAAACTGTTGTGGTTATATGCAGTGCCTCATTATAAACGTAGAATAGACTTACTCAAATGGAAAGCCAACAAGCTTTGATGCGTTCGACGCATTTCCTTACCCAAGGAAAGAGAAGAATCATTCTCGCTTACCGAAGAGTTATTCAACCACACCGCAAAGTGCCTTTTTCATATGACTGTTTTGTACATTTGTTGTCAATCATTATTTTTTCTACTGGTGCTAGTGCTAAGACCAGCATACCCAAGCCAAACCATATTTTGGATTTATTTTATTGCATTGTATAGCATATTTATAGTGTGAAATATCATTTTGGGTGCGGAAGGAGAGCAATAAGCTGACTTTCCACACTCCGCCTTTGCCTCCTGAACTATCACATCTGTCAGCATATTGTTATTAAACCTTTTGAGCCTTATGTTGTGCTTGTACTTACTGTCTGAGTGTTGTTTTCTATCTCTCGAATCAAATATCTGACCTTTCGAAAAACACAGTATCACTCAGCAATGGGCAGTCCTATGTGACGCAAATCTGTTTTCATAAAAGTGGTTGGTTGCCTTGTTTCCTCAAAACTGGACTTGCAATGGATGCATATCTACCATTAACATGTTTATTTCCCAGAAAATCGTGTTGAGTTGAATTGGTACTACAATTGCCACAATGAATGTATATTGTAAGGAATGACAAAAAAAATCCCCAAGAATGTAAAATCTCAAGCATCATTATTGGTTCTTCAATAGATGCAAGTCAGTGTCATTGTTATGCTAGCGATGGATGCGTGTTGCTAGAGAGGTGCAATCTATTAAAATGCAGATTGTCCTCTTGTTCTTGTTTACTTTAAATAGATACTTTGGCAAAGGGCATTCATCTGTGTAACCTGACATGTCTAGCTCAGCCTTTCTCTGTGGACACAGCGTGTGCTGCATTAAAGAGCTGTGGGTGTGATTAAAGAGGGGTGGAGGTGACATTTGTGCGGTACAGGAAGGACTCTTTCCCATATTCGTTCAGACAACAGTGTCTTAAAAGTAGCCATAAAAATGTCTGATGAGATTTTAAACACTGTGGACCGCTCAACGGCACATCTGATGCTAATACACACTTTTTACAGACTTAAAGAACGTCAGACTGTCATAAAAATCCATGTACTCAAACATTATGATGCATCGTAGGTCCGACTACACTGTGGATGTTTATCCAAGCCTTAGTCCTATGCATCCAACAACCTAAATTAATGCAACAGGAGGCATTTAGTACACATGACTGTCAAATCTGCACTCTGTGTGCTTTAATAACTGCTGTTAAAGACGTCCTGCATTTCTCTGATGTCAAATACACCTTCATAGAACTGTTTTAACATGTAGCTGCCAAAATGACTTTCCTGTTACTTGTCCATCAAAGGCTGCGAATGACCTTTAGATCTCATTCCACATTTACTCTAAGGAAACAAAAACCTTTTCTTGGATTTAGTTACCTTTATAAACACACTCTCAGGCCCTTTTTCAAAATGCTGCATGAGATTTGTATTTTTTTCTAGACTTTATTCTTTGTCATCTTTCAATTTTGTAACGATTATGCTGGCATTCACTATACTTTAAGAACATGGAATAAACACCAAACTGAAATTTGGTTTTGAACGAAAGCTGACAATGTATGTTGCGTCATGTTTCATATCAAATCATATTTTCTAACTTTTTTTGCTTTTGTAAAGATTTTTCTGATCCTCTGTATAAATGTATTATATGGCAGCTTGGGATAACACTGTTTTTTTTTCTTTTTCTTGTGAATAAAAATGTTCTTATTCTATTGGTTTGTCCATTTGTTTTAAACTTCTCTCTCTCTATATATATGGAGTATATATGTTCGTTCATTTAGGTGTTTGTTTTTTGTATGTGCTACATATCTACTTATATACAATTAGATCCATCTGAGAATAAAACATAGTTCACACCTTATTTTAAGGTGCAATTCTTGCTAATAACTATAACTTTTAGCTCAATAAACTCCTAATTTGCTGCTTATTAATATTTATTAAGGTAATAAGGTGTACTGTAGGTATGTAGAATAAGACCATGCAGAATATGTATGTTTTAATTACTAATCAACAGCCGATACCTTAATAATAGGCAGGAATCTTTAATAGTGAGAATTGGACCCTATATTAAAGTGTTGCCAATGTGTTATTTTTAATAATAATTAAAATGTTGACAAAAGGGGGTGGCGCTGTTGCATCACAGCAAGAAGGTCACTGGTTCAAGCCTCGGCTGGGTCAGTTGGCATTTCTGTGTGGAGTTTGCATGCTATCCTCGTGTTCGCGTGGGTTTCCGGTGCTCCGGTTTCCTCCACAAGTCCGAAGACTTGTATGGGTGTTTATCAGTGATGGGTTGCATCCGCTGCGTTAAACATATGCTGGATAAGTTGCTGGATAATTCCGCTGTGGTGACCCCTGATTAATAAAGGGACTAAGCCGAAAAGAAAATGAATGAATGTTGACAAAAGCCTCTTTTTTCCTGAGATCTTACCAGTTAATTAGGAAATAGTGTCAACAGTCACAAGCAGCATGACTTTTACAGTGTCTAAGGCTACGTCTACACTAATCCAGATAAATTTGAAAATGGCATTTTTGTCTAAAAACACTCCATGTCTACTTGTTTCAATTCTTTCCGAAAAAAGGGTCATCCACACTAAAATGACTGAAAACGCTTTTGCTCATGTACATGCATGCACACAGCAGTAAGAAGCTTTTACCTGTGTCCTACCCGCCTGGCGTTTACTTACTTTCCGTCTCTTTGAAACGTTGTGGCAAAATGTCGCAACTGTCTGCCGCTGAACAATAGTTCCCACTAAACATTCCATATATTTTGAAGAGATGCAACATATGGATCATGTACAAACTGTGACATTAACCTTTAATAAAGCTGTCAAAATGGACAGCATACAAAACATCTGCTTTACAATGTCGACCACCATATTAGCTGAAATGGTCACATGACTAAAATGCATCATTGTTTTCAAAAGCCTCTGTTTTCACAGTCCAAACTGCAACACGAAAACGGCGTTTTCAAATGTATCCGTTTTCAAAAAGATGCCATCTCAGTGAGGACAGAAGGCCAAAACGGAGAGAAAAATATGCAGGGTTTTTTAAAGGAAAACGTATTGGTGTGGACATTGCCTAAAAGAAAAGAAAATAAAAAAACGAAAATGACCAGAACTGTCATGTCAGCAAAGCGTTCCTTACTGTTTTGTAACACAGGACACTTGTGTTATTTTCCTTATTTACACCAACATTATTATGAAATGCCTTTCACATATGGTAAATGTCAATGACAAACATATTTCTAAATCATGAAGATTTACAAATATACCATCCAGAAATCTGTTTTTAGCAGCTTATACCTTATCATACTGTCAATAGTTCTGAGTATTAATACACACCAAGTTCAAATTTCATCTAGCGCTGAGCTCCAACTAAAATGTACCGGAATTCTAGTTTATAAATTGATCACTACAGTTTCGTTCATCCATCTTGGTAAATATACTGAACTATATAAAGAATGAGAGACATGTCAGCAATCCACAGGTGTTGGAGGGAAATATAGAAAGTGATGAGACGTGTCAACAAACTAGCACACACACAAAAAACACATGCATTCAACATAGTCCTGTCACCACATGCTGATGTTTTGCTACCTGCTTTCCCCTCACGCAAATACTCAGTTTGATTGGCTATACACTTGGCCATGCATGCGCCTGTCCATGTGGGTGATCATTACTGTGAAATGCGCAGCTCACGTCTTGCAATTTATCGACCTAACAATTTAAGAAAACACTTAGGCTCTTTTGTGTGTGGTTCAGGTATTTTTCAATGCACACTGCACACTCAGAATGCACAGGGGCATCGTTTAGAATAAAATGCATGGTCCTAAACCCGAGTTGCGCAGAATGCTAATGCTAGCAGGTTATATTGTACACATGTTGACATCTCCCTGGCCCCGTAATTCCCTCACCCTCTCTGTCTTCATTCCACTGAAAGCAGCAGTAATGATTTGGCTATTGCATTGCAGCAGCTGCTCACTGTATAGCTAATCAAATCTGTAGCCTTTAGCCTAGCGCGCCCTGAGTGCTTTTTGACAGCAGGAAAGAGCGCCAAATCGCTCAAATAACAATGATTATTATGTACACACAATCTATTCTGGACTACTGTTGCGTGTTTTTGTGGCAGTTATTACTTGCGTGATCACCATAACTGGGAGTGAGTATTGGACTGTCGTTTCTAGGCAAAATTTGCAACAGGATTTGTTTCATGCTTTAAAGCTGTATTTAATGGACCTTTTTCACATTTCCGTGTTTTTTTGCAGCTGAAGTTGTCATAGTTGGGTAAACTTAGAGCGCAGTGAATGTGAGCGTACAACAAATAATTTTTTTACAATCCTATTTGCTGAAATAATAAAAGAAGTCAACGGTAGTGCTATCAAGACTTTCAGAAAAAGAAAAAATAATTGTGTGAGACTGATTATAGCAACGTCAAATTTTTTTTAATGGAAATATAAAAATGTTTCAAGGATTTAGGATGCTGACTGGTAAACGTCTTGTGAAAAGGGTCCATAATAGAGTTATTCAACATGTTTGTTCTTTTCAATCATGGATACTTCACTTTTACTCTCATAAAAGCTATTGTTTGGCTTCAGGAGGTTTGGAATAAAGTGCACTCATTGTATGGACTATTTTGAAAGGAAAAACTCAACCAAAAATGGAGAAATAAATTTACTCTTTTTAAAATCATTTACTCAACCTTCCAGATCCTGCAGTGCATATTGCCTTCTCTCACTTTAGTTTTAGTCATTTCACTAAAGGTTTTTCAACATCAACCAGACTCAACTTCTGGATGATCCTCTTTGATTCAGTACCTATTGTAGTAGCCAAAAGTCAAACAGTGGTAAAGAAACTTAACACAATGTAACACAGAAACGTCCTGGTTACGTCCGTAACCCACGTTCCCCGAATAAGGGAACGGAGACGTGCGTCTGTTAACAGACTATGGGAGTACGTCAAACGACCAATCACTCTGAAGAGTAAGAAAACGGGCCAATGAAATGCCAAATTGCATTGGCAGAGCTCTGCTCCACAGCTGGCAGCAATGAGCTATCAGCGCTATATAAGCTGCACGCTGTGGAGTGAGCCTCAGAATTTGCCTGCTGAAGAGCCGATCACTCAGCTAATCAGCTGGAGACTCAGCTGCTGTGGCAGTGGAGACGCATGTCTCCGTTCCCTTATTCGGGGAACGTGGGTTACGGACGTAACCAGGACGTTCCCCTTCATACGGGAACTTCAACGTGCGTCTGTTAACAGACTATGAGAGACTGTATGGAAAACGCCACAGCAGCTAAGCCCGTCACGCTCCTGATGTGAAGTTTGCCAAGCATAGCTTGGGCGCACAAGCATCACCAAGAACGCAACCTTCCAACGTCCCCTAGGCCCTTAATTACCATTACATGGGAATAATTACAATTTAGATCGGGGGTCGTAAATGTGCTTTTACCTAGCTAATATAGTCTAGGGATTTTAGAAATACGACAGTACGTTGGGAAAGTGTGCCAGTCCCCGAAGGGGGAGGACGCTGCGGAGGCCACCTGCTACCCCAGAGGGGAGACTTGATGGCAATAAGGACATATGGACTAGCCCTATGGAGGGGGAGTACTACATATGATAAGCTGGTTAGCGGGTAGGGAAGACACGGGTCCGCCTGGTCAGGGGGAACACTCCGTGGGTGAATAAGCATATGGGATCACCATCGGGGACCACGCATAGCTGGCATCGAACCTCAGCATGTGGGTAGACCAAGAGTGGGCACACCAGACATCACACTGAGCCAGGCACCTGGCTCCTCCGCTGAGTCGGGTGCTGGGGGCCTCGGAGGAATTCTCTAGGGTTTGCCAAGCGGGAAACTTACTAGCAGAATAGAAAAAGCGCACGTATCTCCGGGTTAGGGAGCATGGCGCAGCAAGCGTTTTTGACACCGAGTTTAATTTCGTCCCGATTGACCGGAGTGACCCAGTAATCGGGAGGAAACCGACTCCACTCGAGGATTATAAAATCTCGTGAATGTGTTAGGTGTCGCCCAGCCCGCAGCTCTGCATAATCTGTTAAGAGGCGCTGCGTACTCACGCCGAAAAGGAGGCACCGCTTTTTTTTTTTTTTTTAAAGTGTGCTCTCTCTCCCGGGGGACACAGCTTGCCCTGGCACATAAGGCGAGGGCAATGGCATAACTATAAAATGGCCAACCTCTGCTTTGATACAGCACTTCCCTTCTGCCGATCATAACAGCAAAGAGCTGCTTAAAGACGTCACATTAAGCGCAGTGCGCGGACATACAATAAAAGGGCTGGGTCTGCCTCCTCCGCAGACAGCGCTGCAGGCTCACTACCACTTTTAATATAAAAAAGGGGTGGTAGGAACCTTGGCACAAGCTGAACTGGGGTCTCAGGTAAACGTGAGAGTGGGCCGGTCCATATTCCTGGCACGATTCGCTGAACGAAAATGCCACCGGAATCCTAACCCTCCTGACTGATACCAACGCGACCAGCAGAGCTGCCTTCATGGACAGAAAACTTATAGATACTGTCGAGTGGCTCAATGGACCTAATCATAACCGCTGGGGCTAGAGAGATCCCGAGAGGGCAAGAGAGGGGGGCGGGGATAGAATTAACCATCTCGCGCCATGCACCTCTGAGGAACCGGCTGATAAGGTTATGCTTTCCCAGCGCGCTACCATCCGCCGCCACAGAGAGCGGGGATGGCAGCATGCCAAACCTTCAGTCTGGAGGGTGACAGCCTGCGCTCCAGTTATCCTAAAGGAAGAAAACACAACACTAATCTGGCATGTCCGGGGTTCTTCTCAGAGAGAAGAGCTCCACACAACGAATAGACTCCACTACAGGACATAGGCTTGCCTATACAGGGTGCTCTAGCCTGAGTGACGGTGTTAACCATCTACTGATAGGTCACCTAAGTCTACCGCGCTCTGTCTAGAAACCCTCAATGAGGGTTCCAGAACGCTGCGCGGGTGCCAGAGGGTGCCCGTCCCAGAAAAAGGAGTACTTCTTCCGGGGAATTCGTCAGGGAGGGCCATCACGAGAAGTGTGAGTCTGGAAACTCGGGTCCGGTTGGGCCAAGGAGGCGCAACGAGCGAGACCCGCACCTCGTCTCCCCGACCTTGCACAGAGTCTGCGCGCGCAGGCTCACTGGGGAAAACACATATTGCGTAAACCCGGGGCCAGCTGAGAGCCAGCGCATCCATGCAGAGCAGGGAAAGCAGCTGGCGAAGGGCCGCTCGGGAGAAGCGGCAGGATGTCCTGGGCCTCTCTGAAGCGTGCCCATAACAGCTGGACTGCGGGGTGGAGTCTCCATTCTCCCAGAAACGTAACTATCGTGAGAGCATGTAAGCTGGCACGGTAGAGCTCGTATGGGATATGAACGGCGCGCAGCTATTAAGCCGCATGACTCCGGAGGAGCAGATGGCGAGCGAGCTGAGACATGCGGCGGTAGCGCACATCAGCCAAACGGCTGACGTGCGCTATCGCAGCTATGCTGGCCGTCCTTACCAACACATGTGCCCCCTCCCGTACCGGTAGGAACCGGCGGAGAGGGAGAACACTGCCAACAACTCCAGGCAATTGAATGCCAACGCAACCGAAGTCCGATTTACAAACCTGCGGCTGGATGCTCGAAATACACAGCCCACCAGCCCGTACTGGAAGCATCCGTCAGAATGACAGCATGACTGGACACTTGTTCTAAGGGCACCCAGGCCCGTAGAAGGCAAGGTCCATCCAGGGCCTGAAGGTGCGGAGACACACTGTAGTGATGGACCCCCGGTGCGTCTCCGCGCGCCATGCCCATCTGGGGACCCGATCGCGAAGCCAGCGCTGAAGTGGTCTCATATGAACAATTGAGCGGCGTGATAGCGGCTACAAAATGTCATATGCCCCAGGAGCCTCTGAAAAACTTCAGTGAAACCACTGTAACTGCTGAATTAAACGGACAGGGCAGCACTAGCCCAGCGCGCTAAAAAGCGCACCGTGATGGAGACCGGGTCCAGCTCCAACCCGAGATGAGAGAAGCTCTGCCCGGGGGAGAGCTTGCCCATTCTCGGTTGACCTGAAACCCCAACAGGCCGAGGTGCCAGAGCACCAGGTCCCTATGCATAATCGACTAATTCAAGGTCTGAAAAAATTCAGTCAAAGAATAATCAAAAATGCAGATGCGCGTGCGTCAAAGAGACACAGGGCATCCTCCACGCATGGAACAGGGAGAGCCCGAAGGGGAGGACCATTTACTGCCATGCTCGGGCCCCGTCGCACTTTGGGAGGGAGAGAGCGAGACATGGAGTGAGCGTCCTTCAGGTCTATAGCTGCAACCAATCCCGCGGACGGACGCACTGGGGGATGCGTTTCTGCATGAGCACCCTGATCAGCATCCTGAGCGGATGACAGATCAAAATGCGCAGATAGGATTGGTATAACCCACCGCTCTTCTTCGGCACGATGAAGTACGGGCTGTAAAACCCACACTTCATCTCGGCTGGAGGGCCTGCTCGATTGCATCATTCGCCAGGAGGACAGCAATCTCCTCTCGCAAGACAGGGGCGCTCTCGGGGGAAACCCTCGTAGTATGAACACCCGTGAACCTGGGAGGGCGGATTGCGAATTGAATCGCATAGCCGAGTCTGATCGTCCGCATGAGCCACCGCGACGGGCTGGGCAGCGCTAACCAGGCTGGCAGAGCCCGCGCTAATGGCACCATCGGACTGATCAATGACATGCCAACGGAGGGGCAGCTCGGGAGGGGAGTGCTCACCCCGGGAAAGAGAGCGGCCCGAGGAAGAGCTGAAAATAAGAGAAAGTCTCTTACCTTCCTCCCAGGATCCCGCGGAGAGGCTGGAGGTGCGAGAAAGGAGATCATCCTCTGGCGCCCTCAAAGCCTGTGGCGAAGTGCACCAAAGCTGAGAGCTGGAAGGCAGTGCGTCCCATGCTGGCAGCAATTGGGCTTCCACACCCAGAGGGAGGAAAAGCCGCTCTTTTCATATCGCTACATTCGTTTGCGCGGGAGCCCCAGCCCTCCACCGGGGAAAGAACGGTTCTCCTCCTCTCCAAGTGGCCCGCCTTAGGTTCGCTTCGCGGTCCGATTACCGGACTTTACGGCGACCTATGAGTGGAACGTCAACTTCCCGCAGCGAGGCTCGGCGCGTTCACTAGCCAGTGTAACGGGCTGTGACGGCGGAGCATTTTGGAGCCGCGGGAAGAACACTCTCGGCGAAGAACAGCCAGCGCGGACGGGTCCGGTGGGGGAGCAGTTTTCCGAGCCCACCAGGAGATGACCCGCTCCATCGCGCACGGCTGATCTCTCACCACCGAGGACTCCTGGGTAAAGTCCCCGACAGTGTCGCCGAGTAGGCCTGCCTGGGATATGGGCACACCAAGAAAGCGTACTTTGTCGGCGTGGCGCATATCTGCCAGGGTAAGCCAAGGGTGGCATTTCCGGACCACTGTGTGGCCATCGTCCTCCCCAGGGCACGGGGCGGCCGACTTGAAGGTCATGAGAGCATAGTCACCACCGTGCGGTGCTTACGCATAAGCCTGGGGAAGAACCGCCCCTGTGCAGCACAGCAGGTGCTGTGGTGCAGGGCAGAAGCGGCATGGCCCGCAACGGTGTGGGCTCTGGCCATGAGAGACACAGAAAACCCACCCGCCTTGGACGGGGGTTTCAGCTTACCCCTCCAGGTAGCGGCCAACCACCTGAGGAATAGCTTCATACCCACTGGCAGCCTCGCCATCAGGGGAGGTGAAGGCGGGAGCGCACGAGGACCGGGCAGAGAAAAACGCCCTCTATGCCAGCGTGCGCTCGCTGTGCGCCCCTGGGAAGAAGTGGACGGGAGCTGGAAGATTCATCTTACATCAGCTCGCACGCCACACCTCTAGTCGGTCCGGCGGTGAGACTGGGGGACAAGCCATCTCCAGCCACACCGCCGAAGCAGCCCAGGAAGCGCAGCCATCATGTCTGATTCGAGAACCGTGACTACGCATTGCACCCCGTTGGATGGAGTGTGCTGTGGAGAAGTGGGGGATCCGCGGGCCCGGAGGCGACGGATAAGCCCCCACTGTAATCCTCAGATCTGCCCGCGTGCTAACCGCTTTCACGGGGAGCAACGGGGGTGGCTTGGAAGCCGCGATCTCAGCTGTGCAACAGCCATACTCTCACAGTGAGAGCATAAGCTGTCCGCGAGCACCGCATCGACATGCTGGACCCCCAGACGTGTGATGCAATACCCGTGCCCATCATCCGGAGATAGGAACCACCGCATCCAGAAACGCACAGTCAGAACAGCGTCTTGAAAAAGTCGTGTTGATTGACTGTGTTGCTCTCTTAGGGAATCTGCTCTTTTAGTGTGAAACTGCTCTTTTGTGAACACCAGCAAAACGCCCAGGGGACAGGAAGCCCAGATCAACTGCCGCTGTCGCGTCATCTCCCGCACTGGTGAGTAAACTGGTTTCAGTCTTGAAATCAGGTTGGCAGATAGAGTGTCTTCAGTCTCGTGAGAGGGTCTGAAGCAAATAAATTCTGAGGCTCACTCCACAGCGTGCAGCTTATATAGCGCTGATGGCTCATTGCTGCCAGCTGTGGAGCAGAGCTCTGCCAATGCAATTTGGCATTTCATTGGCCCGTTTTCTTACTCTTCAGAGTGATTGGTCGTCTGACGGACTCCCATAGTCTGTTAACAGACGCACGTTGAAGTTCCCGTATGAAGGGGAACTATGACATCAATGGCACAGTATGTAATTTATTGTCACCAGAATGTGCATAGCCACAACAAGCAAAATGCATAGTTTGATGATGCAGTGACTGAGTGTGGAATCATGGGAGTTGTGGTCTACATTACATCTTACAGGATCTTGCAGAAATCATGTTCATTGATGAGCTAAAAAATCATTATGTAAAAAAAAAATTATTTAAAACATTTAAAACTTATTGTATATTTTGATGACAAATTATGAAAATGTACACACTATTTACTGACCCTCAACAGATTATCAGGCTTGATGAATTTCTTGAACACAACAATTTCTAAATGTTCATTAGAACATTCAAAACATGTTTTTTGACGATGCATTAACATTATTTTTTAGTTAATAATGTCAACATGTTTTTATAACGTTTAAGTCTCATGTTAAATCACTGTTCCCAGAATGTCATTTAAAACATTATTAGAACATTCCATTCACATACTATTGATGTTCTAAGAACATTTTCCTAACATTCCCAGTAAGTTAAATAGCTATAAAAATCTTATTGTGGAAGGTTCATAAAACGTCCAGTTTTTTGACTTCATATAAAGCTTATTGTTTGGTTATAAGAACATTATTAAAATGTTTTTCAATGTTCCAGTCATGTTATATTAATAGTCTCAAAACATAACTTAAAATGTTATTAGAACATTCCATTCACATTACAATAATGCTCAAAGAACAGTTTTTTTGCAAGAATGTTCTAAAAATATTTGTCTAACTTTTGTCTCAAATTTTTTTTTAATAACATTATGTAATAACATTTAGACAACTTTAAATTAACGTTCTGAAAATGGAATGTTCTGAAAACGTTTCCAGCTGGTGAACTGCACTTCAAAAATATAGTTTTCTTCATTGTTCAAACTACCTAATTAAAATGAGCTGAAACAACACAATTATGGAGATTTTTTTGGGGACAACTTAAACGTTCTATATGTTCAACCGAGTTAAATGTGTTAAGTTAACTTAATTAATTTGTGTTAAGACAATATGAATGAATTGTGTGGAACCCAGCATTTTTTACAGTGTGTGTACTGTTGTGAATGTTCTGATACAAAAATCCTGAAGGTGACAGTTGCTCATGAAAATATATATGCAGAAGAATTGTGCCCACAAATCCCACATGCACACATTTACTGTCAATCGACATACACATAAACCACCCCAGTGTGAATGTGAGCACAAAATATTTCCTTGTTTTCTTACAGCGTTTTTCGGATAGGTACTAGATGATGGCGCCCTCAAGGTTGCTGAAAACATATTTGTCATATTTCCTGTTGAGTTTATATCTGTTCTGCTCATGCATTATTAACTTATGTAGCCAACTGGCTGGAGTTTGTGTGTGTGTGTCCTACTACTTCAAACCCTTCCAGCGCTCACTATGGGCTCTCTGCGTTTCGAAAGGGCCACGTCTCCCGCACTCTTACCATCAGAAGAGGAGTCATTTCCACTGAGACATTCGGGAGCTGCTGTAGGGAGATGTGCTGCACTGCTGAGTCTACGCTTTTAAAGAGCCATTTTGACCCTGATGCTGAAATGAGAAGCTCTGGAGGCTCCTGCAGGGATGAAACGTGACGGCAATGTGAACAGGAGGAGTTCAGGGAGAAGTCAGAAGGATCCAGAGCAAGATGTATTTTGACATGTTTGACGTGGGGATTTTAAATGATGAAACAGAAATACATAAATAGCAACTATATTAATATTAATCAAAATTTTTGTTCATTTTTTAGTTCAGTTTATTCAGAAATGTATATTTGCTGTTCATTTACTCAACTTCAGGCTGGCATTTTTGTTTGTTTCTCCAATAGAAAAAAAATAAAAATGTCCTAGTGATTTATACACACCATTTTAAGATTAAGAAGCTCCTGATGATACTTTGAGGTATTACAAAGTGAAATATTCAGTCTGTGGAAGAAACTGAACACGATTTACTTTACTTTTTTTTTTTTACTTTAATCCACAGCTTCAGCATACATAAAATAAATAAAATAAATAAAATAAAAAAAGTAAATTATTCATTCATTCATTAATTTTCTTTTCGGCTTAGTCCCTTTATTAATCTGGGGTCACCACGGCGAAATTAACTGCCAACTTATCCAGCATATGTTTTACGCAGCGGATGCCCTTCCAGCTGCAACCCATCACTGGGAAACATCCATACACACTCATTCACACACATACACTACGGACAATTTAGATTATTCAATTTACCTATAGCGCATGTCTTTGGACTTGTGGGGGAAACCAGAGCACCCGGAGGAAACCCACGCGAACATGGGGAGAACATGCAAACTCCACACAGAAACGCCAACTGACCCAGCCGAGGCTTGAACCAGCGACCTTCTTGCTGTGAGGCGAACGTGCTACCCACTGCGCCACCGTGCAGCCTTAAAAGTAAATTAAATTAAATTAAATTAAATTAAAAATAAAATAAAATAAATAATGCAAGTCAGTGACTGAAATATAACATATTTGGCAAAAAAAATCTGTATAAAATATAGGAGAAATATTTTATTATAATTCTCTTTTCTTGATTCTAATCTATTTATCCATCCATCCATTTTGTGTGCACCAAATGTTCAGCAACTAAAATTATTCAGCCAAAAAATTATTTTTATTTTTAAAAATGCAGACACATAGACATGGACCAGTTTTATTTCAATATTTTAATGACGTTTTATTTATTTATTATTATTATTTATTTATTTATTTATTTATTTATTTATTATTATTATTTATTTATTTATTATTATTATTTATTTATTTATTTATTTATTTATTAATTTAAGAAAAATTATAATAATAGGAAGAAGAATAATGACAGTATTATTATTATTATTATTATTATTATTATTATTCATTCATTCATTCATTTTCTTTTCGGCTTAGTCCCTTTATTAATAAGGGGTCACCACAGCGGAATGAACCACCAACTTATCCAGCATATGCCCTTCCAGCTGCAACCCATCACTGGGAAACACCTATACACTCTCATTCACACACATACACTACGGACAATTTAGCTTACCCAATTCACCTATACAGCATGTCTTTGGACTTGTGGGGGAAACCGGAGCTACCGGAGGAAACCCACGTGAACACGGGGAGAGCATGCAAACACCACACTGAAATACCAACTGACCCAGCCGAGGCTCGAACCAGCGACCTTCTTGTTGTGAGGTGACAGCGCTACCCACTGCGCCACCCTATTATTATTATTATTATTATTATTTATTTATTTATTTAATTAATTAATTTATTTATTACACTAACTAATAAATGGGCTGCACGGTGGCGCAGTGGGTAGCACAATCGCCTCACAGCAAGAAGGTCGCTGGTTCGAGCCTCGGCTGGGTCAGTTGGCGTTTCTGTGTGGAGTTTGCATGTTCTCCCCGTGTTCGCGTGGGTTTCCTCCGGGTGCTCCGGTTTCCCCCACAAGTCCAAAGACATGCGGTATAGGTGAATTGGGTAAGCTAAAAATTGTCCGTAGTGTATGCGTGTGAATGAGTGTGTATGGATGTTTCCCAGAGATGGGTTGCAGCTGGAAGGGCATCCGCTGCGTAGAACATATGCTGGATAAGTTGGCGGTTCATTCCGCTGTGGCGACCCCAGATTAATAAAGGGACTAAGCCGAAAGGAAAATGAATGAATGAATGAAAGAGTGTGTATGGATGTTTCCCAGTTATGGGTTGCAGCTGGAAGGGCATCCGCTGCGTAAAACATATGCTGGATAAGTTGGCGGTTCATTCCGCTGTGGCTGTCCCAGATTAAAAAAGGGACTAAGCCGAAAAGAAAATGAATGAATGAACTAATAAATCAATAAAATCAAAAGTTGCATACTTAATATGAATAATTATATTTTTATTCTTAAATTAACAAAAAAAAAAAAAACACTGTAACAAATGTATTGCTATCTATCTTTATTTACACTAAATACACATAAAAGATGCTGGGATGTTCATGTTTTAAGGACTGTGGTTTATGTTGTGTTATGAAGTGCCATCAGCAGCTGGAAAATATTATTGGTTCCTCTGGCAATACAGAGTGCACAGACCAAGAGCAAGTGATTGTTAGATTTACTTCTTCTTGTCGTTTCTAATGAGCAGAGCCTTCAGCAGCTTAATGACAGTGGGGCTCTGGTTCGGTCACTCCCATAAAAACGCACAGTTGATTTGTGAGGCAACTGAACCAATCCTTATATTGCTTAGGTAGATCAAGGAAAACATTATCATGCCCTCTATAATTTATTTTGCTTTACACCTGACATGATAGGTTCATGGTGTAATTTAGCCAGAGCAGTATTTACACTTCCATCCTAAAAGTTCTCCTCCACACCATGACTTTTTATGTCACTCCCTGTTTATTGCTTCGAGGGAAAGGTAAGCTGAAAAAAAAAAAAATAAAAATGGTCAGAAAAGAGGATTTAAAATTGTCATAATTAAATTCAATTAAATTACTTTAAAAATTATTTGTTTGAAAGTTTGGAAACCCCAAATTATTTGTTTGTTTGTTTGTTTGTTCGTTTGTACAGTGGTTTTGTTACATTGACTGAACAAGCAAACAATTAAATAAATAAATAAATAAATAAATAATTAAATAAGAAAGTAAATAAATTAAAAAAATAAAAACTTCAGAAGCTACATGAATACATATTCATTTAGGTATATTATATGACATTATTATGTACTCAGAAATAATGTTCACATTATTACTATTATTATTATTATTATTATTATTATATATGTATTATTATTATATATGTATTATTATTATTATTATTATTAAAAATACAGATTACAAATTTGATTATTATAACTGATTATCAGATTATTATTACTGTTAATTAAAACAATATTAAATAATGAATTAGAATAAATTATTTTATTTAAATTAGATATTAAAATATTAAATTAAGTAAAATAATTTATTTGAAATTAACATTAAATAACATTAAACACTGTACGCTATATTATAAAAGTTATTTTTTTTTAAATCTACATCAACAATGTTCAGAGTTATTTATTTATTTATTTATTGTTTGATTGTTTGTTCTGTGTTTTTTTACATTGCCTAAACAAACAAACAAACAAACAATTAAACAATTAAATAAATAAATAAATACTTCAGAAGCTACATGAATAGTCATTTAGGTATATTATATGACAACAATGTTTAGATTTATTTATTTATTAATTTTAATGGTTTGGATACTAAATACAAATTAATGTAGATACATGCAGATAAATATAAATAATAAAGCAAAAAAAATACTAAATACATAGGAACATGCTTGGAATCACTGACATACTTAGGAAATGTTCCTCACCCGTCCTTTCCTCTTCCACATATACAGGCCTAGGCTGTTTTTTGGCCTTTGATACTGTGGGATTGTTTGTGCCACCCATTGTCTCTGTGAGCTGGAAAATAAAAAGAGAATTTACGAGTGCCCTCCAGTCAAGGGGTAAAGCAGGCGACTCGAGCATTGTTAGAGGAGCAGCAAAAGAAGGGATTTACAGCTCTGCAATCAGCCGGAGTTCACTTCTAAAGCAGAGGCTGCTCTTTTAAGAAGAGCAATAAACTCCACCAAATGCTGCCACTTACTCTAAGTAATTAAAACAAGCTGGTTCAGAAAGAGACCTTAAACTACCCGAGTGTGTGGCTTAGATTTAGTGCTTGCCCTGCCTAGGGTTGCTGCAGGGGTGCTGTAACTATTGACAGATACTAACTAATCCACATATCACAATCCAGCGGGTCAGTCCTGCCCACTGCTTTAAACTAAGGCTCCCCCTGGGACTGTCAATTGGGTGATCTCTTATGCTGGAAAAAAAACAAAACATGGTAAAATCTGAGGTTTTCCAGTGGGTTGGGAAAGAGGTCATAGAGGTGAACATGATTTTGGAAGTCATGCTAAAGTGCGCAGTACATTAACTGTGTTCATTTTATTAGAGCACATTGTTAGTCTAAGGGGCCATTCACACAGAACGTGTTTTTCCTCTCCAATGTGTTACTTTTCAATTTCAAAGTTTTTCAATGTAAACACGTCATGGTGTGTGACCATTATGCTTGCGACTCGCATCTTTTGAAGTGACGTGCAAGCAAGCGCCTTGTTTTTTAGATGCTGTGTCAAGTTTAAAGATCAAGCAGCGCAGCTCATCACTGTCAGGTTCAAAAGCAGTGGACCAATCAGAAGAGCTCGGAGGCGGGGCAACTGTTGCGAGCTTCTGTTTATAGTAGAAAGTTGGCATGACAATTGTTTTATTTACTGGTGGAGGAGGTGCTCATTGTGGCTTTGTACAGATATCCTGATTTATGAGGACCCAGATGTGTCTTCAAGTGCTTATCATAACATATTGTATTCCTATTATTTCTGTGTCGATTATTGTCACATTCATAATATAGCGTCATGTGGATTGTTTTTTTTCAACACATTACCCCCGCTATGCATATTGGGTGCAATGTGTACACACACGCAGTGCACAAGTGGCACAATGTGCACCCAGTTGAAAACATTTCAACTTTTCAGAAGGCCGCAAGCACACTGCTAGTCACTTGACAATAACTAACCGATTAGCTTCATACTTTGTATGGAATACACACATTTCAGTAGACTAATTGTCTCAGAACACCCAAACACTGCAGTGCTCTGCATAAATTAAACTTGTATCAGAGCTGCAGCAATGTTTTGTCAGCTTGTCATCCTCTGAGAAAATGGTTGATGGTCACCTAACAATGTCAGATGACAAAGGAGAGCAAGCGCAGTCAATTAAAAATGGAAAAGGAAGTGACATGTTTGCACTTTCCACATGCTTTTAGACGCGATATGTGAACAGCCCTTTAAGTTGGCCATTTATTCTATGCAATTTAATCCACTGAAAAAGCAGTTTGTTTTGGTAATCTTTAATCAAAATCTAACCATTTGCTTCCACTCTGGAATGACAGTCCTACTCTGATGGCGTCAGTTTGACAGTTTGGGCGAAGTATTCTTAGCCCAACTATTATGCCTTTTTCACACTAAATGCGAAGCGAACATTAGCATCGCTTCATTTGTTCTAAACTACTCACATCGTTTTCTTCATCCATTTGTGCAAAAGTTTTTATCTGCACAAGTGATCATCCCGCAAGTATATACATGGACATAACTAAGATCGCTGACTTGTACTTGTTGTGTAAGTCCCAAAAACTTTACAGTTGTGTTTTTGGGTTCATGGCATCATTTTAGGAACTGCGTCTGGATGAAAGCTGCTTTAAGAACTCCCTGAGGGTGTCCAGTTTGATTACCTGCTAGGTAGGATCACTGACCTTCTGTTTCATATTTACATGCAGATTCACGCAACAATGATGCGGTAGTCCATTTTGATTTAACAGAATGTTGAACGAATGCGTCAAGCTAATATTCTGCTTGAATTAAATTAGTTTTTTTACTAGCGCAAAAGATGCAATTGAGGCAAATTTTGCACGCTCGTGGCAAAATTGTTGTGCATTTGAGTAATTTATTCTGACCGGCAGAAATTCATCTCTATTTGTTTTGCAATTGTATGTAACTTAGTTGCGCAAATACTTAGTTTTGCATTTTGTACAAAATAATGAAGAGCACAGATACATTGTTCCCCAGCGGGAGGGGAACTACAATGCTATGTGGAAACTTCCACAATGGGGATTTCGTCAGAAAGCCAATCATTCTGAAGAGTAATTAAACGGGCCAATGAAATGCCAATGAGTTGGCGGTGTCAGCGTGCACAGCTGGCAGCAATCATAATCAGCTTGTGAATAAGAATGCCCGCTGTGCCACACAACCACACCTTTTTCGCTTCAGAAGCCTCATGTGCAGTCTGAACTTTGTTCGAGAGAGAGAGAGTGAGAGAAAGCTGCCGTCTTCTGAGAGGCTGATTTCTCCCGGTTCCAGCGCGAGCAACAACGCGAGCAGCGGTGGTGAGCTGGGTTTCTCCTGTCCCTGGGCGTTTTGCTGGACCGGTACTTCAAGAGCGGTGCGTATAAATTTAAGCAAATTTCCTAAAAGAGCAACACGGTCGGGCAGCGCGTCTTTTTAAAGACGTCGCTCCGACCGTGCGTTTCTGGATGCGGTGGTTTCCTGTCCAAGGATGATGGGCACGAGCACTGTATTGCATGTCTGGGGGACCAGCATGTTAATGCGGTGCTCGCGGGCAGCGCATGCCATCACTGCGATGGCATGTCTGTTGCGCAGCTAAGATCGCGGTTCGCTCTTGCAAAAGGGCGAACCACCCCTGTTGTCCCCCGCAAATAGCGTTTGGCACTCGGGCAGATCTGAGGGTCACAGTGGGGGTCAATCCGCCGCCCTCGGGCTTGCGGACCTCCCATTCCTCAGCGCGCTCCATCCAAGCTTCGAGTGAGAGAAGCGCACCATCCTTCGGGAGGGTCGCCCTCTCACTCGATGACACCGAGGACCAGATGTCCATCGCTGCATCGGAGGGTGGGCTGTCATTTTCCGATGACAATTCGGACCCGCTTCCTCCCTCAGGGGTGGTAAGCGAGGCTCCGGATATGGCATCTGATATGATGGCCGTGCTAACCCGGGCTGCTTCGGCGACGAGGCTGGAGATGGCTTGTCCCCCAGCTTCGTCGCCGGACCGATTAGACGGGTGTTACGTGGAGGATAAGATGGGGAAACCCTCTAAGCCTCCCGTCCCCTTCTTCCCGGAGGTGCACAGTAAGTTCACGCAGCGCTGAGGGCACCTTTTTTCTGCCCGGTCTGCGTGCGCTCCGCCCTCACCTTCCTCGATGACGGAGCAGCCAGGGGGTACGAGGCACAACCCCAGGTCGAGTGTGCTAGCGCGGTCAATCTTGCCCGCGTGGTGCCCCTTCCTGGCGTGGTTAGCCTCGGCTCCCGTCCAAAGCGTGTAGGTTGTCTGCGTCCCTCAGGGCCAGAGCCTACACTGCTGCGGGCCAGGCTGCTTCCGTTTTGCTTGCTACGGCTAGTCCAAGCGCTGGCGCAGCGGCACGAGGAAGGTTCCGACCCAGGCTTCATGCACTACGCACTGCAACCGACTTTGCTCTAAAAACACCAGGTCGGCTGCGAGTGCCCTGGGAAGGACGATGACCACACTAGTGGTCCAGGAACGCCACCTCTGGCTAAACCTGGCAGATATGCGTGTCGTTGACAAAGTTCGCTTTCTTAACACACCCATATCCCAGGCTGGCCTGTTCGGCGACACCGGGGTGAGTTCACCCAGGAATTCACTTCGGTGAAAGAGTAGTCAAGTGCGATCGGCGGGCTCAAAAACCGCTCTCCCCGTCGATTCGTCCACTTTGGCTGCTTCTCGCCGAGGGCGCTCGTCTGTGGCTCCAAAATCTGCTCCGCCGCCCTGTCCGTTCAACTGGTTAAGCGGCAGCGTTGAGCACCTCACAGACGATCACCGCCCCCCGCCTCAGGGCGCCGCTAAGTCCAGTACGGACCGCGAAGCGTCCCTGAGACGGGCCACTCGGAGAAAAGGATGTTTGCTCTTTCCCTGGCGGAGGGCCAGGGACACCCATATCATTAACAAAAAGGCCGTATGGCTACTAAATTTTTTAAGAGCAATTTTTTCCTCTCTCTGGGTGTGATAGCCCGAACACTGCCAGTATGGGACGCTATGCCTTCCAGCTCGCAGGATCGGTGCTCTTCGCCACAGGCTCTGTGAGTGCCAGAGGACGGGCTCCTTTCTCTCGCACTCCTAGCCGCCCTGCGGGCTCTTGGGACGAAGTTAAGATTAAACCTCTTAAACTTCCGCTCTTCCTTGGGACGCATGCCTCCCGGGGTGAGCTCTCCAGTCCCGTGCTGCCCCACCGCTGGTGCGTCAGTGATTGCACCGATGATGTCACTCGCGTGGGCTCTGCCAGCCTGGTTAGCGCTGCCCAGCCCGTCGCGATGGCTCATTCGGACAATCAGACTCGGCTATGCGATTCAGTTCGCTAAACGGTCCCCCAAGTTCACGGGCGTGTATTACACCAGGTGTCAGCCCTGTGTCCGCCCCTCTCTTGTGCGAGGAGATTGCTGTCCTCCTGGCGAAGGATGCAATCAAGCCGGTCCCTCCAGCCGAGATGAGGTATGGGCTTTTTAGTCTGTACTTCATCGTACCCTAAAAGAGCAGTGGGTTATGACCAATCCTAGTTCTGCGCATTTTGACCCGCTGCCTTACAAGCAGCCGCTCAGAATGCTCATGCAGAAGCACATCCCCCGGTGCGTCCGTCCTCAGGATTGGTCTGCAGCGATAGACCTGAAGGACACGTACATTCATTCTACATTTTCCCACGCCACCGGCTGCGGTTTGCGTGCGAGGGTCGAGCATGATAGTACAAAGTCCTCCCTTTCTGGCTCTCCCTGTCTCCGCGGGTTTTCACGAAGCTCGCGGAGGATGCCCTAATGCCCCTTCGGCTCGCGGGCATCTGCATACTCCATTATCTCGATGACTGGCTTTTTAGCTCACTCGCGGGATCAATTGATTATGTACAGGGACTGGGTGCTCCGGCACCTCGACCTGTTGGGGTTTCGGGTCAACCGAGAAAGGAGTAGGCTCGCCCCCGTGCAGAGCATCTTTTTTCTCGGGTTGGAGCTGGACTTGATCACCATGACGGCGCGCCTCCCTCGAGAGCGCGCTGGGCTGATGCTGACCTGTCTGAGAGAGTTCGACAGGAAAACTGTGGTCCCACTGATATCATTTCAGAGGCTCCTGGGGCATATGGCATCCGTGGCCGCTTCACGCCGCTCGGGCTGTTCCATATGAGACCGCTTCAGCATTGGCTTCCCGATCAGGTCCCTAGACGCGCATGGCACGCGGGCACGCACCGGGTGACTGTCACTCCGCTGTGTCGCCGTGCCCTCAGCCTCTGGACGGACCCTGGGTTTCTACAGGCCTGTGTGCCTCTAGAACAAGTGTCCAGGCATGTCGTCGTTTCGACGGATGCTTCCAGTACGCACTGGGGGGCCGTGTGTTGCGGGCATGTAGCTGGGGGTCCGTGGAAGGAACCTGGTTGCATTGGCATATTAATTGCCTGGAGCTGTTGGCAGTGTATCTCACGCTGCACTGTTTTTACCGGTGCTAGAGGGGAAACACGTGCTGGTCAGGACAGACAGCATGGCGACGATGGCGTATATCAACCGCACAGGGGGTATCCGCTCTCGCCGCATGTCTCAGCTCGCTCGCCGTCTGCTCCTCCGGAGTCATTCGCGGCGGAATCGCTGCGTGCCATTTTTTTTTTTTTTCCCCCGGCGAACTCAACTGTGCAGCCGATGCGCTCTCACGGCAGTTCACGCCCGGGAAAACTGAGACTCCACCCCCGGCTGTCCAGCTGTTATAGGTGCGCTCTGCGCTGGCTAACACAGCTGGCCCCTGGGCGTGCGTAAATACGCATTTCTCTCCAGTGAGCCTTCTCGCAGATACTGTGTTACGTCAGGGAGGACGAGGACCAGGTCTGTTATTGCGCCTCTGGCTCAATCTGATCTGTTTTCAGCTCTCTCCTCGTGACGGCCCCTCCCTGGCATATCCCTTTGAAGAAGCTCCTTCTTCTTTGGAACAGGCACCATCTGGCACCCGCGCCCAGATCTCTGGAATCACGTGTAAGGTCCATAGATGGAGCGTGGAGGACTTAGGGGACTTACCGGTTCAGTGGTTAACACCGTCACTCAGGCTAGAGCACCCTCTACGAGGCATGCCTACGCCCTGAAGTGGAGTCTATTCGCTGTGTGGTGTACTTCTCTCCGAGAAAGACCCCGGACATGCCAGATCAGTGTGATGCTTTCCTCCTTCAGCTGGCTGAGCTAAGGCTGTCCCCTTCGCACTGAGGAGTTGGCGTTACGATCATCCCCGCTCTGAGGACGCGGGGATGGCGGCGCGCTGGGAAAGCATCGCCTCATCATCCAGTTCCCAGAGGGGCGAGACGCTGGTTAATTAAATCAATCCTGTCCCCCTCTCATACCCACTTGGAGATCTCTCTTAGGAGAGGTCTGCTCGATCCACTCGACTCAGTATCTTTAAGTTTTCTGTCCAGGTAGACAGCTCTGCTGGTCGCGTTGGCATCGGTCAAGAGGGTCGGGTATCTGGAGGCATTTTCGGTCAGCGAAGTGTGCCAGCAATTCGGGCCGGTCCACTCTCACGTTTTCCTGAGACCCCGGCCCACCTATGTGCCCGAGGTTCCTACAGCGCTTCTTTAGACTATGTAGTGAACCTGCAAGCGCTGCCCACGGAGGAGGCAGACCCAGCCCCTTTCTTGCTGTGTCCTGTTCGCGCTCGGCGCTTGTGACCGCATTAGAGCTTACGACTCTAAGCAGCTCCTTTTCTGTTATAATCGGCAGACGGGAAGTGCCATATCCATTCTGAGGTTGGCCCACTGGATAGTGGATGCCATCTCCCTCGCTTTTCTATGCCAGGGTGAGCCGCGTACCCCGGGAGTGAGAGCGCACTCGACTAAGAGTATCGCCTTCTCTTGTGCGTAAGCACGCGGCGCCTCTCTAACAGACATCTGTAGAGCTGCGGGCTGGGCGACACCTAATACATTCGTAAAGATTCTATAATCTTTGAGTGGGCTGATTTTCCTCACGTGTGCTGGATACGCCAGTGAATGAGGAAATTCAGTACGGTGTTGAAACACGCTTGCTGCGCCTTTCTCTCTAAACACAGAGATTCGTGCGCTTATTCACTCTGTTCAGTTGAGTTCCCCATTTGGCGAACCCTGCAGAGTTCCTCCGAGGCCCCCAGCATCTGACTCAGCGGAGGAGTCAGGTGCCTGGCCCATTACGTAGTTGGCATGCCCACTTGGTCAGCCCGCGTTCTGGGTATAGGTGCCTGCTATGCGCGATCCCCGCTGGCGATCCCATATGCTTCATTCAGCCACGGTGTAGTTCCTCCTCTTAGGCGGGCCCGTGTCTTCCCTCCCCGCTAACCATCCTTCATATGTGTTCTCCCCCTTTTCAGGGTTAGTCCATATGTCTTCCTGCCACCAGGTCTCCCCATTGGGCAGCAGGTGGCCTCCGCAGCGTCCTCCCTATCGGGACTGCACGCTTCCCAACGTACTGT
>CAIGQV010017386.1:2439668-2451827 GCA_903798115.1 Danio jaintianensis
TAAAAGCGCTATAGAAATAAAGATGAATTGAATTGAATTGAAACAACGATCACGCTGTGAATCGGCTGCACGTTTGGATAACTATGTGGTAGTGTTAATACAATTCCTTTATTTTGACATATATCGATACTGGAATATCTGACATCGTTCCAATATTCATTTTCCACACACAGTATCTACAGTACACACAAGCATCTCGCTTTCTCCTGTTCGACAGCGACTTTGACATGTACATGTACCTGTCACTCAACTCAGTCTGAATGTCGGCCTGATTGTACCTGATCAGTACCTGATTGCAGGTACTGTACATATTAAAAAGTAAATAAATAAATAAAACTGCAAATGTTGCGAGAAACTTTATCTAAAACTAATAATTATTTAGAATATATATATATATACGCTTGACTGATGAAAATGCTACAGCAAGTCATATTGGATTAAGTAAAATGTGAAAGTCTTTTAACAATTAACGGTGGAACTAATTTCTTTGCAACATAAATGCATGCTAGAAATGTTTCAGAATGGGTTTTTGTCTACCTGTAGGTTCCCCGGTCTGTCTAAAAGTCTCACTAAATTGTACAGAAAGGTCAAAGCAACCTGCTGTCCCATTTATCAATATGGCTCTTAAAACACTGCTTATAAAATTAAGTGCTGTTGAATTTTAAATACTTCAATTGAATAAGAGTGTTTTTTTTTTTTTTTTTAATGATTTTGTTTAAAATCAAGTCTCAAATCAAGCTTCCATGTGCTGTAAGCTATAGCACATCATTTACAACCCTATTGTAAAGGCAGAAATAATTTTAATTGAAATAATTTTCAATTATGTTTAAATAAAAGCCTGCATTAAAAGTCTGTTTATTGTATCTGTTCTAAAGGGTTTTTAGAATTAAGCATCTCCAAGCTTGATGGAGAAAAGGATAATGGTCAATAATGGAAGAAAAGGATGCCCAAAAATATCTAGCAGAAATGTAGCCAGTGGTATTGGAAATGATTAGTTTTTGTGAAAGGAAATAAAATCAACCATGTTCCTTTTTTAGTACACATAGTCTTGTGATGGACAATTAAACAATGCAAAAAAAAGTGTAATCAAAGATGTAATCAAAAAATTACCCCCCCCCCCCCCCCCATAAAAATATAGAAAAGAAACTGCTCAGAACAGTTTTTTGAAAAATACTTTTTACTTTACTAAAAATTCTGTAATTTACCCATCCTTTACAACACACACTCAAATTATATCTTGAAGAAAGCTGAAAACCTGTAACTACTAGTTTTCATAGTATTTGTTTTTCCTATTACTTGAGGGTGGGTAAAATGTAAGGCAATTTTCATTTTTGGGTGAACTATCCCTTCAAGTACTTTTATTACACCATACATTTACTTGTAATTGAGTATTATTTGACCAATTTAACAGTACTTTTGCTTGAGTAAAAATTTTCAGTACTCTTTCCATCTCTGGCCATTCATGTACAGTTTAAAATACAGATTGTATTCCTGCTTAACAATACAGCACAAGCAAGTAAATAGCTTGCATTACAGGGGTGCAGGGTTTGGATTGACTGTCTAGCTGTGCTTGTTCCCATCTCCTCCTCCTGTCTGGATGTCCTGGGTTGTCATGTCTGGTACAGTGCATCACTTCCTGCAGAGCTCAGGCTGAGATCCTGGATCAGATTCAATAGTGAGCAACTCACCTGTGATGGAAACTTGGGTGGCTTTTAGTATTTTTGTACTAAATCTGCAACTTTGTTTTGTTGGTATAAACATTTAATAAAATAATAATTGATAATTCATTACAAATTTTCAATGCATTTTCACATATAATATTTAAATATATATTTACTGTATGTATTCACTGAAAAGAAAAAAATCTATAAAATATTCAAAAGTTTATAAATGTTAAAATAATTTTTCATTAAAACATGTGAAGGTCATAATATGATCAACAAGAAAACCGTAGCATCTCATTTCTCATGGGTGTTCCTTGCAAGACTGGCCACCATGAGACAATAATTGTTCACAGATGTTACACTGCAGTTTTTGTTGTTGGAGTTTATTTATATATATAACAGAAAAAAATCTACTTAAAATATTTTACAGAATCTTTAATCTGTTTGCTAAATAAATAGAATATGTTTTAAACACTGTAAGGGGCCGTTCACATTACATCTAAGTCTGCATTTACACTGCATGGTTCAAGTGACTCAATTCTGATTTTTTTCTCTTATGTGGCACAGATCGGATATGGCCCATGTACGTGTAAGCAGGAAAAAATCACATGAATTCTGATTTACTCAAATCAGATTCAGGCCTTGTTCATATGTGGAAATGTATCCAATATGAATCGGATCTGTTTCCTCGTGTCTGCAGTGTAAGCAGGTAGATCGGATTTTCACCTGTCAATGTGAGTCGCGCATCATTAAAAACCATAGTGAATGACGTCAAGTCTGACGCTTTCATTTCAGAACAAACTTCAGCAGAGTCGCAAACCTTAAATCTCATAAACGAGGACTAAAAAAGCTTTTATATTATCATGCAGCACAAGTATTTAAGCATGTTAACAAGAGAGATCGAGAGAGAAATCGAGAGAGAGAGAGAGAGAGAGAGAGAGAGCGCAATATCCGCCACGTAACCAATATAAACTAATATAAAACTGTTGCATACATCAATTGCATAAATCACACCATGGACATTACAATAAAATGCCTACTTGTTTAAAAAGGCCTAGATTAAAAGAATATGCCCAAATGATAACTTTTCTGTCATAAACTATAGTAAAACAACTTCTCAAACAGAATTTAAAAAAAAATAAACCCTGCAAACAGATTAAATACAGGAACGGAGAAAAGAGCGCTTGTTTATTATCAGCCGTTTGCTGTATAAATGCAGACAATCGGATACGAGTCACTTTTAAAAGAAGATGTAAGCCGGTCATCCAAAAAATCGGATATAGACACAAAATCGGAATTGACCATCAAGATCTGCAGTGTAAATGCAGCCTAAAAGTGTGGAAATCATGAGGCGCGTCAATTTCTTCAACATTTTCAGCGTGCTTTGCACTCCCGCTGCTGCGGCGTCTGTTGTTGCTGGGCAACCATCAACCATTCTTTCAGATGATGACAAACTGACAAACCATTGCTGCAGCTCTGATACGAGTTTTATTTATGGAGAAAATTAAAAAGTCAAGTCAAGTCAAGTTTATTTATATAGCAATGTAGATTGTGTCAAAGCAGCTTAACATAGTTCTAGTAAAGTCCAGATTTCAGAGTTGAAGTTCAGTTTAGTTTAGTTCAGTGTGGTTTAAATTTCACTGCTGAAAGTTCAAACACTGCAGAGCAAATCCACCGAAGCACAGCTCCACAAGTCCCGATCTGAGCAAGCCAGTGGCGACAGTGGCGAAGAAAAAAAACTTCACCAATTGACGAAGTGAAGGGAAAAAAAAACCTCGAGAGTAACTAGGCTCTGTTAGGCACGACCAAAAAGCACTGCAGTATTTGGGTGCAAATCTTTAAGCTTTACTTTTCTATATCATTGATTGTGTTTAATAAGCAATAAAATCAATGTGGAAAATCTGGTTAAAAGTTAGATTGTATACAGTTGCTGGTTTTCAATGGCAGTACTCCACTATTCACACCAAGGTAGGGCCCCAAAATGATTCTGCTTAGGGCCCCTGGATGTACAAAGCCAGCCCTCTTTCTTCATATGTATACAGTATACAATTGTTTTATGGAAAAAATATAAATATAAACTTAAATGTGTTTTTCTGTTTCTAAAATGTATAGTTTATTTCTTCTGAATTACTACTACGGCTCAAAATGAGGCAGAGGTGGTATCCCGATCATGACATTTTTGCTACTTGAATCAAACACATTTTGCAGTATTCTTGTAATCTTATAAAGTAAAACATTATCTTATTTAAAATTCTAACATTCAATTAATTAAATACATGACCAATGCTTGAGCATCACTTGTGGTCTGTCTGTAACCATGACTGCCAGGCCTTTTTTTTTTTTTATTATTATTATTATTATTATTTTTTTATTACAAAATACAAAATTACTAAATTTGATGGAAGTGGCTGCCTTGTAATTCTGTATGCAGGACAAAACGTCTGATCCTGCTGACCTTCTGTCATGGGTATGCAGGACACATTTCTAAAAATAATAATAAATAAATAAAAACATCAACAACAAAAAAAATTACATTGACTTTTTTTTAGGAGCAAGCCCTGCTCAATGCTGCAAAACATGTTCTTTGACACACTTCACAGCGCAAACACAAATACATGCTTGAATATTTGCCAAACCATTTAGCTTGATATGCATACGAACCATGTTAAAACTTAATTTGCACAACAGGGGGTCTTTAACTATTTTCCTTTCTTGTAGATGTAAACAAGCACTATGTGTTCATACTGGATATATTAGGCTTTGGATTTATTATATAAATCCATGAACATAAATCTGGATATAAGGATATATAAATCTGGAAATATTATTTACTTCTTTATATTCTAATATTTACTGTGATTCTAATATTATGTATTATTTAAATATCTAATATTTGCTGTGAATCTAGAACTTCAGACCTCAGGATTAATGCTTACATTCTGAACAATGCTGTTTTTTTTTTCAAATCAATGTTGGTAAATATGGACAACCCCAAAAAAATCTACATATTTTACCCAAAATTATGTTGAAATTACAAAGCATTTTGAAGTGTATTATCATATTTTAAAGGGATATAGTTAATCAACAAATGATCTCATGATAGATGTCCCCTCATATTGTTCCATACTGTATACAAGTGTGATATTTCCCTTCGGAAATCCAATTTTATTATTTTTTATTTGCATATTTTGGACTATTTTATCGATGCAATGAAGGTCAATAGAGTTTAGAATAACATTTGACTCAAATTGCTCACATTATATGAAGAAAGTCATCAGTCAAAAAATGACATTTGTTTTTTGTAAAAACTGCTTATTTTAATTGAGCTGAAACAACACAAATTCTTGAGGTTTTTGGGACAACTTAATTGTTTTATGTTCATTCCACTTTTTAAAAACTAATAAGTTAACTTACTTTCTTCATGTTGTCCCAACACATATCTATTGTGTGGAGCCCAGATTTTTTTTTTTACAGTTTACTGTATGTTCAACAAAAGAAAGATTTACTGAAAAAGTAAAGTGTTTCTTTATGGTTTAGTTGGCTTATCTCATTCTTAAGTAAATATAAAGAATCCTATTCAAGCTTAAAGTTTAAATGTCTAATGTTAACTCTCACATGCTAAGATTGACTTCCCTCTTTTCGCCTTTGAGACCCTAATTATGTACGTGTTGAGTAAATGGTCAAGCTTCAAATACTCAGCTGTTCTGTGATGGTAGCTGCATCAATAAAGCACAATCAGACCCTGCCAAATCAATAAAATCAAAGCTCATTCCGGTCAGACATTAATTATCTAATAAATGCCATTTGGTGGCTCTCCACATGCGAGTCAATCAGTTTGAAGTGACCGTGCGTCCTCTAGATTCGAGCTGAGATTGGGATTGTACCATAGGGTTAACTTTAACAGTGCTTTTCACGCACAATTGGCCTTTTAAAGATTTAAGCATGTTCGGTTCAATAGGATAAAGAGTAAGATGTAAATGTATGCTCAGTTCCAAAATAAATGTTCTTGTTATTTTCAAACTACATCTGACATTCAGTACATTTACATGGACACCAATGCTCTGATTTGAACATGATTAAGACAATACTCTGATTAAGAGTCTACCATGTACAGTAAACAGATTTTGATGACCTTAATCTGACTAAAGTCATAATCGAACTAAACAGAAATCGAATTAAGACATGTGGAGTATTCCTATTTTAGTCACATTATTTAAGTGCAGTACAGACATGCAAACACCTTAATCAAAGTATTACTGTTTTATAGTACTTTTCGCTGCATTTTGCGACAGGACACACACAGGGAAGTTGTCAGGCATTTGACGACAAACAAATGAGAATGGTTTCAAGCAAGAAAGCACTTATTTTTGCCAGTGGGAAACAATGACTGTGCTCTCATCCAGTAACTCTGAGTTTGTCGCGCGGGCATCAATGAAGTTAGTGAATTAAACCCAATAGTATCTGACTGCATAGGTGGCCTGTTGCTTGAGAATTTGTATACGCCATCGTCTGCTTGCACGCTATATGGACTACTGACTACTGTCCATGTAAATGTAGTCAATGTCTTTGTATGGGACATCACAAAGTAATTGGCTTATTTGGAATTATGTGCAAACTCCATTGATTCCAATACAGTCTGATGTTAGCATGTTGCTACACTTCTAAAAATAATTTCTCAATATGCATTCTTAAGCATTCTTGCATCATTGTGTTTTCGTCTAATGTCATCATCAACTGGCAAAGGTCAATTCAAGTACTCAAGAATGCAAGAACAGAGGATGCGTGAAAGAACCCAAATGTGTTCTTAATACTGAGGATGGAATAAATGCAGACTTGAGTGCAGCCAAATGTGTGAAGGCCATGTGACCAAACGGAAGATCGTAGCATCTAATTTCTCACAGGACTCATTCTCACAGCCTTCTGAGTTGGTTCTTCCAAAGTAACCAGGCAAGATCAATCTCCACGAGAATGTGAGTCCATTCTCTGTGTTCTTGGAATTAAGAAACAGGCAAAGTTTTTTCTGTTTTTATTTATTTATTGCCATTGATGGTTCCACAAAGAACTTTTAACATTCAAAATAATGTTTCAAAAAAGATTCTTATAGTGGAAAAGAGTTATTTTGAATTTTTATATTGATATTTGTTATATAGTTCTTTTCTTTTCTTTTGTTATGTTCCTCTCGCTAAAATAAGGTTCTTTGATAAATTGTTCACTAAAATATTCTTGGGGGAACCAAAAAAAAAAAAAAAGGGTTTTCTGTGGCACTGCTGCAAAATCTCTTTTTTGGAACCTGCATCTTTAAGAGTGTAAGAAAGCACAAATAGCTGGTAGTTGTTGAATTTGTAAGCCAGTTTATAGAAATGCATCAAAACCACATAAATAAATACTAATTAATTAATCAATCCTTTTTTTAACGTCCATTGGAAATAACGAACTTGCATGCACAAAAGACATGATATGTGGACGGCCCGAATTACTGGTGCCTTGTAAATAGAAGAAAGTAGAAGAAATTTGATAATCTTTAAGCTTAACTTTACTATTTCATTCATTGTATTTAATAAGCCAAATTAATCATAATTATTTTCTGAGTTTTAGAATTAGAAACTGAACAGGTCTATATCAGATCATTATATTTTTATAGATCATCTATGACAAACATTATAATATATTTTGAATTTGTAATGATAATTGTCAACATTTCATCCATCCACCCATCCATCCACCCATCCATCCATCCAATATGTTTTAGGATACTCCATTTAATTAAATTATTATTCAAATTATCATTAAAATACTTTAAATTCAAGAATTTGAAACAGCACAGCATACAGACGCATTGCATTACTAATTGAATATGCTGGCAGGAATAAAGCAACCCAAAGAAAAACAAAAGATCAGTGCTCATTATAAGGCACATGCTTGGAATAAACCACGCTTTGGAAACAAAGCTCTTGGCTCGATGATGCAACCTCTGCGCTACACATTTGTGGAAATGAGCGCCCACATTTCGTCTACAGATTCCGGAGTGTAAAGGGCTGCGCCAAACCCTGCCAAAAGCCTTATTTACACTCTGATGTGTCAGCACTTCCTTACGCCTGATCCAATATTGTCTCTGTGACTTAATTACTCACGCTGTCAGTCAATAGCCTTTGCACGACAGACGCAGACATGACGTCTGACTGTCAGAAATTAAATTACTGCTGATTTCCTGTGTAAATGGCTAGGCTTAAAGCTGAGCCTTGTGTTCTTTTGTGTTGCAGCATATTTACTCAAACATTCCCAACATGCTGGCACACTGTTCAGAGGGGGAAGGACACGCTCCTCAACCTTCTTCCTATTGCCTTTTAGTTTTCCGATTGATGGATGCCATCATTTGTCACACCATGACCAAAAACGATTCATCACAATCATCTAAATCATGTTTAAAAGGTACTTATTTCATGTTTAAGTATTAAGTTTGACAGCTGATATTAGTCAATCAAATGCAGAGAAATTTGTTGTGACATGTTTGGTTTGCTAAGACACTCATTTTAGAAATGATCAGAAGAGTGTATGGTAACACTGACACTGTAAAATTTTAAGAGTAACAATCACACTTAAACACAATTATTTTTTAATGCATTTAGGAGCCATTGTTACCTTAAATATGAGAGGCTTCCGATGTTATTTGCATCCAGATATTCTGATATTTCAAACTGGAATTTTGCTATTTTATTTATATTTAAGGATTGTGTGTAATCAAAATGTACAATGTTTATTTTGCTAGCTCATGTAGTTATTCTTGAGTTGACTTCAATAATCTTCAATCAATGTCTGACCATTTGCTTCTGCGTTTGGAGTGTCGGTCCTTCTCTGTTGATGCCAGTTTGATGGATTAAGCCACAATAATCTTAATCATGGCCCTCTGAAGTTTGCAGACGACACCACACTTATCGGCCTCATTCAGGACGGTGACGAGTCTGCTTACAGACAGGAGGTTAAGGAGCTGGCTGTCTGATGCAGTCACAACAACCTGGAGCTGAACACGCTCAAAACAGTGGAGATGATAGTGGACTTCAGGAGAAACCCCCCTGCTCTCCCCCCACTGAGCATCATGGACAGCATTGTGGCAGCAGTGGAGTCATTCAGGTTCCTGGGCACCACCATCTCTCAGGATCTGAAGTGGGACACTCACATTGACTCCATTGTCAAAAAAGCTCAACAGAGGTTGTACTTCCTTCGTCAGCTGAGGAAGTTCAACCTTCCAAAGGAGCTGCTGAAACAGTTCTACACCTCCATCATTGAATCAGTCCTCTGCACTTCAATAACTGTCTGGTTTAGCTCAGCTACGAAATCCGACCTCCGAAGACTACGTCGAATAGTTCGGACTGCTGAGCGAATCACTGGTACAATCCTCCCTACTCTCCAAGAACTGTACTTATCCATAGCAAGCAGAAGCGCTGCCAAAATCACTCTGGACCGCTCACACCCAGCACACTGCCTCTTTGAACTTTTACCTTCTGGTCGACGCTACAGAGCACTGTGTACCAGAACAGCCCGACACAGAAACAGTTTCTTCCCTCAGGCAATCCATCTCATGAACACTTGATGATAGTAATCATGAAACAAACATCACTGCTTGCTATACACTTTTTATACACATAAACACTTATTTAACAACATATTTTACATGCTAATTTGCACAACAGCTGCTGTTGTATATAGTAATATACCTGTACATACACTTGTCAATTTGTATATTTGCATTCACTACAACTTTCATTTTTTAAATATATTTATTATCTGTTTTTTGTCCTGTCTCTGTAATTCTGTTGCACTGTAGAAGCTCTGTCACGAAAACAAATTCCTCGTATGTGTGAACATACCTGGCAATAAAGCTCTTTCTGATTCTGATTCTGATTCTTACAGTTAGTTTGCTATGAGATAATGATGTGCAAAAGAAAGCCCCGCCTCCTACTCAATATTCTGTTTCAGTTGGAAGTATTAACATACTGAAATAAAAGTTTCAGCAACTTCTAGTTCATGGAGACTTTAATATTTTAATAATTAAAAACACACTAGCTTGTGGTGCGAATAATTGTATCATTTTGTGGATTGTTATTCTTATAGTTATTTAGCTACAATATAATGTATAATAAACCAGAAATGTAACACATAAAAAATAATAATAATAACTTCATTTTTGGAAAAATCACCAAATAAAATGAGTGAACGAATTACCAAAATGGTAATTTGATGTGTGCACAGAACAGGACCTTTTTTTAATTCCATAATATGAAACCGTTCCTATTAATCAATGCCATGCAAATAAAACTGTAAAAAATCAACTGATGTTGAGGTAAGTCCATATATATCACAATCACCACACTATTTTTAATTAAAGGAAACATATACTGTACATGTTATCTAAGCATTAAGGTCAAGGAAAGCTCCTTATATATAAATATATATATTTTCAGTTGCACAATGCAATAGGGCCATGTGGCACCTGCTGAATCATGCCCTAGGAAGCCCAGTTTCTGCAAATAAATGCATATAGCATAACATTAAAGAATGATCATCTCACTTTTATGCATGCATTGTGACCTGTTAATGTGAATTGTGAAAGTGTGAAGGCAGCATTTCAAGTCACACATTTGAGAGCATGTCTGTAAGAAAGCATGTTGGATCCAATAAAAAAATTATAATAATAAGTTGTTGTTATTGTTTTTATAATTTTTTATGTGTTAAATTTCCAGTATATTCTGAGATCGTCTTATTATCTTTTGGGAAAAACCTGTATCATTTAAAGTCAAAAAAATCTTGCTGATTAAATAAAAGTAACTTGAAGTCAGAATTTGCCAGGGGTATGACTCCATATATTATTCAGTGATACAGCAATGATTCAATCTACAATAATATTCATGTTTTTTTTGTTTGTTTTTTGCGTTGCCATCTTACCAAACTCATTCTAATGTAGATGACGATGTGAATATGACTTCTAAACTTCCCAGGATGAAGTTCCCACGATAATTTGAATGTGCCATAATATTACAGAAACTAAAGCATCTTTTTGTTTTACCACTGTTGACAGAGATGTTTTGATTTGCAGTAGCACACTAAACATTTTGCGATGTCCATTTATTTTAACCATCTATGAACTTGTTTCTTGGGCTCGTATCATAAATTGATCAATTTAATGAAATTAGTATTGGTCTCATCTTGAATTTTAGTCATTTGGATTTATTTCAAATTGATATAAATCCAAATGACTAAAATTCAAGATAGACCAATACTAATTTCATTAAATTGATTGATTTATGATACGAGCCCAAGAAACAAGCACTGTTTTTGTCTTGTTTGTTTGTTTAGAACACAATATGGCAACTCAAATGAATCTATACATCTTTTCTTGCTGATTAGGCACTAACAGTCGAATTTACAACCATTAAGCTGCAGTATGTACCGTATATGGCAAATTTCTTTGGACCGATGAGGATATTAACCTGTTTGTTGTGGAAATCCTCTGTTCATACTTTTCAGATTAAGACAAAATCCAAACACAAACCCAACATTTCCTATAGAATCCCCCATGGAGCAATTCACATCGTGGCCAAGATAGAAAATGGCACGCTTTGCTTGACCTTTCTAGAGGAGCCTGGTGGCTGAGGAAGTGTGTGGAAAACTAAACCGACTTTATGATAATTACTATGGCCAGGCTCAATGAATAATTTAGAAGGACGAACCGTTAACCAAGAGCTTCCACCAAAAACATTTGCGCACATGTGGTGAAAGCTCAACACCTGCTCACTTCTACTAACATCTCATCACCATTTTAAAATGTCCTTATCTACAAAAAAATACAATATGTAGCCTCTAATTTGTTCAGATATTGTGTTTACTGCTTCATATCTTATGCATGCAAAGCAACAAACCCTATAGAGAGAGCGGTACGACAAGGCAGCATCTCCAAGAACCAGCTAATCACTAACACAAATATTCATTTTTTTCTTCTTTGTGGTTCTGTTTATGATTGCATACATATTTATGTTTTTTTTTTTTTTTTTTTTTTTTTTTTACAACTCATGTCTTGTTGTAGTTCCATGTAGTGTGTGAATTAATTCTGAGAGCTCACGGAATTCAGTAATTACCAGGGAGTGGCTGGTGATGTGCTGTGCATTATAAGCAGTTTTGGTAAATTAATAAATGGTCATTTGGGATGTATGGTATTTTCGGGTGGGAGGGCTGGGAGGGTACGTTCATGGATTTTTGGTATGAGGCTGTCAATTACACCAGTCTATGCTTATTTGAAATGTTGAATAGACATGGTTTGAAAGAAAATATGTAACATATAATATTGACTGTATACCAGTTCAGCTTTATGTACATGATAGGGTTAATTGACAACAACAACAACAATAATAATAATAATAACAACAACAGTCATAGTAATAATAACAGCTAATAACATAATAATAATAATAATAATAATAATAATAATAATAATAATAATAAT
>CAIGQV010017386.1:2458224-2472033 GCA_903798115.1 Danio jaintianensis
TTTCTTTCTTTCTTTCTTTCTTTCTTTCTTTCTTTCTTTCTTTCTTTCTTTCTTTCTTTCTTTCTTTCATTTTATGCTACCTGTCAAACTATTTGTCCATCTTTATATTAATTATTTTATCCATCCATACATCCAAACATATATTGTTGTATTTTTATGCTACCTGTCAAGCTATTTGCCATCCATGCATCCTTCCATCCATCTTTCCATCCTTCCTTTATTCCTACCTGTCAAATATTTGGCTGTCATAAATCCATCCATCCATCCATCCATCCATCCATCCATCCATGCTACATGTCAAACTATTTGTCTGTCATTTTTTATACTACAACATTTATTTAAATAAAAACATAAAGAAGTCTCATATATCCATTCACATACAAAGTATTAATACACTAAACATCATATGCAGGCTAATACAATGACTACTGAAATGTGATGTTACATAGAACTCTTCATGGTAGCAAAATCTATATTAACAATAATGGACTATATAATGTAAACGGTTGTATAGAGACAGAGAATTAGACGGATACCAACTAATAACAACTGTTGGTGCAAAATGCCATAAGAGTGTTAAATATTGCCCATTTAAATGCAGAAGAGGTTGAGGAATGATGAATGGATATGGTGTTATGAAGAGGGCGAAAGGTGATTCCAGAGTTTAGGGGAACAGCTGCTGCCCCTCGAGCTGGTACTTCACACAAACAGTTTCAGTAAAAACCCCATCTGTTAAAAGAAGGGCCAGGAGTATGTGAGCGTATTTCACTTATTTTGGCCACAGGCACGCATGACTGAAACACAATGTGCGCATATGTGTTTGTGTGTGAAGATGAGCATGTGTTCTTGAATTTGCGTTTCATAGACACCGTTGTTCTGAGAAAGCGTGACAGTATAACACTGGAGCCTGTTTTGTTTGCGCATCAACAAATCACAATCTATTTATCATATTCAGCATCATGAGTCCTTCATTAGGGGTGTTTTCCAGAGGTCAATGTTTGGCTAGTGATAACATGCTGTTATTTACCTTTGTCAGTACACTGTCTTGTTTTAAAAGCATTATTAAGTATTTAATTACAGTATTATAGATTTTAGCTTTACATGCTAGCATCACTTTTATATGCAATCATCAGCTGTTTATAAAGACATATATCATTTGTCATTGAGTAAGCAGAACAAGCGACTGAATTCCAGAAAGAAGAGTGTAAACAAACAGTGGAATGTTTTGAACTGGCAGTTGTGTCATCAGAAAAGGACACAAATCTTTCCTCCATTGCTTAATTTCCCCAGCAGCAGATATTTGTTTTACTGTGTTTGAAAACTGTGTACAGTAGAGCTTCTGTGCTCCTCTTGGTCAATGTCAGAGATGTGTCAAAACTCATGTGGAGGACTGGAAGAACAAAACAATGTTTCAATCGTTCTATAGTGACAATTGAAGTGTTCAGAGACATGGTGGTGGTATTCGTAAAGGCAAACGAAACAAATCTAAAGAAAATATTTGAAAAACTACATGTAATTTACTCAGAGGACTTTGTTTTAAAACAAACATTTCCTTTAACCTTAAAAGCACCTGTAAAAAGCAAAACAACAATTTCCTTCTGATTTACAGATCTTATGCTGTAAGTTAATTACTTATAGTGAAATATTTACAGTAGAACCATTAGCCAAATGGTATTGGAATGATGTAATTTTCCTCAGAAATGGCTTGAAATGTATTAGTTGCATGCCATTTCTGCTGGATATGAATGTGTGTTTTTGGCTCTGCTGGATTTATCTGCTGCTTTTGAGACTTTAAATCAGGAGATCTGTCTATCTACCCCTTTATCAATGGCCATTACAGGTACTGCACTTACTGTAACTGTTTTGAGTCTTACCTCACAGACAGGTGATTGAGGGTTGCCCTGAGGGGCGATGTATCTAAGGTTTATCATCCATTGGGGTTCCTCAGGAAACTGTTCTTGGTCCATTACTGTTCTCTATTTATACCATATCTCTGGGACATATTATTCTGAAACATTGTTTCTCTTACCATTGTTTGCACACAGCTTAATTTTTTATTTCATTTCAATTATCTACAGTAGAAAAATACAAAAAATTTTGCCTTTAGGACAACTGAGCATGGATGAAAGATCCACAGCAGCTCAACAGAGATCTTGTCTCATCTGCCAATCCTGTTGTCCTTGACATTTTTTTTTTTTTGATGATAATGAAGATGACAAACGCAACACAAACAAGATCTACAAAAAGATATGAGTGAGGAAAAGATACACACCATCATTAGCAATTTTAATTCAACACATGAGCAAAGATGTCTGTCTGGATGTGCATGGCAGTAGAGGTACTTAACAGTAGAAAGAGGGGGTCATAATTGTGATCTAAAAATTTTATTTTTTGTCAATCATGAAATTTATATATTTTTTACTTTTATTCTTACATTTGGAGTGATGAGATGAAAAGTCATAGATACAGTATGAGATGATAAAATCTTATCACATTAAACAAAATGTTTGGTCACAATTATGGCTTTCCACAATTTGACACATTTTAATTATTAATGATACAAAGATGATGTCAAACGTTTGACATGTTAGATGTACAATTAAAAGCCACAAATGTGAAATACAAAGGTCATAAATGTGTTTTTTGTGTCATAATTGTTAACTTTTTATCTTTTATTTTTGTCATCTATGGCTGAGACCAATACATGGCCAAGTACAAATGTGGTTGATACTGTACCAAGAAATACAGAGGCCTTCTAAAACTGGTCTTAAGACCAGTGTGAATTTTGTCAACAAAATTAGCTTGACATAAACTTGACAAGTTTGCTGTGCCAGTAACCTGACTGAATGTGTGCGCTCTGATCAATTAATCTAATAAATGAACAGCACAATGTAGCAAAAGAATTACAAAAATACATGTTGATAAAGTTTTAATCTTTTGACTACATTTTGGTCTCATCTTTTATTTCATCAACAGTAATACACTGTTAATTCATTAGATGAGCAGATCAGAGAGCGTGCATTTATTGTTTTCAGTCATGTTACTAACACAAAGGTAAAGTTTCTGTTTGTGTCAAGGAACTGGCAACAAACATTTTTCCCCCCTTATTTTCTATTGACAAAATGAACACAGCTTGAGACCGATGCTACAACATTACTTTATTGACCAAAAAACCCCCAAAAAACTAACAATTCTGAACAACTGGTGTACACATTTAAATTTGAACCAACTTTTCTTCAATCTACATACCATCCTCAACACACAGATGGTAGCCGAGTATTTTTCTTTGTTCATGGATATGACAGAACCACATAACAAATAATAACAAATGCATATTAATAATACTTAATCATTAATATATTTATATTAAGCTGACATTAGTAGCAGAAAATTGGAACCAACATCTCAAATGCTAAATCATTGATATAAGCTTGCGTTTGCAGATCAGGTTAAAATAAGGAGACCGTTATGAACACTTATGTCGCATATTTGCTCAATAAAGTTCACATACAAACTTATTCAGCTGATGGTGCAATGTTACAGGGCCTAAGCACAAAATGTATATGCCATCATAAAAGCAAACATTTAAGAGACTTTTTTTTTTTGACAAGACTCTCCAACAAGAACTGAATGATTTTTTTTTTTTTTTTCTTAGCAGCCCTAAATGGCATTAAGCTAGTTGAGCCCAGAGGGCACTTTCCCTGCCCCTGAAGAGACCTAACACATCTCTCCATTTTCACTCCAACCATGTCCATTTAGCCCACCAACTGTCTCTCACCATAAAAAAGTCTACTGGGGCAGTCCACAAGTGTCAGAGCCTCTCTTTTCCTCTCACTATGGATCTGAAATAGCCCTAGTTGCCTCATTTAAGTTGGTAAAATGACATGGCTTCCCGTCGGCTCCAATCTTGCTGCAGTGGGGGATAGTGTGTGTGGTCATGCATGTGTGTGTGTGTGTTTCCAGCAGTGAAGTTCTGGGGCAGTAATGACACTGACTCCACATGGGAACCACCAACCATCATCATTTCTATCCTTCCTGTGTGTCCTCTTTACTTCAAGGTCATCCGCAATGACTGATGCCCCACACTACTCTTACATGTTTCTCAATATTTGCCTGACCGACTAGTTGTATAATAGTCCTGCTTAATGAAGCTTTATTTAAGTCTCACACATTGTGAAGCTTTTCATGATGAAGTTTGCCTAGGAGATGTTTATGTGTTCAAAAATAGCTAGATGAAGCACAAGGGAAGAGCATTGATGCAAGAACGTTGGGATGCATTTTTAACAGAAGACTGTTTTTAAGTTTTTAAATGCTTTGCAGTCTGTATAACAGTGATGCTGAAAAAATATTTTATATGTAAATAAATGTTACAACAAATCAAATATACAATGTCAAAATGCCTTAATTGCCATTTAATGACATTTACTAGTCATAATTTAGCATTTGTTTCATCACATTTCTGATGTTAGATTACTCTTAACTCTTAAATATCACATAAATCATAAAATATTTTTTTCAGAATATACTATTTGTTTTAACTTTTAATTTGTTGTTATGTTTATAATAATTGGGTACTAATATCAAGGATTTATGTCTTATTTCATGTCCTATTTATGTCTGTCATTATTAATAATTATAATAATTCTGTCATAACTAGTACTAAGTATCTCATAATTATTATTATTTTACTAATTAAGTTTTCTTTTATGTCATAATTATTACTTTTTAAGTCATAATTACACTGTAAAAAATGCAGGGTTTCACACAATTCCTTCATGTTGTCCCAACACAAATCGATTAAGTTAACGTAATCAATGAAGTTAATGTAACAAATTTAAGTGGACTGAGCATAAAACAATTAAGTTCCCCCCAAAAATTTCAAGAATTGTGTTTTTGCAGCTCATTTTAAATAAGTAGTTTGAACACCCAGCAAAAATATTTCTTTTGAGTGTATGATTCAACAAGTAGGTTGAAAGTTTTGTCTTTTCCAGGAAGATTTTAATAGCATTAAAAGTAAAGAATGAGAGTGATTTATTCTAATTAAAGGTCTTCCTTTTACTAATTAACTTGGGCACACCTACCAAACACTTACTGTGAAAATGCAGCTTTGTTTTGCACTAAACTGTTTTCCATTGCATTTTAGCTGAAGACATTCACAACATCATGCTTGAGACAAACAGAGGATTCAAGTCCAAATATTTGTTTTACATGTAACGACATGTATTTTCCCACTAAGATAAATGTTAGTAAATTACATTCTCTAGACTCTTTATAATATAACTCCCCTTAATTTATTTACAGTAGCCCTAAAGACTGGGTTGCTACTGTAATATTGTGATTCAAGCCACATATTTTTTAACGCATCATTTTGTAAAAATAATGGCCTAAAACAGTTTGTTAAAAAACAACAACAACAGAATGGTGAAACAAAACCACATAATAATTTCTTGTCATCATCTTTGACCCTGTTTACACCTGGTATCGAGATGCATGTTGGTCCATTGAATCACAGGTAGATGATGGAGATACATTCTCGTTTACACCCTTTGTCGCTTTTGTAAATTTTTGACCACATCCATGATTTCTTTGAGAAGAGGGTCTATGAACTGGTGTTTTGTATGGGCTTCTTCTGATCTTCCTGATTTAATACCATCAAATAAACTCACACCATTTGAACAAGAAAAAAGTTATAATTGGCACTAATTAGAGAATATTGTACATTTTACTTTTTTTTTTTTTTTAACATTAAAGTCAAACTCACAATTCTAAATTTAAATTCTGTCCGACCATCACACTTAACAACATATATAATGTTTAAGAATTAGGTCAACAGCCAGAGAACAGCTGGACTTCTGGGGCTATTTTAACCTATTCAACCACACAAGTGTTTACACAACAAAAACAATCAGCAATGGAGGATGAGGAAGCTCTCGGGTTTCATCCAAAATATTTTAATTTGTGTTCTGAAAATGTATGAAGGTTTTAGGGGCTTGGAATGATACTAGGGTGATCAATTGATAACATAAATTTAATTTCTAATCTACATAGTATTTGACTGCAGACTTGCATATGCAAGCTGAGACACGCAGTCTTAGACATGCAATGTCAAACACAATGCACTCAATGGAGCTAGCGGCATCACAGTTAGGGGTGGGGTTAGGTGTGCACATTAAAAGCATTCCATGCAGCTCAGCTTGCATCTGCAACCGGTCAGCAGCCAGACCTTTCTTATTCTGTTTGCTCACAGATATCAAATTTCAATCCAATGAAAACATCATCTGAACACCATTTCCTTGATGGTAATTGTTGTCTGCAAGTATTTCTCATTAGCTTTGCTCCACTCACCTGGAGTCGTGTTCAAGCGTCTGCTGCTCAAAAATTCAGTCCCCAAGCCGTCATCGATGGCCAGAAAGTGTGCAGTCATTTAGTTAATTAAAAACTGGAGGCCATCAGGCACCGGTGGGCCTTGCACCCCTCATTTTGGGTGAAGCATAATTAAGGAGTAGCACGGGCTAAAATGCCTGCTTGCTGCCGGGTCTTCCTGCCAATGCTCTTGAATATTCATCAGCGGTGGTTCGGGAGGGACCCGTGGCTCTTGTTTGTGGGGATGTGCTACCGGCCCCTCAGGGGTCCCGTCTCCTGCTACCATCTCTCGCTGTGATAGAAGTGGAGATGACTGGAAGACTCTCTTTAAAATAATAGATCGTATTACACTAGTATATACTTTGTGGAAATTTGAGGTACTGCTTCGTAACCTAAAGAAGGACTCCCTAAAACACAAACTCGCTCATCTTTTGGCTTTGAAATGGCTTCAGTATCAGAAGAGTGCATGCCCATCAAACATGGGCAATTATAGCCAAAATAGGCTGCCATGTGTTGGCAGAGAAATAGAGAGATACACTGGCACCATTATGGTGTTTCTGGCAAGAGGGTGATATACTTGAATAAATTGGAAATAGAATAGGATTGGTAGCAACATCAAGTCCCCATCAGATTACAGAGGGAGGAAGACAAACCACAGCAGTCGTGCTGAGCACATGCTTTTTGAGGATTCTCACACCACAGATTGTATATTAAAAATATGTCTACAGTTCCAGGAAAGAAAAAATAAGTCGTAATTTAGGGCTGATAGAGAGAATAAATGGATCCAGATGGCTCATTGTCTAACTAGATACGAATAGAGTTTATTTGGGAAGACAGACAGTCACTGTGTGAGAATGCAAGAATGCCAAAAACAACAAAATAGCTACATTTACTAGGTTTTGATGGTAATTGCCTTGCTGAATTGAAATTTAATAGACACAGATGCACTTTTAGGTGAAACAATGCATGTTCTCAACGAGCAGCTATATTGGTAGACTGAACTGGAAGATTGATTTTTAAGTTAGTTATTCTGAATTACAATTATTATTCAGAAAAATTTTTATAATTTAAAGGTACACTATATAATTGCATATGGGATTGTGAAATGTTTTTTTGACATTTTTGTAAAGAAGTGAAAGGAATTATAGAGAAGATAGTGTGTGTTAATATTACATTTTTTTGTCATTTCATTTATACTGTAAGGACATAAAGATTAAAAATACTGAATGTATATTTATAAATATATGTATACTTCAAGCTAAAAAGATCATTTCTTTAAATTGGAAAGATGTATATACACCAAATATAGGATGTTCACTGAAAGACATGGTTACAAACATGACAATGGAAAAGATAACCTATATATTAAGAGATAAATGCAAGATCTTTAAGGGAATTTGTGGACCTTTTAAATTGTTCCTAAAATGTGGTGGATTTGGAAATGTGTTGATTGATGAAGAGTAGAAAAGAGGTCATTAATATCAATGTAAAATACTGAGAATTTTTTTCGTTTTGTTTTGTTTTGTTTTTACTTTTGTAATATCTGAGCGTAAAGTTAAAATGCAATATATATTTTACACATTATACATTTAATAAAAAATTAATAAATATTTAATGTAAATGGGAATATAAAATAAGAACTTTTGAAAGTTTACATGCATTGCCTTTTTATCCGTCCGTCCGTCCCGTCCCATACCATACCATACCATACCATGCATTTCATCACGCATATTTGCATATTTACAACAAAATAATGAATATTGCATATAGGATGAACAGACAAATGAATGAACTAACAATAAATAAAAAATAAAAAAACACAAGGTAAATGATCTGGATAATGAGTGCATGGCATAAGCTAGCTGAACAAACACATGAATTAATCAATGAATGAATGAAGTTTAAGTTAATAGGAACAAATTAAAAAACAGATGTTTCGTTAAGGAAACCAGCACATCTTTATCACGTCTTTTTGATATCACAGATTTTTTTTTTTCATGTGAAAACGTCTTGATTTGGAGATGTGGTCACATTTTGTGGTCAGTGACATCAAAAGCAAGCATGTAGAGGTTAAATACTGTGGCTGGTTGTATTCACATGTTCTGTACAGTGCTTTGGATTTAGCTGTCAGCTAAATGGCAAATTAGCAAATTAGTAGTTAGTTTATGCATGTAGCTTCATTCATGTTAGAGGTGTGACAGAGTTTGCATTGCTAAACACATGGCGCAAAGCTCTCTCTCATGCCCGCTGAATCTTAACAGAGACTCTCTATGCTTCACTCAACCTTAAAGTGTCTTTTGGTACAAATTTACACAGGTATAGGTTCACTTTGGCATACATAGACGGTTAGTGGAGCCCCCTGGGAGAGATTTACTCCTTCGTTTGAACCTCTGAAACGTGGTTAGCAGCATCCTCAGAGGAAATCATCTGGATTTGTGCACAATGTTGAAGCTCTGGCATTAGACAGACTTTTTTTTCTTTTGTTAACACAAATATAAATGACTGTATATAAATGAATATTCCTGTGTATTGCTTAAAAAAGTATCGTCCTTTAGAAATGTTGGCTGTAATTCCTGGGTTGTGCTGCTTCACTTTAATGAAATCTTTGAGCAGGTGTTACTGAAAACCAATCTGATAGTTCTGTTTTTCTCATTTATTGGTCACTGAAGGGGATTTTATTTCACAGACATTTCCACTTACGTCTACTGTATATATTTCTGTCTTGTCAAATCATGAGAACCTGTTCAGATGAATGTACTCGGCTTAAATTTATAATGTGTTTAAAAGTAGCTTGACTGTTAAAAGTGTCCAGTTTTGAGCACTTCAATATGGAAGCCATGATTATTTTCACTCCAAACTGCCCTTCGGAGGGCGATTTATTACGTTTTTTTGAACACAGCATTTGTTGCCAACTTTACATTGTTTCAAGAGTTCGCCCTTAGCTGATGATTGATTATAAAGCGTGTTTGGCATGCTGTCCCAGGAGAGAGCCCTGAGCTCATGAGATCCTCGAGCCCGGGGCTCCCTCCCGTTGCAGGGCGAGAGGGGAGTTTGAGCTCAGGTAGGTCTCGAAAACTCCCCTGCTTGATAAAGGTGAATTCGAATTATGAATAATTGTGGAGAGAAATAACTGAATTAATCGCTTGTCTATGGTGTTGATTTGGTTGGTCAATTTACTTATGTTACATGTTTTTGGTCTGTGGGAGGAAATCGGAGAGCCCGGGGAAAACCCACGCAAACACGGGGAGAACATGCAAACTCCACACAGAAATGTCAACTTGGCAAGGTAAAGGCTTGAGCAAGTGACATTCTTGCTGTGAGGCAACAGTGCTAACCACTGGGCCTCCGTGCTGCCCTGTCGAGGAAAGGGAAGGAGTAGGGGTGGAAGGGGGGATTCTTCAAGACGAAGATGGCTAAGGTAAGATACTCTGGTTATTTATAGTGATTTAGGAATCATCTGATTGGTGGATCATGCATTAGCTAATGCGGGACCAGCTGCTATCAATCATAAGCACGTGCTCCTCTCGAAATTAGTTTATGAATAAACTTCACTTCAAGAGTTCGCCCTTAGCTGATGATAGATTATAAAGCGTGTTTGGCATGCTGTCCCGGGAGAGAGCCCTGAGCTCAAGAAATCCTCGAGCCCTGGGCTCCCTCCCGTTGCAGGGCGAGAGGGGAGTTTGAGCTCAGGTAGGTCTTGAGAACTCCCCAAAATGCCATAACCGGCTGCTGAAGGTGCAATGGAAGCAGTTGCAGAGGTGCAATGGAAGTCAATAATAACAACAGGTAAATACGCTTCCGCTGAGGCATTTAAACTGCTGTGGCAGAGCTGGGGAGTGTGTCAGTAGTGGTATGTTAAATGGAAGTGTATGTGAGCTCAGGCAAAACGTCACTGCTGCGGCAGTGGTGCAGAGGGGAAATGAAGCTTGGCGGAGCTTCTCTGCTGTTGCAGAGGTGCGGTGGAAGTCAATATTGAAAGGCAAGTATGCTTCCGCGGAGGCGTTTTAACTGCTGTGGCAGTGCTGGGGAGTGTGTCGGTAGTGAATGGCTAAATGGAAGTGTGTGTGAGCTTAGGCAGAGCGTCACTGTTGCGCAGTGGTGCAGAGGGAGAATAAGGCTCGTCGGAGCATCTCTGCTGTTGCAGGAATGTTAAATACTTTCAGTAGTGATATGTAGAGATGAAAGTGACTAAGGGCTTAGCTAGAGCGTCACTGCAGTTGCAGTGGTGCTATGGGTGAGTGTAGCTCAGTGGAGCGTCTCTGCTGTTGCAGAGGTGCAGTGGTAGTCAGTATTGGAGAGTTATGAGTGGTTCCGCAGGAATATTAAATACTGTCAGTAGTGATGTGTAGAGATGAAAGTGAATAAGGGCTTAGCTAGAGCGTCACTGCAGTTGCAATGGTGCTATGGGTGAGTGTAGCTCAGCGGAGCGTCTCTGCTGCTGCAGAGGTGCAGTGGGTCAGTATGGAGGCAATGTGCGCTCCCGCATAAGCATTTACTGCTGTATTAGTGCAGGGGATTGTGACGATAGTGGTATTTGGAAATGTATATGAGTTCATTTAGAGCGTCGCTGCTGCAGCAATTGAAACTCAGGGTGACCCCTAAATGGGTCGGAGCTGTGGTGAATGAGAGTAAATGGAAGTATGGGATAGTTTGAGTTTGGAGGGAAAAAGTTAAAGGAAGAAAAATGGAAGGGTAGTGAAGGAGCTCCTGTGTTAATAGGTGGGGGAATAGGGGGAAAAGGCAGAATCGTACTTATGCCTAGAAACGCATGTGGGTGGAAGTCGGCTGGAGATGATCAGCTGGGCTTCCCTGAGGTGGTATTGCTCTCCTGTGGTGTAAGAATGCTAAGAGGGTTTGGAATGGGTGTGTGGGGGAGGGGATGTCAAAAATGTATATAGAATGTCCTTTGCGTAATTGATCTGTTTGCTTGCTTAATAAAGAAAGAGAGTTTCTTCATCCTGCAAAGTTAGATCAGATATGGGGGGGTGGATTATGGGATTGAAATTTGATGCTAGTTCAGAACATCTCAAAATACAAAAAAGGCTAATGTGAACATGGCATCGAGGGTGTGGGCTGTGTGAGTTGAAATGTATCCTTTGCATAAATGCATTTAGAATGGACATTGAGTGTAATAGGTTGGATGAGGGTCAGCTTCTGGAGCCGGTTGCCATGATCTCTGAAATGAGAAACAAGAGAGAATCAGAAATAAAACATTTTACAACATAGTACATGTACGGCAGACAATTAATTGTTTTAGCTGATATCCATGCAAGGCTTCTTAATAGGGGCATGAGCAACTGTGAATGGAAGCGCCTTTTGTTAATGCATGGTGTGCAAGGATGGTAGAGGTGGGCATTCGTCCCCCCACAGAATGGCAGATGGATGGAGAGCTGAGGATATGGGGAGTGGCTTGGCTGGTGGTCCTGGAAGTACCTCTTGAAGACGGAGTAGGTGAAGTGATAGTGGAGTGGAGTTTTAACCCCTTAGTGATATAATTGTTTTTTTTTTTTTTTTTTAATAAATATATCAACTGCCAACAGCAAACCCTGAACTTTAAAAACAAAAACGATGTCACCACTTAATATACTTTATAATTAAATAACATTACGTTTGGAATCTTAACATGATTAAAATCAGTCCATTCATGACTGTCAAGAGAGGGCGGGACCATCTCCAGTTTTGGGAGCTCCCTTGGATGGTGACACTTCTTTCAGCTATTGGCTCAATGAGCTGTCAATCAAAAGTGCAAAAGGTCGGCGGCCATTTTGTTGACCAATCGCTAGTGTTTATGTCTGAAGATGCTACTCTACTGAACGCACTCCAGCGACTAGTTTGGATGATAGCAGTGCATTCCATGGATGTTATCAATGTATGAATATGCTGTGGACTAATGTTTTACGGATTGGATTGCTTGGACCCTTGCAGTCAAATGACTTCAAGCTGTTAGAATGTTAAGGATCTGTGGGCAGGCGGGAGGCTTGAGAGGTGAGTTTCTTTGGTTGAAATCATTCTAGTCACGCGAGTCTCGTCTATCAAAAGGTTTATAAAATGTTTAGTCTTTGTTGGAGAGTAGTTATTTTTGGGAGGCTTCCCCTTAAAACATGCTATGTACGTTACCGCGGGTGGACCGATAGGAGAGCGGTAAGAGTTCGGCTTCATTGCAGTGGCTTGGATCGCCAGCATCTTGAGAGTTTAGGCGGAGTTCGTGGACAATGATTTTGCTGGAGATCTGAGTTGAAAACACAGCGGATGCGTTGGGTGAGGGTGTTTGAAGTGTATGGAGAAGGAGATTATATTGACAGCGTTATGGTTAAATGGTAAAAAAAGCTGGTGGGCCGGCCATTGTCGTCCTGCCGGGGCTGGATGGCGCTGAGCCGCAGCTGAAGTCTCGGGGAGAGCGCTGCTCTGGCTGAAGTTGTTTGGTTGGTTCTTTCCATATCGACAGGCTAAATGGTGCGATGCTGTAGAAGTTTTTTGGAGCTGGAGCATTTTTGTAGCAGGAAGCATTCTTCAATATGAAGATGGCTAAGGTAAGATACTCTGGTTATTTATAGTGATTTAGGAATCATCTGATTGGTGGATCATGCATTAGCTAATGTGGGACCAGCTGCTATCAATCATAAGCACGTGCTCCTCGCGAAATTAGTTTATGAATAAACTTCACTTATTGGTCAAATGAATATATGCTATGCACATAATCTCTGAGGAAAACCTCAGTAATAAACTAGGGATGTACTAGAATGAAAATCCTGTGACAAAACCAAAAATTCGTAATGCATTTGGCTTAAAAATGAAACCAAAATGGTTTTTAATAATTATTTTATTATTTTATTAAATAATATAATTTTGTAGGAGTTTTTAAATTTAACTTAATAACTTAAATCATACTGATAAAAAACGATAAAATACCGCATTTTATTGATAGTGAACAAGATGTGCCATTTTACCAGCATTGCCATGGCAGCACAGTAGCATTATTGCAAGCAGCAAGAACATACTACATATAAATGTCCTGTTGGTATATTATTTGAGCAGACTTTGCATCAACCGCACATGCTCACCGGAAAAGCTTATATAAGTATTTGGGTTTATGAAAGGAATATCCACAGATATTGCTCTACTGAGGTATTTTGATTGTGGCACAAACATGGTAATTGGAATCGCAATGCTTTTTGTGTCTGGTGTGAAAGCCACATCACTTCTTGCAGTGGTTATGGCTGAACGGAGGAAACAGTAGGCGGTGCGGCGCAGCATAATCTTTTTTAAATCATTTCTGGCAGCCAAAAGTTGAATCTTTATAATATACACATGAATCTTTCTGTGTTTTGGTGGTCAAAATTCCTTGTCTCACGTTTTGTTCATTTAAAACGTCTGCCTATATTGCTCTTCATTACAGGCACATATATATATATATATATATATATATATATATATATATATATATAT
>CAIGQV010017386.1:2472961-2501094 GCA_903798115.1 Danio jaintianensis
CACACTCTGTTTCAAGGGCCAATGGGAAGGGGTAGGGGTACAAAATTAGAATTGGGATTGGGCCATACTGTATATGGACCCTTTTCACAGTTTTATGTACAGTGGGTATGGAAAGTATTCAGACCCCCTTAAATTTTTGACTCTTTGTTATATTGCAGCCATTTGCTAAAATCATTTAGATTAATTTCCTTTTCTCATTAGTGTGCACACAGTACCCCACATTGACAACAAGACAATGACCCTAAGCACACAGCTAAAATAGCGAAGGAGTGGCTTTACAACAACTCTGTGACTGCTCTTGAATGGCCCAGCCAGAGCCCTGAATTAAACCCAGGTGAGCATCTCTGGAGAGACCTAAAAATGGCTGTCCACCAACGTTTTCCATCCAACCTGATAGAACTGGAGAGGATCTGCAAGGAGGAATAGCAGAGGATCCCCAAATCCAGGTGTGAAAAACTTGTTGCATCTTTTTAAAAAACACTCATGCTGTATTAGATCAAAAGTGTGCTTCTGCTAAATACTGAGCAAAGAGTCTGAATACTTAGGACCATCAGATATTTCAGCAAAAATGTCAACAATTCTGTGTTTTTCTGGCAATATGGGGTGCTGTGTGTACATTAATGAGGAAAAAATGAACTTAAATGATTTTAGCAAATGCTGCAATATAACAAAGAGCTAACAATTTAAGGGGGTCTGAATACTTTATATATAGCTCATGTTCAGATAAACAAAAACAAAAAAAGGCTTCTTTGCAGAGGATGAAAGACTTAAATATTGCATGAAGAAAACCAACAAACATCTTTTGGAGGTGCTACTTCTTATGTATATCTGAGCCTGCGTGTGTGTGTGTGTGTGTGTGTGTGTTTTGTTTGTCCCTCAGGTTGTTGTGTCTGTCTACATTGTATGAGCTCCACACACAACATTGGTCTCTCTAACTGTGCTGAGAGGGATTTGGCTCTCCTGCTGCTCCAAAGAGAATCCGCTGCCGTTCCCTCTGCAGGACGCGTCTGTCAATGGGGAGAAGTGTTATTGCAGATTTGCCCTGCGAGCTCACACCTCAGGTCCTGCTGCTCGACTGTGTATTTTTATATATTTATTTATTTATTTGATCACATCTGCGCTGGGTGATTTCGCTTCACCTTGTTCATCATTGTCCTTCAAGAATTTCTTTTATTCCGTCCCAGTAGGAAACACAGCTGGATTGCGCTGCTGAAATGTAGCCTGAATGCATTTCGAACATGTCAGTGAATCCTGTGCACAATGAAGCTTGTCTTCTGTTAAAGAGATCTCCGTGCATCCGTGACGTTACCCTGGTGTATTGAGCTAATATTGAACCCGGCCCACAACTCTCACAGTGTCTTTTTTTCCATACCTGCTGGGAGACATTTGCATCTTGTCTGATTTCATCACGTCTGAGACCCAGCAAGCCCTGGTTAGCCACCAATCGGTTGCTGAGTTGGATGACTGTACTTGTGGAAGTGGACGCTGGGAAGACAAGGATGTGTGATCGTTGGTACATCGCACTGATTAAAAGAGTGCCTGCCTAAGAGGAAGGGTCCCCAGAAAAAGGAGAAAGGGCTTAGGGTGAGGGGCATCTGCGTTTTATTACAGGCAAACAGATGGACACTTGTCCGGGGGTCCTATTGAGTGTTTCTATTTTTTTTTAGCTGCTTTGAATAGATCTCGTTATTACTGTAACAAGCTTACAGTCTGGTAAACAGTCTTAAAATGCATTTATTTGTCCTTTGTTTAACGAGGTAAAACCTTCTGAGGTGGTCAAGATGGCCTGGTCAAGATGCAGAAGAAAAAAATTACACAAAACATAAAAAACCCCCACAATAAATAAAAACTGTTATTTTTTGTCATTATAAAGCCCCATTAATCAGAAATCTAAAAGTCTTCAATTATGATAGGGCCTGCTTCAGGTTATGTTGTAAAGTGTTCGGATCATTGGGTGCCACAAACCGAATAGAATTAAATGAAAGAAATCAGACACAAGATCTGTTATAGACCCTTTTCACAAGCTGGTAATGATGCTTTTAATGTAAACACAATTAATATTTAGATTTTTTTAAACATATGTACAATAGTGTTGTCACGATACTGGAATTCGATACCAATCAGTACTGGAATTTTAAAAGCGTCCATTTCCCGCTAACATTTGATTCTTAAACAGCACTGATTTGCCATTGTGTTCACGTGCTTAACAGAAATGACTGTGATTGGCCGTGAAGGTCATCAGTTCACTGAACTCACCACTGTTTACTGAGTGCAAACACAGATACAGGAACACTGGAGCGTTTTAAAGCCATGAAGATCAGTCGATTCATCAGCGGATCGCTCGTATGTCAGCTCATAAACAGACCAGCTGATCTTCACGGCTTTAAAACGCTCCAGTGTCCCTGTGTCTGTGGTTACACTCAGTAAACAGCGGTGAGTTTGATGAAATGATGACCTTCACAGCCAATCACAGTCATTTCTGTTGAGCACGTGAACACAATGGCAAATTAGCGCTGTTTAAGAATCAAATGTTAGCGGGAAATGTAAGAATTTACATCTTTAAAATTTCAGTGCCGATTGGTATCGAATTACAGTATCGTGACAACACTAATGTACATATATAAAGCTATACTTTGTATTATATAATCTTACTAAAACTTCTAATGCAGCATCTATCAAAAAAACACTATCAAAACAATGTTGAACTCTCCTATTCACTACTTTCTAAGTTTACCCAACTATGACGACATCCGCTGCTGAGATACACGGAAATGAAAAGGGTCTATTGGATTTACAGAAAAAAAACGATTCTAACCGAATGCATTTAATTTAAGTTCCCAAACGTGGATTCCTGTTGAAATGACTAAATGAAAATTTGCTAAACAATGATAAACGTGACCACACCTTGAGGATTGTCAGTAGCCAAAAGTCAGTCTGGCTTAATGGTTAAGTTGTGTGCTGGTGAAAAAAAAAAAAAACTGGGACACCAGCTGAATCCACCTTTCCCCCAATCATTATTTGAGTAAGAGATTGCTAGGAGTGCCATGGTGCTAAATTGTGAGAGTTATGGCAATAGTATTTGGGCGAGATGCGGCTGTTTTCACAGCCCTGCTCGTCAAGCACCTCGTCTTACGACCAGCTGTCAGAACGTTTGGCTCATGATGAATGAACACTGTCTACATGATAAAGTCTTCCTGGGCGGTCGTTTGTTCACAAATATCTTCTCGGTCTGGCTTGCGATGCTTTCAGTCATAACAAAACACACCACATCGACTGGCGGTTTGCTAGCCGTGAGGCTTTATGGTTAATTAATCACGTGGGAGACTATTAATCAAGGACTAATTTCGCTTTAATGATTCCTATCCAATTACTCTTTACATTGGGTGCTGTGTAAGTACATGTCGAGAACATCTTCATTTCCAGACTTGCAGAGGTGATGAATTAATAGATTCATTTATTTATTACTGTCTGCTACCCATGATATTCATTAGGATCTGTTGAGCACTGGCAGAGGCACATATCTCAAGAGTTAAGTGAAGTTAGTGAGAGGTTAAATTATGTTGTGCCTTTGCGGATGGCTCGCCAATTAATCAGAGCTTTTTAGTAAACAGACAGCCAGATGTGTATGAGGATTTCGATGGAATACAAAAGAGATCTTTAGAAGTTTTGGCAACACTTTGTTTTGATAGTCCCGTTAAGATGTTAATGCACACTTTCACAAAAAAGAAGGGCACAATTTAGGGTTACAACCAGTTAGTCTGTCAGGCTAGTTTGTTTGGTGTGTTTTCCCACGTCGCCTCTCATCGGGCTCACATCGGATGGAGTTTGCCCAATTAACATGTAGAATTGTCTGTGAAAGAGAGCGCTCTGATTGGCTGTTTGTCTACGAATCAGAACCCCAGAACAAAAACTGAAGTGACAAAACCAATATGGATTATCAGACTATCAGACATAAAATTTTCATGAACGAATATCTCTGTGGTGAGTGAGAAGTGCCGTAAAAATGTTAAGTAAATGCTGGTTTGTATGTGTGGAGCATTAGTTACGGTTTCCCTTTGTGTGATTACAAAACAGAACACACAAACTCATATGCAAACGACATGAGGCAACAAACTTTTGACATTGACTTGGTGAGTCCTGGGCTTAAAGTCATTATAGTACCTTAAGCCTTGTTTCTCCTGAGCAGTATGGATCAGTGCAGTACAGTGCAATTCATGAATGGTAAACCTTCAATTTGGCTTTATTTCCACTGCCAACAGAACTCTTACTTGATAGAAATTGTGTGTGCTGGAAATCTGCAATTGACATCATTTACACCCTAGGCAGTCAGCTCTTGTAGTAAGAGCAAGTGATGGTTCTCTGCCAACCAGTCAGTGTTCTGCAGTGAGTCTATCACCACCCTTTAGGTACTGGATCACTGTGCTAGTTTTCCCAAAGGAGAGGTATATTCCTTTTGAAAAGATACTAATGACAACTTTTGCACTTTTGTTTTTGAGAGTGTATCAAAAAGCAGTACAATTCGCTATTTTGGTACCTTTCTCTACTGTTGACAATGAAATTCAAATACTGTACTGTACTAATAAATGTAGCCAATAAAAGCACCCTCAGGGCACATGCCTCTGGTACTAATATGCACTCTTTTGGGGGGGAAATAAAAAGATGTCCCCATGAGGTAATTGACCCAGTGACAAGCTGTTGTAGCCCTTCAGGAACAATTTAGCAGATTATTAGTACTTAAAGTTCCTTAGTGAAAAGGGTACTGTAATATCAAGTATGGTTTTACCCATACTTGAAATGTGTCCTCTGCTTTTTCCTGTCCAAGTGCACACATACATTATGAGTGAGGAGCACCCTGTAAACACACTAAGAGCAGTAAGCCCCAGGGAGCAATTAGGGTGTTAGGTGCCTTTCTCAAGGGAACCTCAACTGGGTATCAAAGATGAGAATGCTGGGTCATTTGCCACCCCTCTCCCAAGTCTATAACATAACGTACTCATTGAAAGCTAACCCAGTGCTCTAATGAGAATTAACTGACGTGTACACTGCATCTAGACAACATTCACAGTGCTTCACTTTTTTGCCCTTAACCGCTAAAGTAAAGTTTACCCACAATTTTTCTAGTTTTTCTGCTATTCTATATTTTTTGTAACATGTTAAAACTATGTTGATGGATTAATATTTGTATTTTTACAAGTTTTTTTCTATTTTTTTTGGTATTATTTGTTCCTTAGTTAATATTTATTTGCATAAAATAATATTTTTGATGATATAAATGTGTAGCTTAAACCCAGTAATGTTTCTTTTTCCATTATATTTTTTCCCTATTTTTGATATAAACACACATGAACATTTGTCCTGTTTTTAATATAATTATCTATGCTTCAGGGCGACATGGTGGCTCAGTGGTTAGCACTGTCGCCTCACAGCAAGAAGGTCACTGGTTCGAGTCCCGGTTGGGCCAGTTGGCATTTCTGTGAGGAGTTTGCATGTTCTCCCCGTGTTGGCGTGGGTTTCCTCTGGGTGCTCTGGTTTCCCCCACAGTCCAAACACATGTGGTATAGGTGAATTGAATAAACTAAATTGGCCGTAGAGCATGTGTGTGAATGAGAGTGTATGGATGTTTCCCAGTAATGGGTTCAAGCTGGAAGGGCATCCGCTGTGTAAAACATGCTGGATAAGTTGTCGGTTCATTCCGCTGTGGCGACCCCTGATGAATAAAGGGAAAATGAGTGAATGAATGAAATTCAGTGTGTGTTAATGAGTATGTATGGGTGTTTTCCAGTACTGGGTTGTGGCTGGAAGGCCATGCGCTGTGTAAACCTCTGAAATGGAGACTAAGCTGAAGGAAAATCAACAAATGAATAATTATGCTTCAGATGAATAATGAATATCATCCTTTGAGACTACTGCCTTGGTGACTTCTCTTCTAGTCAAGAAAATTCCAGTGAGAATCCAAGCTTGCTTTCTCTCTTCATCTTTTCTTCGCAGTATCATTTTCATTCATCAGTTTTAATTTGACTGTCTTGTTGCATTTTTTGCAGTAGACTGAGTTCTAATACAGTGAAAAATGAGAAATATGCTTTATGGAAACATGAATTTCAATTAATTTCTTTAAAGTATGTTTGGTTATGACTGATCGATGTATTAGATTTTTAACTATTCCTACGATTTCTTAAAACCAACCAATTTTTTGCTTGGGATTTCCATGAGTCTTTAAACCTTTTCCTAACCCTTTAGGGGACAAACAAAATAAAATCAAATCAAATCAAATAAACACATATCCGATTTATATTCTCATAGGAGCCACATGTACTCAGTAGCGATGCCAATTCCATTGTTTCTTTAAGGAGTGTTAAAGGATATGAATTTAATCATGGGCTAATGCACAGATAATCTGCACCCCATTATAACATACCTTATATAAAAATAACAATAATTAAACATCTGCTTTATTGCAATTAGCTCCACTTGTATGAAGTGAGAATGCCCAGCAGCAGAGGATTTCAGGCCATCCTCGGTGTACGTCCCGAATGATATATTGTGAATAATCAAGATCATTATCTCTGCCATCAACAGTGTTTTTCCAGTGGAACTGCTATAAAAACACATTTTTAATTGGACCTCTAATTACATGGGGGAACAAATGCTCACTAATAACCTTAAAAAAAAAAGAAGCAAACTAGTAGTAGAATAGAAAGGCATTGTATAATGAAGAGAAGGTTTAGTAAAGCCGCTAATAAATTTTTCCCCTCTTTGACACCACTTTTTAAATTCATTTTAGCCAATGATTTCTTAAGTTAAAGTATAAAATGCAATGACTGTCTTCACTGTGAATTGTGGAAGGTTTAACTAAGTAAAACACATTAAACAGGAGCATTTAGTGGTTGGAAAAAAAAAATCATTCCCACTCTCTTTTATGGACTAGAGGGCTCAAGCAATCCCAAAGCCATAAAGCACTGTAAATCCCAGGTTAACGTTAGGGTATAATCTATAATGATATTAGTGAGCTCTGCTCTGATAGTAAATACCAAGGTGAGTTGCTGGGCTCATGATTTGTTACCATTTGAACCACTGCTGACAAATAAACCCCCCTTGATAGAGAGATGGATCCGAGGTCAAGCTGTTTTCGAATTTACAATAAATATAGTTATACCTTTATTTACAGAGACATATGAGAATGATCTATTCATGTTGGTTATTGCATTAAAGACACACTATGTACTTTTTTTTAACTATTCAAAAACACTAGAACAATTTGCTGACTTGTGTACATATATCTTCCCAAATTTTTGAAAGAATGTTCAGCAGGTGCATGGATATTAGTCCCTTCATGACCAGCACTACGTTTTGTGTGGAAGTTAGCTGAGTTCATGAAATTTATTAATCAAATTCCTTGATTATTACGAACGAGAACGAGAGTAGAAAATAGCAACTTTTATTTTTCTGTCAGTCTTAGTACACTTTGTAACTACAGAAGAGTCAAGCTTTAAATAAGAAAATTATCTAAACTCTTTGGACATTTTTGAGCGAGATGCTAATAGTCTAATCCGATTCAATGATTTATGCTAGAGGTGCTCTCGCCAGAGATTTTTAATTCATCTTTATTTCTATAGCGCTTTTACACGTAGATTACCATAGCAGCTTACCATAGAAGTTCTAGTAAATTGAAACTGTGTCAGTCCAGTTTTCACAGTTGAATTTCAGTTTAGTTCATTTCAGTGTGGTTTAATTTTCACTGCTGAAAGTCCAAAAACTGAAGAGCAAATCCATCGATGCACAGCTCCACAAGTCCCAAAATCAAGCAAGCCAGTGGCGAAAGTGGCGAGGAACAAAACTTCACCAATTGACGAAAGTGAAGGGAAAAAACCTTGAGAGAAACCGTCTCAGGTTACGCATGTAACCATGGTTCCCTGAAGAGAACGAGACGCTGCGTCTCTGTTAGGAGACACAATGGGATACCATTCCTCTCTTATAACCTTCTGAAGCACAGGTGAAATCAATCCAATGCAATTGGCGCGACGTAACGTGCGTGCGTGTGTGTAAGGTATAAAAGTACCACGCAGACAATGAACTTCAGCTTAAACCTCTTGAACGGAGCGCACCAGGCATGAAAAAGTATGCCAAAGCGACGCAGCGTCTCGTTCCTTTCAGGGAACCATGGTTACATGCGTAACCTGAGACGTTCCCTCTCAGGGAACTCACGCTGCGTCTCTATTAGGAGACACAATGGGAACGCTATCCCAAACACGCCATAGTTTTATATGCTTGTGATGAGTTCTCCTAATTCATGACAGGGTACTGGATCCCGGAGTAGGATCCAGATCCAACTGATAAAACCTTATAAAGGTATGCGGGGTAGACCACCCAGCTGCATTGCAGATGCCAGTGATGGACTGGCCAGAACGAAAGGCTTTCGAAGCCGCCATACCCCTGGTTGAGTGGGCCCTGATCGCTTCAGGAACAGGCCGATGCAGGGCTTCATATGCCAGTGAAATAGCCTCGACTATCCACCGGCTCAGAGACTGCTTAGACGCTGGCGCCCCCATTTAAGGTGGGCCATACAAAACGAACAACTGTTCTGTTGAACGCAAAGCAGACGTACGATGTACATATGCGTCTAATGCCCGCACTGGGCAAAGCAGATTCAAGCGCTTCTGATCTGTCGTCGTAAATGGTGGAGGATTAAAGGCCTGCAGCATTGTAGGTCGTACCACCTCAGTGGGGACCTTAGGAACGTACCCTGCTCTGGGGTACAGGAATGCTCTCACCATACCAGGTGAGAATTCCAAGCAAGAGGAAGCTACAGACAAAGCTTGTAAATCTCCTACTCTTTTAAGGGATGTAATGGCCAACAAAAAGACCGTTTTAAGGGTCAGAAACTTTTCTGACACATCCTCAATGGGTTCAAAAGGGGCTGTCGACAGGCCCTCGAGCACTATCGACAAATCCCACGTAGGAACCCTACTGGCACAGGCAGGCCTCAACCTCCTGGATCCACAGAGGAATCTGACCACCAGAGGGTCTCTGCCAAGACCATCAGTACGGTATGCGGACATTGCCGATACATAAACTTTAAGTGTTGACGGAGTCAAAGCGTATTCAAACCACTCCTGGAGAAATTCCAGCACCGACCCCACAGGGCAGTGGACTGGATCCAGGTGGTGGTCTGTACACCACGAAGTAAAAAGCTTTCACTTGGTAGCATACAATTTCCTCGTGGAGGGAGCTCTGGAGCTGAGTATGGTTTGAACAACCTCAGTTGACAAACCAAGATCTACAAGGTGGGCCCCCTCAGAGGCCACACCCACAATTTCCAAAGGTCCGGGCGGGGGTGCACTATCGCACCCCCTGCCTGGCACAGGAGGTCTCTCCGGATGGGAATCTCTCAGTGGGGACCGTCGAGGAGAGACATTAGGTCTGAGAACCACACCCGTGTGGGCCAATAAGGGGCTGCTAACAATAGGTTGTACCCCCCTTTGACGGACCCTCTCCAGAACTCCCGGGAGCAGAGCGATCGGGGGAAAAGCATACAGACGATGCCTCGGCCACGTCTGCACCATGGCATCCAGCCCCAATGGATGTGTGAGCGAGTACCACAATGGGCAATGTGTTGAGTTTTGACAGGCGAATAGATCGACGTCGGCTTTGCCGAATCTCTGCCAAATGGTCGCCACCACTTTTGGGTGCAGTCGCCATCCCCCGGGCTCCAACCCCTGTCTCGACAGGAGGTCCGCTCCCACATTCATCGGGCCTGGGATGTAAGCTGCCTGCAAAGAGCGCAGCCTCCCCCGAGCCAACAGAAGGATCTGCTTCGCCAATCTGCACAGAGGGCGCGAATTCAGACCCCCTTGATGGTTGATGTAAGAGACCACCGATGTGTTGTCGGTCTTCACTAACACATGGTGACCTCTCACTTGAGGGAAGAAGTGTCTCAGAGCTTGAAACACTGCTAACATCTCCAAGCAGTTGATATGCATGTGGAGGTGCCGGTCCTTCCACTGTCCCAACGCGGGAAGGCCCCACAGGGTCGCTCCCCAGCCCTTGTGTGAGGCATCTGATGTCAGTGCCAAGCGCTGAGATATTACTCCCAATGTAGGGCCCTGGGACAGAAACCAGGGCTTTTACCATATCGATAAAGCTCGTAGGCAACGCCGTGACGCTTTGATCGTGCGGAACGGATTTCCCCTCGAGGAAAACCCCCTGGTTTTGAGCCACCACTGTAACGGTCTCATGTGTAGCAGACCCAACGGAATTATGTTGGAGGCTGCCGCTAGCAGACCCAACAGCTTCTGGAACTGTTTGACAGTGATGGCTTGGCCCAGCCTGACTCTCTTTGCGGCTACCCGAATCGACTCGATTCGATTCGACTCGACTCGATTCGGGTAGGGGACAGACACGCAAACATTGTCGTGGAGTCCCATAACACACCTAAAAAAGTGGTCATCTGAGCTGGCACAAGCACACTTTTCTTTTGGTTTAGCCACAACCCCAATTTCTCTATGTGAGTGAGAACAACATCTCAATGTTGAACCGCTAGCTCCCTCGAATGGGCTAGAATTAGCCAGTCGTCGAGGTAATTGAGAATACGAATCCCTTGTAGCCGAAGCGGAACCAAAGCCGCGTCGACTACTTTGGTAAACGTGCGGGGTGAGAGTGCTAGGCCGAACGGAAGAACCCTGTACTGATACGCCTTGACCCCGAAGGCGAATCTCAGGAACTTCCTGTGACTTGGAAGGATGGATATGTGGAAATATGCGTCCTTCAGATCTATCGTGACAAACCAGTCTTCGGAATGTATTTGTGACACGATGGTGCTGATAGTCAACATTTTGAATTTCAGTGTTTGTACTGAGCGATTTAGCTGTCTTAGATCTAATATCGGGCGCGGGCCTCCATCCTTTTTTGGAATAATGAAGTAACGGCTGTAAAACCCTGACTCGATGTCTAGAGGAGGGATCTGTTCTATGGCTTCCTTCCTCAGAAGGGAGTCTACTTCTTGTTCCATCACTAGAGCCTGCTCTGGCTTCACTAGGGTATGGAGCACTCCATTGAAGCGAGAGGGGCGTGAAGCAAACTGAATTCTGTAGCCCCTCTCTATAGTGAGCAGGACCCACTGCGAAACATTTGGCAGACGCTCCCACTCTGACAGAAAATTCCGCAGGGGTACCAGTCTCTCGAGACTGGCCTCTATGTTCCCTTGAGTAGCTAACTCTGGGCACTGAGGTGAACTCACCCCAGGAGGCCCCTGATTTAACTGCTCTTGGACCCTCCGTAGAGGGGGCGAGTCCACTAACGCCACCACTTTTGGGATAAAGCGTTGGTGGACAACGCCGGGGGTCTCCACGCCCTGAGGCACCGACGGTGGGAGGGTTAGTGGATAGACCCCCTGCGGGCAGCGTGGAGGCGGCCTCTGCTCCTCGTTGGGGGCTGCTCGAAGAAGTCCTAATGCTAGGACTTCTTCTGAGGCGTGGGCCATCTCACAACGATGGTCCTCGGACCACCGTATGTTACGGTCTTTGCCTCTTGAGAGCGCTTCCCACCCCATTTTCTTTTTGGAGGCTGGCGGGAAGCCACACTCTCTTTTTGTTTAGCTCTATACTGAGCTGATGAGCTGGTTGACGGCTGGGGCTGGTCCCGCTTCACAGCCCAAGAAGGACGCCCTTTCGGGGGAAGGAAGCTCCCGTAGGAGCCCGACCTCCTTTTCGCCCGCTCAAATGATTTGGCGACTCTATCCACCGAGTCGCCAAACAGCCCAGCGGGCGAAATGGGAGCATCAAGGAAGATGCGTTTGTCATCCTCCTTGATGCCCGCTTGGTTAAGCCATAAATGTCTCTCCATTACCACCATGGCCGCCATAGAGCGGCCCAAAGATCTAGCCACTTCTTTGGTGGCACGGAGAGACAGGTCCGAGGCTCGAAGTATCTCTCTAACTGTATCGGGCCCCGCCCCCCCTTGTCAAGGGCCTCCTTCAGCAGGTCAGCCTGGTATGCCTGCAATAATGACATTGTGTGCAGACACCCAACAGACTGCCCTGCTGCCGCATATGCTGTGCCGACTAACGCTGATGTTAATTTTATTGGCTTAGACGGCAAGGCCGGGGTGGCGCGCCAAGTGTAAACCAGTAACAGCTGAATATATTGACCCCTGCTGGCTTATAACACGGGTAGTATACGGGTTTTTCCACGTATAAGTGACCTCTTTTTGAAGATCTTTATTAAATGGAAGACCCCCCCTCAGAGGCCTGTCCCGTGGTGGCAGGATGCGCTCATCACACAAGCCAGTTTTCTGACGCACTTCCTGCCTTTCCACTTCCCAGTTTATGTTATATTTTCTAGTAACATTGGCCAGGACCTCTGCCAGTTCATCATATTCAGGGCATAATGGGGGAACGTCATTATGGCTCCGATGGCCCTCCATACTCTCGACTGCCTCAGAAGCCGAGAGCTGGAGCAACCGCCCATCAGCACGAGAGGAAGAAGCCGATGAACAGGCTTCCAGCTCGTGCTGACTGGACCTCGATCTGACAGTAGAAGGAGGAGAAGAAGCCCTCGAGCTTGTCTCCATCCTCGCTGCCAGATCGAGCTGCGATCCCCACGACATTAATCGCCGCTCAGCCCCAGCGTGGGCGGGACCAGTGCCGCGAGGAACGCTCGCCGCCGGCTCTTTATCAAACAAAGCGCGGTGGCTTCGCAGCACTCGGCCAGGAAGCGCGTCGCAATGTACACAGGGCTCTCGAGGGCTGACTGTGCGTGCTCCTGGCCAAGGCACTGCACACACAGATCGTGTGTGTCCTGTTCTGTAATAAAACGAGGACAGGGAGAAGCGCACGATCTGAATTTCTGTTCCATTTTGCGTTCTTTCAAAAGGAAAGTGAAAGTGTGTGCATGTATCAGTTTAAATGTCTTATCATAGTGCCTTATCAGTGCTGTGAGTGCTTCAAAACCAACAAACTCATTCGCGGAGTGAAGAGAGAAAAAGCTGAAGTTCATTGTCTGCGTGGTACTTTTATACCTTTGGTCTGACGTCACACACGCACGTTACGTCCCGCCAATTGCATTGGATTGATTTCACCTGTGCTTCAGAAGGTTATAAGAGAGCGATGGTATCCCATTGTGTCTCCTAATAGAGACGCAGCGTGAGTTCCCTGAGAGGGAACAGGCTCAGTTGGGCATGACCATTTCTCCTCTGGCCAACTTCCAGTCTAGGCATCGAAGGCTGGAGAACACTGGACGTCCATCGTGGAGAAGCTGCAGGTTTGAGTAGGTCACTGGCAGATGTTCAGGTTCACCCACGGGATCAATGCGGAGACTTGTGTGTCACTGGGTTCTTTCAGGAATCAGACTCATGCTTTCCACTCCTCCACAACCACCACAGCATCTGCTCAGGATACAGCCTGGTCTAGGATTATAGGATTATGAAAAACAGACTAACATAATCGTAGATGCCGTTCAAATTATAATGTCTTTTGGAAAGTGTTCCCGGCTGACCCAGTGGTCAACTGAATGGATTCAAATATGGTAAAACTCAACCGTTCAACTCAAGGGGACTTAAGTTCAAATAACAAAAGTTGAGTGTTCCTGTAAAAGCATTGTCGCTTCAGCTTATCTTTGAACAAATGTATACATCCTTGTTGTTCCTCTGGACATTGAGGTTTAGGAAATGGAATAAATAAATTCCATTGCTCATCCTCTCAGGATATCTGAATTTAGGTACACCCCGAGCACATTTTTGTATTATTTCTGAAGCATAAACTCCATCAAATTGAGCTTCGGATATTTTAATGGTGCTGAAACCTAAAGATGTCAGAGTTGCCATTGGGTAATCTACATTCAAGGGGAGGAGATTACCAATATAGCAGTTAAACTTTAAGCTCAAGTCTATTTACATTTTTTTTTTAAACATCAGTTAAATGGGTAAAACTTGTAGTTACACATGTTCCATGCACCTTCTGTACTATAGTAATCACAATGAATTATGCACATTTGCATGTAACTAACCCAGATCCTACACTGTTAACACAGTATTTAACTGTAATGTGAACTGTATTTTACTGTAGGACCGACATGAGGTTTGTTACTGTATTTTAAAGTTGCATTGTGAAAATTACTGTATATTTTACAATAAAGGTATACATACAATTTACCGTAGAAACATATATAGCAAGATAAATGGTGCTGTAAATGTAAATACAGTATTTTTGCTTTACTGATTGATTTACATAAGTTACTGGTGAACTGCTGCCAGTAAGTTACTGTAGATTTTACAGGAAATTGTTAGCAGTGTAACCCACATTCTAACCCCAGCCATATAGTTAAGTACATGTAAATGTACTCAGTAGTTAAATGAATAGTTACACTGTAACTACGTCACCTGAAACTAAAGTGTAACCGTTAAATGCACAATTTTAGAGCCTTTCTCTGGGAATGGTTGTTAAACTTCACTTTATGATAAATTGCTTCCCACACTGTTTGTCCTTGCCTGCACGTAGCCCATTAACAAAGGCAAAGGCCAGAGATCTGTGTGTTTGTGTGGGACTGTGGATAGTGGATGTAAAGCAAGTTTCCCTCACTCATATTTTCTCGAATCGGACTGTTGTAAGTAGGGGTGCAACAAAGACTTCTCGCTATTTGTTTTTGGTTTTAGATATATGATTTGTTCAGTAAAGAAACACTATCAAAAATAATAACAAAAGAAAAAAACCCTCTAAGCAAATTATACAACACAAAATAAATACAATGTAGCAAGGATATAACTAAAATAAACCATGCTTTTTATGTACCTAATTGTAGTTTTCAAATTATTGGTCATAATAAGACTTAATTTGTGCGTCATAGCTTTAATTCAGCTGTTCAAATAAAGGCACTTCTCAGATCTCCCATGCGAGTCACACATGCGTTCACGCTCTGACATACGCCTCATGTTACTTTCATTTTCATGTGATAGCATCTCCTTATTTTAGTGCTCACGGATGGGAAACTTACTCACGGGGCGCCGTGTTTCAGTGCATGGACTTGCATAACATAATATATAATAATTATTAATTAACTAATTAATTCATTCAAAATGTATTAATTATCCTTTAATTACAGAGAGTAATTAAAGGAATGGTGGAAATGCAAAACTTAATTTTCTAATTTTAATGCAAAAGCGAAAAACCGTAATATCCATGTGCGTATTGAACCGTGGAAGTCGTACCGAATGGTTCAGTATTATACAGTAATAACAGAGTATAATGCGGCATCCCTAGTTGTAAGTATACTAGCAATGTATTACATGCATGGATTCTTTCCTAATCACAATCACACAGTATTGCTTTCTCATTTGTGCAGGGGGGTTGCAAATATGCACCACTGCTCTGATGTTTCCAGAGATGTTTGCTATTGTGCCAGGAAGAAAGAATCAGCCCCTCTGAGAATAGGTTGGGTAACTTTTTTTTCTTCAGTTCTTGGTGGGCCTTTGAAAAACTGTTTGTTGGGGAAGGGCCGTCCTTCGCTTCAACGCCTGTGCCATCACTGCTGAATTTAATTATCATTACATTTAATCCTTTGTTTCTCTCTTCTTTTTTTCCTTTTTGGAAGAGGATGCTTAATTTAAAAAGCTCTAATCTTAAATGAAATGGAAATTGACAGTTATTATTTTATGTGCGCAGGAATGAAAGACAAACAATAATGAATTAAGAATGAGGAAGGTTTTGATGTTTCTGAGACAGACATGTGAAGTAGAAGCTCAGTGCTGACATAGTGTTTGAATTCAAGGCAGCTCACGTGATAACATTACAATTTCTATAGACTGAGTGAAAAAAAAAGTGTGTGCACAATATATTTTACTAGAGATGACTAATTAAGTATTTTTAATTAGGAATGTATTAATATGTTTATCACACTTCATAAATCCACTATATGTCAGAAACACATCCGAACCGTCAGATTCCTTCACCACACCCACTCGTTCACAATCACCAGCTTTCTGATCACCTGCACCTGTATTCAATCTCCGTTCACCTCCATATAAACCCAGGACTTATCCCCACTCATTGTCAGATCTACTCGCTAGATACTGGACTCAATTCCCTTCCTCAATCCTGCCTTCATCCGAAATCATCTTTATTCCCGAAGCTAAGTTTATACCTGTTTTGTTTATGTTTGTTATTTTTGGTAATGATGATGTTTGATCTGAACCTTCTTATTGTTTATCATTAGTTTGAATAAATATCCCGTTTCTCTTCATCTCTCTCTCTCTCTCTCTCTTCCTGGAACCATGACAGAAAATCTGACCGAAGAATACAGATTCCACCATCATGTCTGTTCGCCCCTCTTCGGATCCCTTCTTGTCACTCCTCTAACCCTCACCCTTGAGCACTCCCCCGCTTGCCTCTGGAAGTCCCATGGCCTTACCTGCTTGCTATACGGGCGAGGCGGCAAGATGTAATGGCTTCCTACTTCAATGCACACTTCATTTTGAAATGCAGCCTCAGCGTTTCCCGACGGCGCGATCAAAGACGGTGTTCATCACCAGTCTGCTGTCAGGCAGAGCGCTGGAATGGGCTGATGCTCTGTGGCAAGTGGAAAATTCCATTGTTAGCGATATCACCGCCTTCGTCAAACATTTCAAGGAAGTGTTCGGGAAAGCCACCGGAACATTATCTGTGGCGGATGAACTACTTCGCCTCCGCCAAGGTACTACTTCTGTGAGTGTATACACCCTCAACTTCCCTACTTTAGCGACCCTTAGTGGATGGAACGAGCCAGCGCTCTGCTCAGCATATCGTCACGGACTGAACACCGACATTCGACAGCAGCTGGTGATTTTTGACGATACCATCGGTCTGGAAGCCCTGATGCAGAAAACTGCCCAGATCGCTCAACGTCTTTCTGCCTGTTCTCCGGAAATGCTGCTTCCGACTGTCGCCTCGCCCAACACTGAGAAAATCCCTCCAACACCAGAGTTCATGCAAACCGATTCATATCATCTGACTGCTACCGAAAGGCACCGCCGTGTGTCCCAAGGGCTCTGTCTGTATTGTGGATGGAATAACCATTCTCTAAGCTCCTGCCCTATTCGGCCTCCCAGATCGAGTGTGAGTATTATGAATGTTAACCCTGATGTAATCAGTATGTCCAAATTATCAGTCCGTCTATTGATTAAAGGTTCTGTCTTCACAGTCCAAGCCCTTGTTGACTCGGGCGCCTCGGGGAACTTCATCTCTCACAACACCTTAATAGACCTTAACCTCCCGGCTCTGCCTCAAGTACCCCAATACAATATCAACACCATCAGAGGTGAACCTTTGGGACCTGGTCGCGTCAAACTACGATCTCCCACCTGTCATCTTCAGATCGGCAACTTCCATATCGAGGAAATCTCCTTTCTGGTGTTGGAGGGATCCACAGTAGATATCGTCCTGGGACGCCCTTGGCTTGTCAAACACTCCCCCATCATAGACTGGTCTAGATGTGACATCACTCGCTGGAGCTCCGAATGCCACGAAAACTGCCTTCAAAACCTTCCCTGTCCTATCCTCAACCTTCAATCCACCATAGTGGAGAGTCCGAATCCTCCGAAAGCACTTCCATACCCGAAGATTACCGGGCATTCCAGGACGTATTCAGCAAGCAGGCTGCCACCAAATTGCCACCACACAGGCCATGGGACTGCGCTATCGACTTGCTGCCTGGAGCTAAGTTACCCAAGGGTAAGATTTACCCATTGTCCATCCCGGAACAGAAGGCCATGGAAGAAATATGTTAAGGAGGCTCTCCATCAAGGCTTCATCGTCCCTAGCACCTCACCAGCCGCCTCCAGTTTCTTCTTTGTGGGAAAAAAGGACGGAGGCCTGCGACCTTGCATAGACTATCGTGCTCTCAATTCCCAAACTGTCAAATTTCCTTACCCTCTTCCCTTGGTCCCAGCCGCCTTAGAGGAACTGCGTGGGGCTCACATCTTCTCTAAGTTGGACCTGCGCAGTGCATACAACCTCGTTCGCATTCGACCTGGAGATGAATGGAAGACAGCCTTCATCACCCTGGCCGGCCACTACCATTACCGGGTTATGCCGTATGGCCTCGTCAACGCACCATCTGTCTTCCAGAGCTTCATGAACGAGGTGTTCCGGGAGTTCCTGCATAGATTTGTCATTATCTACATCGACGACATCCTGATCTACTCCCGGAACCTGGCCGAACATTGCCGTCACATTGTGCAGGTCCTTCAAAAACTGAGACAACACCACCTTTATCTCAAAGCAGAGAAGTGTGAGTTCCACCAAACTACCATCCAGTTCCTCGGGTATGTCATCAGCCCAAACGGGTTCCATATGGATGATAGCAAGGACGCAGCCATCCGGGACTGGCCACAACCCACCTCAGTTAAGGAACTCCAATGCTTCCTGGGCTTCGCAAATTTCTACCGTTGTTTCATCCACCAGTTTAGCCTTCTCTCTGCCACCCTCACCGACCTCCTGAAGGGGAAACCCAAAACTCTAACCTGGACACTTCCCGCCATACAAGCCTTCACCACCCTCAAATCCGCCTTCTGTACGGCTCCTGCTCTGATCCTCCCCGATCCTCAGAAGCCCTTCATCGTAGAGGTAGATGCCTCTACCGTCAGAGCGGGAGCCGTACTATCACAATCCTCAGGAGAGCCTCCTAAACTCCACCCATGCGCTTTCTATTCCAGGAAGTTTTCCCCAGCGGAACAGAACTATGACATCGGCAACCAGAAACTGTTGGCGATCAAACTGGCTCTGGAGGAATGGAGGCACTGGCTGGAAGGTTCTATTCACCCCTTCACCGTGATAACCGACCACAGAAACTTAGAATACATCAGAGAGACAAAACGCCTGAATCCACGCCAAGCCCGGTGGGCCCTCTTCTTCTCCAGGTTCCAATTCACCATCACTTATCGCCCTGGCCATAAAAACATCAAGGCAGACGCCTTATCACGCCTTCACCAGCCAGATCTGCCATCCACCTCCAATCCCATTCTTTCTCCAGAGCACTTCCTCTGCCCCATCGTCTGGGATCTCGATCGCCAACTTCAAGAAGCTGCTTCCCGGGAGCCCATTCCGCTGGGAGGTCCAGAAGGGAAACAATTTGTACCACCTGCCATGCGCTCCGCCCTTCTGGACTCTGCTCACTCCTCTCCGGGCTCTGGACACCCAGGCAGCAAGAGGACCCTCTCACTTCTACGTTCCAGGTACTGGTGGCCACATATGGCCCGTGAGGTGTCTCAACATGTCCGTGCCTGCTCAGTCTGTGCCATGACCAACACCCCACACCAGTTACCACAGGGTAAACTCGTGCCACTACCCATTCCTGCTCGTCCTTGGTCCCACATTGGCATTGACTTCCTCTCCGACTTACCTCCTTCTAATGGTCATACCTGCATCCTGGTCATCGTCGATAGATTCTGCAAATCCTGTAAATTCATACCTCTTAAAGGCTTACCAACTGCTATGGAAACTGCAGAAACTCTCCTCCACTACGTCTTCAGATACTACGGTCTACCTGAAGACATTGTGTCAGACAGGGGACCGCAGTTCATCTCCCGTGTCTGGCACGCATTCTTCAAAAGCCTCCAAATCTCCATCAGCCTGTCTACCGGTTACCATCCACAAACTAACGGCCAGACTGAGCGGAAGATTCAAGAACTCGGACGATACCTCCGGGCCTATTGCTCTTCCAACCAACACGACTGGAGTCGTTATCTTCCCTGGGCAGAATACGCACAAAACTCATAAAGGCAGTCCACCACCGGCCTCACTCCATTCCAATGCGTGCTGGGTTATCAACCACCGCTATTTCCCTGGTTGGAAGAGCCCACCAATGTCCCAGCCGTCGACCACTGGTTCCGGGAAAGTGAGAGGGTCTGGGACTCGGCCCATGTACACCTTCAGCAGGCAGTCTGGAGACACAAGACCTTTGCGGATGTCCGACGTCTTCCAGCTCCCACCTTCCAGCCTGGAGAACTAGTCTGGCTCTCCACTAAGGACATCCGCCTCCGGCTGCCCTTCAAGAAACTCAGTCCTCGTTACATCGGGCCGTTCCCCATCCAGAGGCAAATCAATCCCGTCACCTACCAGCTCCAACTCCCTCCTCACTACCGCATACACCCTACATTCCATGTTTCCCTCCTCAAACCTGCCATTAATCCTCCTCTTTCTCCCTCCACAGAATCTGGCGGAACCAAGGTACCTCCTCCTCCAGAGGTCTTGGAGGATCCCTCTGTCTATCGGGTTCAGGAGGTTATGGATTCTAGACGGCGAGGGGGTCACATTGAATACCTCATTGATTGGGAAGCATATGGTCCTGAGGAACGATCCTGGGTTCCTCGCAAGGACATCCTAGATCCTACACTACTCACTGAGTTCCATCAACAACACCCGGAAAAACCTGCACCCAGACCCAGGGGCCGCCCTCGCCGTCACTTTCGGGGATCGGGAGCTGCCCGTGGAGGAGGGGGTACTGTCAGAAACACATCCGGACCGTCAGATTCCTTCACCACACCCACTCGTTCACAATCACCAGCTTTCTGATCACCTGCACCTGTATTCAATCTCCGTTCACCTCCATATAAACCCAGGACTCATCCCCACTCATTGTCAGATCTACTCGCTAGATACCGGACTCAATTCCCTTCCTCAATCCTGCCTTCATCCGAAATCATCTTTATTCCCGAAGCTAAGTTTATACCTGTTTTGTTTATGTTTGTTATTTTTGGTTATGATGATGTTTGATCTGAACCTTCTTATTGTTTATCATTAGTTTGAATAAATATCCCGTTTACCTTCATCTCTCTCTCTCTCTCTCTCTCTCTCTCTCTCTCTCCCTTCCTGGAACCGTGACACTATACGCTTGTTTTCTATGACTCTTTGAAATAAAACAATTGTATTTACAAAACTCCTGTAACTCCTTTAAAGATGAAGATAAATAGCAAGTGATAGGAATCAGTGGCAAAGTTCTGAATTGAGTCTCCTCTGCTCCCATGCTGCATTTCTTATTTTAATTAATTATTTCCGTTTCATCATTTGCTGTGTTTATAAAACATTTCATATTATATTTTACAGCTGAAAATGGTTTTGTTGATTGTAAATTGATTTATTGCTTGAGTGACTGATTCATTGACCGATGTGGAAACCATTATACATTTTAAAATGAATGGCAATGTATAATTTTGTCCATCTTTTCTTCTCTAAAAGCAAATGATTTTGGATTCTGAGCAGATCCAGGTTTGAATTAATATGGTAGTGATTAAATCAGTATTATCCGACATAATCTCATGGCAAAATTACATTTTACTGTGAGATCGAGTTAAATTTTAATGTAGATAAAGTAGATTTAGATGATGAATATGATAAAGTAATATAATGAATTTATTTCCTGAGTAACCTGCTATTGCTGCTATTTAACAGTTTACTTGTGTGTGTAGTGTATGTGTGTGTATTTGTTTTTGTGACATATCAGGACAGATGTGTAACAACATGAGTATGACAGTTATTACAAGAAGGTGTTGAATTATGAGGACATTACTGATGTCAAAAAGCTCATAAATCACACAGAATACGTTTTCTTTTTTTCTTTTTTTTTTCAGAAAATAAACTGTTACACAGTTTCCTGTGAGGGTTGGGCTTATAGGGGTAGGGCCATAGAAAAAAAAATGTAAACAATATAAAAACCATGGAAACCAATGTAATGTCCCCACAATTCACAATAACAAATGTGTGTGTATGTGCATGTGTATGTGTGTCATTTACCGTACATAATCTTGAAAATGCCAATTTCTCAATTCATTTCATAGCCCTACAAACTATTGGCTCCCAAAATGGCATACGTTGACCTTTGCTCAGATATCTGGACATCTTGGACCTTTAATTGGACCATACAATCAAATTCCAGCACAAATGGCAGAGCAATCGCAACTCAAAGTATCAAATCTTTCATTGTGTCTGAGATGCCGGTCTTTGAACATATATTCAAGTCCACGTCTCCCAGCCAGGCAATAAGCTCCTTCCCCAGGTTCAGCCCAAACAGGATCCTTTCTCCCAGAATGCCTCTCTTCACCGGGACGCAGCTGGAGAGAGCAGATAAGAGAGACATGCAGGGTCTCTGGCTCTCAGTCATATCACTAAAGGGAGGAGAAAGAGCTATAAAACGGGAGACACAGAGAAATGGGAGAAGGGAAAACTCAGAATTGGAAACCTACAGCATTCATTAGCACTGATATGCCAGCTCTTCAATTAATAACTTTACTTTGTAGGAAAATCTGTTTTTACAATGTAAATAATGATGGGTTCCACACAATCCCTTCATGTTGTCCCAAAACAAATTGATTAAGTTGACTTAGCAAATGTAAGTGGATTGAACATAAAAAACTGAAGTTGTCCCCCCCAAAAAATAAGAATTGTGTTGTTTCAACTAATTTTAAATAAGTAATTTGAACAAGCAGCAAATGTTTTTTTTCATGTAGTCTCCAGGAAAGACAAGGTTCTGCTACAACCATTGTTGGAGTTTATTACAGAGAAAGAAAACTACTTTGTCACTTTAATGCTATGCATACCAATCAGCATGTTTACATGGACAGCAATAGTCTAATATTTACATGATTAAGACCTTGTTTTGATCTAGAATGAAAGCAGAGATTTCTGATTACCCTTATCCAGCTGAAGTTGTACTCAAAGTAAACAGAAATCAAATTAAGACATGTTAATTAATAGTTTTCCTATTTTAGTTGCATTTTTTTAAGTGTAGTACAGACTTTTACACACCTTAATAAGACTATTACCATCGTGTTGGAAATTTTGCCTCATTTTGCCATATGACAGTGGTCGACAGCTTGACCGTAAACAAAAGAGCAATATAATATAATTTAACTTGAAGCTTTTGTTAAATACACTGTAAAACAATGCTGGGTTCCACACAATTACTTCATGTTGTCGCAACACAAATCGATTAAGTTAGCTTCATCATAGATTGAACATAAAACTAATAAGGTGTCCCAAATAACTCAATTATTGTGTTGTTTCAACTTGTTTTAATTAAGTAGTTTAAACAAGCAGCAACAGTTATTTTTAGAGTGTATAAAAATTTACTACCCAAAACTGCACTTAAAAAAATTACGTTTGCTGTTTGCTCAAACTACTTATTTTAAGTGAGCTGAAACAAAACAATTATTGAGGTTTTTTAGGAACAACTTAATTGTTTTATGTTCAATCCACTTAAATTTGTAAAAACTATTCAGGTAACTTAATTCCTTCCTGTTGTCCCTACACATATCGATTGTGTGGAACAGTTTTTACAGTGTGTATATGGTATCATAACTACGATGAACTGCATGTTGATATGTGAAATTCTGGAAAAAAACGACAGATATCATCACATGTGGACTTGATGTGTGCCATTAATCAATCAAATGTACAGCATGTAAAATTGGAACAAGTATGGAATATTCTAAAAGCATCTCAATATATCAATTGCTATAGCAATTATCAATTCATCCAGCATTCTGCTTTTTGACAGCCTGTTCTATTTTTTTTTTTTTTTTTTTAATGACACGGCTGCGTAGCTGTGAGGGATTAGTGTTAAAGCACAATCAGTTTACTGTGTGTTTCAGGCCTTAGTGAGTCTTAATTAAAGTGCATTGCCTCAGTAACTTACAATCAATAAAGCATGGATGAATAAACTCTATTGCCTTGCAAAGCTGAAAGGTACACATCAAAGAAACAACGGACAAATAAATGAATGTAAACCATTTAGACCACCAGTTAACAAAAAATCTGTCTGTTTCTTGTATTGATACCTGGATGTGTTGTTAATTATTATAAATGGATAGATTCGGTACTGGGTGCTGATTGGCCAATACTGAATTCCAACTTCCAGCATTTGAATACATGGTATAACACTTGGCAGTAAACACACAAAGACCAATTGCTAATCTTTAAAACTCACATAGCAGGAACAGTTGACATTCTTTTAATTCAGCTATAAAGACACACCAGAGTCTGTGATACAAATACAATTTCACAAGGTCATCAAACATGAACTTTCGACCAAAATAATAAAAAAAGCTCAATCTAAAACCTAGAATAATTCCTGAGAATTTTGATAGCAACCTGTCATTTGAAGGCCACATTTCAAGAATTTGTAAAACTGAATTTTTTAACTTTAATAATGTTGCCAAATATACTATTAATGTCTAATACCGAAAAGCTAAATTATTATTGAAAATCTAGTTTATTGTGATGCATTATTAGGTGGTTGCACTGTAGGCCTAATAAACAAACTTGGCTCCCAGTTTATATTAAGTGGCCTTAAAGGCTGATTTGTACTTCTGCGTCAAGTGCACACGTATGCTCCGGCGCAGCCTTCGCGCGGTCGCATAGCCCTCACCGTGGCTGATGCTGACGCTGACGTACACCTCTTGAAAAATGTAACTACACCTCGCAACGATGCGTAGCTCAAGCTCTGTGATTGGTCGGCTTGGTAGCTGTGACGAGTGTGGGTGGTGCTGAGAGCCGCAAGCCCTATGGAGTTTAAATGAAGTTTAAGTGTTATAAAAGTGGATTTGTTTTTACAATGTAAACCAAATCAAAAACCATGACCACAGAAACGTGATACGAACTTAACCAACATTTTGTGAACCTTCCCACCTCTAGTTATTATTTTACATGACAAAAAATGCATTTTACTCAAACACATAACTATAAATTGTAAAGTAACTGAGAATTTCCAAGCGGCCTCTTATTTTTTTCTCCCATAGCTCTATATTTAGTTCATTTCAAGTCAGCTGTCCCACTAGAAAAAGTCCCTATTCTCCGTGCAGACAGTCTGGCCCAGTAATGAAATGGGAATCTAAGATCCTCTAATTCCCCCACATCAAGCTTACTCAGCAGAGGTTGAGAAAGGAATCCATTCAGTCAGTAGTGAGTGGTCATTAAAGCTTGATTTTTACGCCTGCACTTCAACACACACTGTAAACTTGCCCTGGATATTTATGGAGGTTTAAAGCATCCACCACATCACTCTCAGAGGTGTCACAAAACAGCTGTAATCAGGAGTCAGAAACGAGTCCCTGTCTGCTATTCTCCTTGCTCTCAGTCAATAGAGCTGCTGTGTAAAGTCAGCTGTAAAAGCTCTGCAAAACGGTCCTGCGCTGTCCACTAGCTTGCACAATCTAGAAGCAGAGACATTCATAAACCACTAAACTTATCTAAAGAAATAGACTTCATTCTATTAAGGGCACAGCACAGTGGCTCAGTGGTTAGCACTGTCACCTCACAGAAAGAAGTTTGCTGATTCGAGTCCCAGCTTGGCCAGTTGGCATTTCTGTGTGGAGTTTGCATGTCCTCGTGCATGTCCTCGTGTTTGTTTGGGTTTTCTCCTGGTACTCCGGTTTTCTCCACCGTCCAAAAAGACATGCGCTATAGGTAAATTGAATAAACTAAATTGGCCGTAGTGAATAAGAGTGTATGGGTGTTTCCCAGTACTAGGTTGCGGCTGGAAGGGCATCCGCTGCATAAAACATATGCTGGATAAGTTAGAGGTTCATTCTGCTGTGGCGACCTCTGAAATAGAAACTAAGAAAGAAGAAACTGAATGAATGAAACTCATTTATTGTAATAGCAAAATGCTTCTCACCAAGACTGCATGTATTTCATTCATTTATTCATTCATTTTCCTTTTGTCCCTTTATTCATCAGGGGTCACCACAGTGGAATGAACTGACAACTTATTCAGCGTATGTTTTACACAGCGGATGCCCTTCCACCTGTAACCCAATATTGCAGATTCCACCCGCAATCCACCTTCCATCCATACACACTCACATGCACACTCATACACTATGGCCAATTTAGTTTATTCAATTCACCTATAGCGCATGTCTTTGGACTGTGGGGGAAACTGGAGCACCCGGAGGAAACCCACGTGAACATGCAAACTCCGCACAGAAACGCCAACTGACCCAGCCGGGACTCAAACCAGTGACCTTCTTGTTGTTTCCTGTCTATTTTTAATTATTTAAAAATATTTATAAAATATTTTAATTATTTTTTATTTTAATAAACTCAGTTTCTTCTTGTTAATCAAAAGTATCAATATCTGTAAAATATATGAATTAATCAACCCCAAACTTTTAAATGGTTGCAAACAGTCAAGTTTGTAAAACATCCATTCAAATGCATGCAAATGTGGAATACCTGAAATGCAAGCTCGTTTAAAGTTTCATATTTATCTTTATTCCAAAATCAAGTCACATTTATTACTATAGGGATTCATACAATATAGTATGTCAAAGCCACTTAAGAGATGAAAAGGCAAATAAAAAAAACATTGTTATTCTTTATGAACCATGTTCAGTATGTCAGGCTGGTAAAATGCTGTGTGGTTCTATTTAGATTAAAACTGATTTAGTTTAGTTGCATATACGAATGCAACTATTGAATGACAATGCACTGTAGAGCTGACAATATCTCATGGCAATCTGTAACTTTTTGATTTAGTGGCTGATTCATATAAATTTGTATGATCTTATTCATATAATTTAGTTTGATTTGTTCATCCCCCAATGACAGTTGGGTTAAGGGGTGGGGTTTGGTGCCACGCCTCCTTCAAAAAAAATCGTCCGTTTTTGTACAACTGAACTTGAATTTGTACAAATTAGCCACTAAACTGACAAAACATAAAACAGTTACGTTTCCTCATGAGATCAGGCTGGAAGAGCAGCTCCATCAACCCCAACCAAGCAAGCCAAAGGAGTGACAAGGAACCAAACGTCCACCAATTTTACATAAGTGGAGAACAAACTTTGGGAGAAACCAAGCTCAGTCAGGGGACCAGTTCTCCTTGGTATAGGTTAAGATCATACTTTGTGCATGACAACCATCTACTCAGGATACAGGCCGGATCCAAGGTCATATGAACAGTATGAATAATATGAGAAGGCTGTTCCAGAGTTTAGACTCCAAATTTAAAAAGGATCTACCGCCTACAGTCCATATTGATATTCTTGGAAAAATCAATTGTCCAGAATGAATTGAATATAGTGCATGTGAAGGGCTGTAATACACCAGGATCTCCCCCAAACACTGGGGAGCTAAGCCATTCAGAGCTTTGTATGTAATCTATAGGATTTTAAAATATATACAATGTAAAAGAGGAGTGCAAAGCTGACAGAATCAGCTGATGTTTGGGTCCCACTTTATATTAAGTGGCCTTAACTAATGGGTACATACACTGAAATTAATCGTTTATTACAATCTACTTATTCTGTAAATACATGTTTTTGCATTGTACTTATGATTGATTAAATACATGCATGTATTAATTACCTCAGTAATTAATTTCTGTATTTACATTTTTAATTACACTGTTGACCATCCCTTACTCCTTAACCCACCCTCACGGGACTCCTTCACACTCGTCATCGCTGCCAAGCCGACCAATCACAGAGCTTGCACTATGCGTCGTTGCGACGTGTAGTTACATTTTTTGAGAGGTGCGCGACAGCATTGGTGTCAGCCATGACGAGGGCTATGCAACCGTGCGAAGGCTGCGCCGGAGCATATGCGTGCGCTTGACGGAGAAATATAAATCAGCCTTAGCCAACTGTTAAATATGAGTATTCTGACATTGTTACATGCATTCAGCCTATATGTTGCAGTGCAAGAACATGGTGATTTTAAAAAAGCATTTGTGAGCTGAGAGAGTGTGAGTATTGCGAGTACATGCGAGTACATGCGAGTTAGCAGAATTAACTGTGAAAGAAATGCTGGAAACTCTGGAGAAATTAACAAAGGTATTATATATATATATATGGCTGCACTGTGGTGCAGTGGGTAGCATGATCGCCTCACAGCAAGAAGGTCACTGGTTCGAGCCTCGGCTGGGTCAGTTGGCGATTCTGTGTGGAGTTTGCATGTTCTCCCCGTGTTCGCGTGGGTTTCCTCCGGGTGCTCCGGTTTTCCCCCACAAGTCCAAAGACATGTGGTATAGGTGAATTGGGTAAGCTAAATTGTCCGTAGTGTATGTATGTGAATGAGTGTGTATACATGTTTCCCAGTGATGAGTTGCAGCTGGAAGGGCATCCGCTGCGTAAAACATATGCTGGATAAGTTGGCGGTTCATTCCGCTGTGGCGACC
>CAIGQV010017386.1:2516094-2539226 GCA_903798115.1 Danio jaintianensis
CCGGCCGCGGGGCTGGGGGATAAACCATCTCCAGACCCACCGCCGAAGCAGCCCGGGAAAGCACGGCCAACATATCTGCTTCTAGATCCGGCGCCTCGCTCACTACCCCGGAGGGAGGGAGCGGGTCCGGATCCTCGTCAGAATATGACAGCCCACCCTCCGATGCCGCGATGGACATCTGATCCTCGGTGTCATCGAGTGAGAGGGCGACCATCCGAGAGGATGGAGCGCTTCTCTCACTCGAAGCTTGGATGGAGCGCGTTGAGGAGCGGGAGGTCCGCGAGCCCGAGGGCGGCGGATTGACTCCCACTGTAACCCTCAGATCTGCCCGAGTGCCAACCGACTTGCGGGGGACAGCAGGGGTGGTTCGCTCTTTTGCAAGAGCGAGCCGCGATCTTAGCTGCGCCACAGACATGCCATCGCAGTGATGGCATGAACTGCCCGCGAGCACTGAATTAACATGCTGGACCCCCAGACATGCAACGCAGTGCTCGTGCCCATCATCCGGGGACAGGAAACCACCGCATCCAGAAACGCACGGTCGGAACGACATCTTTAAAAAGACGCGCTGCTCGACCGTGTTGCTCTTTTAGGGAAATTTGCTCTTTCTTTACTATACAAACCGCTCTTGTAGAACCGGACCAGAGAAACACCCAGGGACGGGAGAATGAACCCAGCTCGACCGCCGCTGCCTGCGTTGTAGCTCGCTCTGGGACCGGGAGAAACAGCTCGTTCTGAAGCCACTCTTTCTCTCTCTCTCTCTCTCTCTCTCTCTCTCTCGTGGAGATCTTTAAGCAATACTCTCAGTTGCGTGAGGCTTCTGAAAGCGAAAAGGTGTGGTTGTGTGGCACAGCGGGCATTCTTATTCACAAGCTGATTATGATTGCTGCCAGCTGTGCACGCTGACACCGCCAACTCATTGGCATTTCATTGGCCCGTTTAATTACTCTTCAGAGTGATTGGCTTTCTGACGAAATCCCCATAGTGGAAGTTTCCACATAGCATTGTAGTTCCCCTCCCGCTGGGGAACTGGACATTCCCTCATTCTTGAAAGACTCAGACTTGATTAAATATTGGTTATGTTTGATATTTTGTTGCCACTCTGTAAATATCTGTAATATACAATCTATCTAAAAATGTAAATTCAAGTTTGTTATTTGCTTGGTTAATTAGAGTAACATATTTATTCTTAAGCATGTTTTTGAAAGGGTACTAAAATGTGTGTAGTTACTTGTTTTTAAATATAGAATTAGGAAAAACAATATAACACTTTTTGGATGTTATAAATATAGATGTATTCAATTGTTCAAAATGGATAGTAAACGTATTGGATAGTAAACGCTACCCACTGTGCCACCACGCCACCCTGTTTTTTATGTTCAATCCACTTAAATTTGTAAAAACAGTTAAGTTAACTTAATCGATTTGTTTTGAGACAACATGAAGGAATTGTGTGGAACCCAGCATTTTTTACAGTGTATAATCCATATAAAACTCCATCTGCTACATTACATCAGTAACGAGAGCTCCACAAAGATTAACTTTCCCTATGTACAGTAACTGCAATATGTCTATTCTTATTCCATTGTTGAATGGCATCTGCCTTAAAATGGCATAGTTTGCTTCTCGAACATGCAGTTGGTTCGTGAATAGTTTCCATCACATATTCATAGCCTGATTCTCTGTGTCCCCCAAACCTTTTGTCATAACTCTCAGTCACTTCGACATTTCAGGGAACTGTTGATCAATCTCAATTCCAGGTCCCAGGCTTCCCAAGTTTGATGTGATAACTGGTCCAGCGTTCTCCTAATGCTACAAAGTCATTTCACGCATGGCTCTGAGATAATCTTCCATCACTGTATGGCAGATATGCTCATCTCCATCACGTATATCTAAAGCAAACCCCCGCAGACTGGTATCAGGCCTATCAAATGAGGTGCGGTGAAGCTAACATCTGTGCGGCCTTGTATTAATGTTACATATCCAGGCACCCTGTTGATAGATATGGGAACATCGGTGAAATGTTCTCTTTGTCAGAGTTAATGGAGCCGACCGGGCATGTGGTGAAGCTGTTTGATTTGACTGGTTCGGTTTCGTTTTGTGCGTTTGACGATTTTGACCACCTGCAAGGGAAGTCAGTGGGTTTACTATGTATATTTAATGCAGAACATCCATTATTTTTATATATAAACACAGATTTCTAGTTATCTGTGTTTGTAATCATAAAGGCAGAGGAGAATGAAAGCAGTCAGATGTCTGATATTCCTTAACTATTATGTTAAAGATATTATTCAATTCTGTTTCCCAGTACTAGGTTGCGGCTGGAAAATCCGCTGCGTAAAACATATGCCAGAGTAGTTGGTGGTTCATTTTGCTGTGGAATGAATAAATGAATTCTTACTAAATTTTGATTAAATGTGAAAATTATTTTGTTTTATTTTATTTTATTTTTTCAAGGAAGGAAAATATAGCTGCTTCACATAAATGTTAATTTAAATTTCCAATAAATAAATAAATAAATACTTTTAAAAATGTTTTAAATTTAGTCAAAACAACATGGCAGTTGATGCTAATGCTGCAGCTTTGACCAGAGGCCATTATATTATTGGTTCAGATGCCTCAAATGATCCATGTTAGCTGTTATGCTATCCCCAATGATACAGTATGTAATACAAACTCTCTTATCTCCCAATAGTAAAGCCTGATTTATACTTCCGTGTCGAGTGATGACCATACCCCATGGCACATACCTTAGCGTAAACGTAGTCAACATCATTGTGAGCATTCATAATTATGAATTCTGTCTCTACAACTTCCGAAGCACTAGTAGGCATTGGAGTTTCTGTCTTCCATTGTGTCTAATGTCTTAGCCAACGTTTTGAGTTTATGCCAGAAAATCAGATGCTGCTGTAGCTCAGTAGTTCAGACACTCATTCAAGAAAGAAAGAGACTGGAATCAGCAAATGTTCAACAGCTTTAATCATGAAATATAAAATAATCCATCCAGAGCACTTCCATGGGACTTGAGACTTGTCGATCGCTCGCACCACCTAACTACCAAACTGACCGGTGACAGATCTTGTGCTCTGCATCATCGAAATAAGTAACAGTGTAGCCTGTGCAAAGGCTACACTGGACTTATTGCACACACTTTATGCAGACGTATAAAATGTCTTTAAGACAATCTCATGCTGCATCTAAGTTCTACTAGGGATGTCATAATAATGATGTCAGGTGCATTCAAGTCACTTTCGTCTGCACAAGATGGCGTTGTACCTTCTTTTGATAAGTTACAAGAAAATACAGCAGGGTTTGTTAACTCAGTTTGTAAAAAAATGAAGATTTATGATTTTTTTATGATTTATGTTTTGTTTTGAATAGTTTTTAAAAGAATAATTTATGAAACCACTTTCAGCTGTATCATATAAAAACATTCATTGTTGTATTTAATTATTTATATATTTTTTGTAAAATATTTTTTTCTTTTGCAATCTCTCTGTGTCCCTCAGTCAGACATTCAGGTCTACAGGACTTGTCACTAGCCCAATTTCAATCCTAATGTCAAGCGAATCAAAGTTCCCAAAATGTGAATTAGGTACGAGTGGCTGACAGTAGTATTGGTAACCTAGTAACCAACAGTAAACAAGGCAAGCATAATAGAGATAGCTGATTAGTCACATGGATGTAATGTTCACTACATCAAAAGTTTAATCACCAAATGTGTTTCCATCTCTCATTATTTTTTTAATTCTTTAAGTCCAAAACCACCTCATGCAAGCTTAATTTGTTTTCATAATTAAAGAGATTTTTATTCAAAATTTGACAAAATTATGACAAAATTAATACAGGATAATGGAAACTGCCTCTGATGACCCACAAGAATTAACATTGCAAAAATTAAAAAAATGTAAGTTTCCCACTTGTAATAATGACTTTGTGGTAGCGTTCATCTTGTAAATTTTGACTTGAAAGCACAATCTATTTATTTGGTTGTCATAGTTTCTAAGTGTCCACTCATTTGTTCCATTGCTTTTTGATTATGATCACCTGTGTCTGGTTTAGTTTCTCATTATCCTGTGTTTGTTGTCAGTTATTGTCTTGGTTTAAATTTAATCTCTTTTGCTATCTTTTCTTTCTTCTGTCCCTTTGTGGATATATTCTTGTTATATGTGATTAAGCTGCAGCTAAAAGGATCCATATTGTTTTCTCTTTCTTCATCCCTGCTTGCACCAAGAGAATAAGTGCTCTTGAAAAGGGTTCTAAAAGAAAAGCTCACCCTTCTAATAAAGGTCTTGATTTTGCTCATGGATTTCATTTGATTGTGCCTTCTCCATACATGCTCTTCCATGATATTCATATAGCTGGAATTTTATGAACTAATACTTAAAATTCAAGACCAGGAATAGAAATATGCATTGCAGAAATTAAGTTTTGATGTTTAATTTGACAGTGACAGGTGTGTCAGTTTTTATGCAGATGCTTAACTGACAAGCGAGAAGGGTATATCTGGAGAAGTAAACACTGACTAACATATGGCTTGCACAAATTGAAAATAAACAAAGCCATAAGCTAGGTTTCTAATGTGATTTTAGGGAAAGTTTCTTTCTTACATGCCTTTTTTTTTTTTTTTTTTTTACATTTCCAGCAAATATATTCATGCAGGGCCCATACTGGCTCTTTTGCAGACACTTTGGGCTATGACAAGCTCACATCAAATCTAAACAGGCACCGTTCAAGCTAGCCCAGGTATAGCCCACATTGATCCTATGTAGGCCTGGTTTAGGCTAGCGCATTCGGACCTACAGCAGACTGCCAGCACAGGGTCCTTGAGAGTTTGATTAATGGTTAAACTTTGGCCCATTAGTGTTGGCCCTGCATGGACAGCCCTCACCTAGCCCCCAGGAAGCCCTCGCTAGGCCCACACTGTCCCTGGATGGGCAGGTAGGGAATTGAACATTGAAGATTTGAAATCCATTAGTGTGAAAAGAAACAAAAGTTGTTTGTATCATACTGCCTCATAGTGTTCATTTTACCTTGAAAATGCTGTCAAATGCAGGTTTAAGTATGTTTTTGTAGACTGAAACATATTTCCAGTGAGCCTGCACTGTAAAAATATATCTGTTAATTAACAATTTCTGCATTTTTGCAAGAGTTTTCTGTTTATTTACAGTTGTCAATTGCATTATGGGACCTTGATCTCTGCTCTGTTGACTTTTGATGTTGAAAATTAAACTCTACAGTTTAACAAAGTGACGCTTATTGACATTTTAGTAGTTTGAAATAATATAATGTGTATAAAAAATAAAATATATAAAAAATACGTTTGCTAAATAACAGAAAATGTAGTGGCAGTTTATTACAAGGTGTTTGTACCGTAATATACAACACCAACCCAGACAATATATTACTTTAAACTATAAACATTTTTAAATAAAAGTCACTTTTTCAAACTTTTCAAGGTTAAAAGTTGTTGGAAGAAAAATCGGGGGCCCATAATATGATACAAAAGCATAAAAACATGAAGCACAATATACAGAAAACTGCTAATTTACGGATATTTTTCACAGTGTACGTTAGATTTGTCTTGTTATTCATCATCTCCAGAAAACTGTTTGCGAGTAAAAAATGTGCATGTCTGGTATGAATTAGAAGCATCACACATTTAAAAAAAAAAAGAAAATATCTTACTTTGTGTTAAAAAATACAAAAAATAAAGTGAATAATGTGCCATAATCATATACCCATACTAATCCAGCTTTATTGAGTGCTTTTTATGAGAAAAAAAAAAGTATAATAATTTTAGAAAATATACTGTATATTGCCACAGTAAGAAATGAGGCGGTTTGAGATAAAGGGCAGGCTGGTGCTCTAGATGTGCGTGTGTCTCACATGAGAGCGACCCATAATTAAACTCTACACACTCAGTAACCTTAAGATTCTGTGCTGCCAGCATTTCGCCCCTCTGGTTTTCCACACTTCCTTTTGAGCGGGCCGCTTGTTTGTTGGCACGGCTCCCCGGGTACCTGCTGTGCTGTGTCGTACAACTCCAGTACAAACGGGTGGCGTCATGTCTGTGTTTTGTCCTCAGCCCACTGGGAGATCACACTCGAGAAGACGAAAAAAAAGACCCTTTCCACTTCTCACCCCTAACATCTTCCAGGCACAGCCGGAGGACACACTGTATGAACTTTCACCTTTTTCTGATACACACATATTGGTAAAGTTTTCTGTAAAAAAAAAAAAAAAAAAAAGCTTCTGTTTGGAAAAAAAAAAAGTTCCAGGCAATGGTTTAACTTGTAACTGTTTAATCGTTATGCAGCTGTGGTGAACCAACAAAGATCAGTGGGGTTTATTTCCTTCATTTTGCATTTTCGGAGCCGTGGGCCACATGCATACCGACAGCGACAGATACCGTGCCAAGTCAGATAAGCTTGTAAAACCATAAGGAGCCTTGTGCACATTTTTAGCTAAATGGAGGCAAATGTTGTCAGAATGTGTCAGTTAGTTCCCCTCAGGAGCCAAAACTCTGGCAAAGCAACAAAAAACGAAACAAAATGGTAGAGTCGGATGGAAACAGCTTAGAGAGAACGTTAGCACATTTAGCTAAAATCATTGTGCTTGTATGTGACTCAGCAATGCACTACTGAGGGTTATAAAAGTTTGTTTTAAAAAGCACTTGCTAAAAGTCGAAGAGGAAAAGGTTTGATTATTATTAAAACGATAGTTCACTGAGTATATACATACATACTGTGGAGATCAGAATTACAGAACAAAATACAGTACAATTTCCTACATTTTGAGGTCGCTTACCTGAAAAGCTTTTTTTTTTTTTTTTGCTGGCAGACTAACTTTTCAGTTTCCACTGATTTTGAAGAGGATGTGTCGTTGTAGAGACTGAAACACTTTGAAAGGAGGTTGTTCAGATGAAAGACAAACTTTTCTTTAATTCTGATCTCCACTGTAGTACACACATACACTGACATTAGTTACTCACCCACATTTGTTCCAAACCTGCATAACGTTCTTTCTTCTGTGGATCACAAAATAAGATGTTTTGCTAAATGTCCATGCTGCTTTGATGCATGTATTGGAAATAACGACTAAGGAACTTTCAAGCATCTGAGATGACAAAGGAAATAATATTAACTTCACATAAATCATATTAAAAGCATGCAACATTGTTGTCTATCACATGGCTAATGAATATGATAGACAGATTATTTGTGATCAAACATTATTTGTTATTAATATTTTGTTGAGTACATATTTTAAATTTTCCTGTTTTTCCTCTACTGGTTTGTTTAGTCTTATTTCATTACAGCATAATTAATATTTATTATTATTATTAGTAGTATTATTATTTATTATAAATTTATTTTTTAGGACATGCAAATTGTGGGATATTAGGCTTCCAAAAATAATTTAAAGATACATAAGCAATGTTATTATACAGTTTAAAAGCTACTTCGATTGGCTGAGGAAACATGACAATCATTTGGTGCAATTCTGCATATTTCATCTCTATTTTGGCCGCCCACCATTATACAACAACAACATGGTAGTCCCCAGGAGCTTTCACGCATCTGACAAAGAACCTCATTAAAGTACTAAAGTCGTTTAGTTCAAAACTCCTCAGTTTGGTCTGAACTTTGTATTTCGATTCTCATTTGCATTTTTGCTTATTTAGACTTGATGATTAATTGCAAGACACAGTAAATAACACCAGTTCTAGGATTGCCAGGTTTTCACAACAAAACTAGCACAATGGCCCATCAAACTAGCCCAATAACACCAAAACACAGAATATGTCACTTCCATTGGTATCATAACTGGATCCATTTTTAACATCACTGTATATTGGTAATTATAAAGATTCTGTTTTTCATAATAAAAAATATTTTACCATAAGATTTACATAAAAAAATATTACTTTTGCTGCTTGTTCAACCTTCCTTATTTACAATGAGTTGAAACAACACAATTTTTAATGTTTTTGGGACAAATTAATTGTCTTATATTCAATCCACTTAAATTCATAAAAATAATTAAGTTAACTTAATTTGTGTTGGGAAAACATGAAGGAACTGTGTGAAACCCTCAATTTTTTAGAGTGACAAAACAACAGGGAAGTGACAGTTAAAAACATAATGGATGTGGGTAAATACAGAACAAATCTGGTGGAGGTGAACACCAAACTTATGAATTTAAAAAAATATATATTTTATCATTTTAAAGTAAATATTCAGTATATTCCTAATCAAACTGTCATCAGCTGACTTTCTAATGTAGAATACATTGACTTTTTTAGTTATTATTTAGCCCCTGCACCTCACAAAAGTGTTCTTACCCTGTTTAACCATACTACTATAGAACAAGATAATCTGTATCTTTGGTAGAATATAGATTTGGTAGAGTAAAATATTTATATAATGCAATCATTCATTCATTCATTTTCTTTTCGGCTTAGTCCCTTTATTAATCTGGGGTCACCACAGCGGAATGAACCGCCAACTTATCCAGCATATGTTTTACGCAGCGGATGCCCTTCCAGCTGCAACCCATCACTGGGAAACATCCATACACACACATTCACACTCATATACTACGGACAATTTAGCTTACCCAATTCACCTATACCACATGTCTTTGGACTTGTTGGGGAAACCGGAGCACCCAGAGGAAACCCACGCGAACACGGGGAGAACATGCAAACTCCACACAGAAACACCAACTGACCCAGCCGAGGCTCGAACCAGCGACCTTCTTGCTGTGAGGCGAACGTGCTACCCACTGCGCCACAGTGCTGCCAAAATGCAAACATATAAAAAATAAAAGATGCAAGATGTCAAACCTTTAATCCGTAAAATAAAAAAAAATCAACCCATTTAAAAGTAGTGCTATACTGCAGGAAAAGCATGGACTTGGAAACCCTGACCAGTGTTCATATCAAATTCAAGATGTATGTGTGTATGGGTAGTATATTATGACAGAATTCATTCAATTTTAGGTAATATACTCCTTTACAGACCATCTTTTCAGACAACCACACTGAACACTTTGTTTTGTTTTTTTTAATTCAGAATTCCCTTTAGCAGTATTACTATGAGCCTGAATCCCTAGTATATTCACTGTGTCAGCATTACTGTGATTTCTCAAACTAAAGTAAATGCATGCTAACAGATGGTGTTTGGACATATTCTGGGCTTGTCATTGACCACAGGGGATCACGGATGTCTTGGTGCAAAGATTCTCTCATCACACCACAACACCTTTGAGGGGTTTTGAGGGAATATTAAAACAGGAAATTACTAGCTATTTACTTTCCCCTCCTTGACTGAGATGCACAGTCCACACAAAAAAGGATGTTTGATATGATATAAAATGGATGATATGATATAAAATGATATTTTACCAAATTAAAAGCTTTTTTTTTTTTTTTTTTTTTTTACAATATCTACTAACTGAAGTGGGTGCTTGTAAAAGTTATGGTTGTATTAATACTATTTTTATTTATTTATTTATTTATTTATTTATTTATTTATTTATTTATTTATTTACTTATTTATTTATTTGTTTGTTTGTTTGTTTCTTTGTTTGTTTTTCTTTCTTTATTTTTTATTTTTTTATTTATATGCTCTTCTTGGTTATGTGATATGAGATGTACAGTCAGTAGAAACCAAAGCCATTTGTAATTATTGACCTGGCGACAGCAAATTATTTGATTTGATACTTGATTTGATATTTGATTATTTAAGTGATACTGGGATTAATTTGTTCCTTACAAAACTATCATAAGAATTAATATATTCATTCTTAATCATTCTTCCCCTTTTTGACAATATACAATAGTAAAACAGTATAACCCGTTGAAAACTGATATATAGTGTAAGATATCAGTAAATATAAACAATATGTATTTCTGCAGTATATGTATGTGTATATATGTAAATATATGTATATATAAATATACAAACGTATACAATTCAATGTACATAAACTGTGGTCACAGGGGTCAAGAAATACATATTAAAGATTCTCAATGGTGGACGTTAAATCACTGATCCTGCTGTTAATTCTGAACATTTTGTTCAGTCAGAACCTGTAAGTCACCTCTGTCTTTCCTTTTGTGTTGACCTTCCCCTGAGAACATGCATTTGTCTTTGTCTTCTTATTACCATTATCTCTCTTTCTCTTTCTTCTTGCTGTGTCCTCTCTCACATCCCTCACTCTTATCCCCCCTCCCCGATTTCTCTCTTTTTTTCATTTTCACCCTGTCTAAGAACGATGGCCGGAGGCTTCTTTGAACCCCAGGGGGGTTTATGAGGACAGCACTAGACAATTATCTGCAGCGTGAAGGCAGATACTTTTTTCTTTTTTTTTCTTTGACTCATGGCACATTGAATGTCAGAGCTGGACGGGTGCAAATAAGTGGTACTTCTCCACACCATTATATAAAGCACTTGACGATGCCCATCACACATTGTACTGTAGTATTCTAACCTGAAGATAAATTAGCTGTGATCAGTTTCAGAATTCTCTGGTGCCATATACACGTGGTATTAAGATGTGTTTTCATGCATTAATTCATTCCAAGTAGACAATGCTAAATACAAGTGTAAACAGGATCAAAAATGTTTTGTCCTCTTTCAACCATTTCCAGAGGTGGTCAAAAACATATTTGACCAGGTTGTATTCAGACTGTTACGGTTGAATGCATTCAAGCAGCCACCATTTAAAGATCACCTAGTCCAGGGGTGTCCAAACTTGTGTAAACTATGCAGGACACCGGCCCGCCAGGACCGAGTTTGGACACCCCTGACCTAGTCTCAATCTACTGGCCTAACATGACTCTTATGGAACATGCAATGAGAAAGCACACTAAATCAATGCATCTATGTGGTAATTTGCTTCATTGTACCTAAAAACACAAATGATGTAGGGGTTCTGAATGTCTTTATTCAAAGAACCAAATCTAAATTTTCATCAGTGTCAAAGGTCTGGAAATATTGGTTATAACAAACTTGATTAAAAAAAAACAACATGTACATAAATCAACATTAAAAAGTCCCTTTTGCAAATTAAAAATACATTAATAACAAGAACTAAAGTGGTAAAATGACAAGTCACACCTAATTTAATAGTTATGAACAATACACAACCAGAGGTAGGTCAAAAGTACCACGGTGCAAAATACAGAGCAGTCTAATGTGAGAAATGCAACTATCTGTATTCCATCAGCTGCCTAAACCTTTGCTTCATAGTGGCGTTTGACATTTCTACTCTTCACAACTCCAACTATGTCATTACAAATCAAACAGGAGCGTTTTGTGCTGGATTGGAGCAAAATGAAAGTATTCATCTCTGTCCAATCATCTTTAAAAACTCCATTTTCATTGTAAACTTTTCTTTTCTGGACATGCTCACCCATTGAATGCTGCGGTGAAGAGTGTTGCCTAATTATGGCAAATGTCATACGCTGACTGGATGTCATGACAACAGTTGAACCGGAGTCCGGACTTTGAGAAGCTCTGATGTAGATTTTGATAAAATTTGGACAAAAGTGTTTGCAAGAAATTCATTTATCGCGTGATAATACCAGTGGAGAACTCATGATTGGATCATTGAAAATGCATGTGGAAACAGGGTCAATAGTATTTTTTTTTGGTAAAACATATTCCACATAGAACATATATAAAGGGTTAGTTCACTCAAAATTCTGTTATTAATTACTGACCCTCATGTTGTTCCAACCTTCGCTCATCTACGGAACATAAATTAAGATATTTTAGATGAAATCCAAGAGCTCACTCACCCTGTATAGGCCGCAAGGTTCCCGAGATGTTCAAAGTGTTTTAAATTGTCAAAACATTCCATGTAGCTGCAGTGGTTCAAACATATGAATCTCCAAGAACACTTGTTCAGCAAAAACAAAAACAAAAAAGAAAGAAAAAAGAGAGTAAATACAACTATAATTTGTTCACCTAGATGTTCTCTCCTGCGTCAAGTCAGGGTGTACATTTACTACAGGCAGAGTTGAAGTCCATTGAAGTCACATGAAACGTTTTGACAATGTTCCTGGTTCCTTTTGAATATCTCTGGACTGTTGCTTTCTGTGGGGGGTCGGAGAGATCCTGGATTTATTCTATTACATCTTAATTTGTGTTTAGAAGAAGAACTGCATTTTTGGGGGATTGGAATGACATTAGTATGAGTATTTTTCTTTTTTGGGTGAACTTATCCTTTTTAATTCTACTTTAATTTACTATTATCTACTATTATCCTACTCATGTGACATCTGTATTATTAGCATTGTTTAGTGTCCATATAGTAAAAAAAAAGAAGAAAAAAATCATCATCATCATATGATTTCAGTAAGTTTTAAATATGAAGCTCAACCATCTTACCATATTCTCTTTAGGTGTTTTTTACATTCTGCACATCGATTACAAAAATGCTATACGTTTCCGGAGTGCATACAACCCCCTTTTTTCCAAATCCAGACAGACTAAATGACAACAGCTAGACAATAATCCCATTCAACTTTTTTCAGGTGTACAGTTCAGTTTGTGTTGTCACAGGAATAAACAGTGACAGTGACACTGCAGAGGACTCTCATTGACACACAGCCTCAGGCTACACACACTTGACTCTCAATGATGTTGCCCTTAAGCACTGCACACGTACAGTATATGAATCTGTTTGGATGAGTCTGCTACTCTACAGTATGTTTGTGTACTAGTTTACAGACAAAGACAGGATGGATTGATTGATTAAAAATATTGGATAAGGTTTTCTTCTTCTTCTTCTTGTGTGTACATGTAAGTGTGAGCATTTTAAAGTATATGTGCAATGCTATTGATTTACAAGCAGCGGCAATGAGCTTCTTTGTCTGGATCATGATTATATGCGTGTGGTGGTGGGGGATGCAGGGGGGATTAACAGCCAAGTCAGCAAACCTGTCAATCTGCCCACCCCTCATTTTAAGAGATTAAACCGCAGTGTGTAGCTGATATACCGCTGCGCTGATATGGATACACATGCCTGTTGCTTTGGTTTTCTGTTATATCTGATCTAGCGAGCAACATGTCGATGCTTCAAGCTGTATCATTTTTCAGGTTGTTTGCTGATCATCTGATATAATGGCATCATGTGGACCATATATATAATTCAAACCTCTAGGATCATTTATTCATAGATTGTGACTATGTACCTCATATAATGTGATCCACTAGGGCATGTTGGTACACAAAGTCAACATGTTTTGAATGAACCTAATGAAAAAGTAAAGTCTTTGTAACCAAGGCTTTAGAGGTGAAACGACATTTATTGCTGCTCTGCATAATTTCACATGTATTATGCAATAATTTTACTTGGCATAGTAATAAAAAAGGCTACATCTACACAAATCCCTCTGTCACCATTTTAAAGCATTTTACAAAAGTTGCTCATCTGAAAAATACTTGTCATTGTCTTCACGTTTTACATGTGAACGTCATTTGAGTAAGCATTCTGTTATTTTCGAAGGAATGCAATTTAAATGTAAGCTGCAAGCAGCATTGAAAGGGACCTCACACCCGACCCACCGCTACCCACTAGCCCTAGGATGATAGAGAACAGTAATTAATTACATTCAGTTTGTAAATAAAGCAGGAATATATCAAAGTTATTGATTTATGGCAAACAACCTTCTGCCAGAAGGTGGCACTGTAACTGTAACTGTGTGTTTGTATAAGCCTGGATTTTTTTTCAAACGCATTTGCGACAGATGAAAAACCGTATTTATGGGTTAGTGTAAATCATGTAATTTCCTCTTGTCGTCAGCTGGCACTACAATTCTATCTGAAAATAGACTTACAAATGCCAAATGCCAGGACATGTGAAATTTGGAGCAGATTGGACATTTAGGGCCCTATCATACACCTGGCGCAATAAGGCGCAAGACGTGTTTGCCGCGACATGTTGCTATTTTCAGACCAGCGCAACAGTAATTTTCCCACTTTGAGCCATTGTTTAAATGGCAAATCGATTTGCGCCACTTTGTATTGTTGGCATTTCTGTGTGGAGTTTGCATGTTCTCCCCGTGTTCGCGTGGGTTTCTTCCGGGTGCTCCGGTTTTCCCCACAAGTCCAAAGACATGCGCTATAGGTGAATTGGGTAAGCTAAATTGTCCGTAGTGTATGTGTGGATGAGTTTGTATGGATGTTTCCCAGTGATGGGTTGCGGCTGGAAGGGCATCCGCTGCGTAAAACATATGCTGGATAAGTTGGCGGTTCATTCCACTGTGGCGACCCCAGGTTAATAAAGGGATTAAGCCGAAAAGAAAATGAATGAATGAATGAATAAAAACAAGGTTAGATTTGTCCACCTGTCAGGTTTTGGACCATATGGGGCATAGGACGTGTGTTTGGATATAACTTAGTTTTTTGACCAGACTTCGTTATTATTGCTCATTTATTCGTTTGTTAAAAATTAGAACTGAATTTAGAAATAGTTTTGAAACAAATCTTTGCACTTAACAAACTAAATTAAATATGTAGGCTAATGGATGTCTTCAGCGGCATGCGTACAACACAAGTAAAGAGACCCATTGGAGGAGGTTCGTTCTTTATCCTTGCACTGCAGATGGTCTGTTTAACTGTTTTCTCACAAGTGAAGCATTCAGATTTTTCACTCTGCCATGTAAATAGCAAATGTGCCATGGCGCGAAGCAACTGACTCTTAAAGGGAATGGGAGATGAGACTCTGATTGGTATTTCTCAAAACACACCCATAACTCATTAAGAGAATAAGCACAACCCTCTTAGACCATGCGCCGCGGCGCAAACCGTATTTTTCCATCTTTAAAATAGCAAATGTAGATTCGGACACGCCCCTAATGCTTTTGCTCCCTGCGCTTTAGACTTTGCACCTGTGTCCAGCAGGTGGCGTTATGACTGTAACTGAATTTTGGCATATACATATGACATTACTCTTATCAAACATTTTTGGGTAGATCGGACATTGTATGCTTGAATTATATTAAAGACAAAACTTGGTTTTGATCTGATAAAATTCCTAGGAGGAGTTTGTTACAGTGTAAAACATGTTATATCATGGTGGCACTATGACCGTAACTGAATATTGACATGTAGATGTCTTTAGACTAGGACTCTTCTCCAAAATAAGAGTTTTGAGGAAAATTGGACATTGCACGCTTGAGTTATAACAACTTTGTGTTTCTTGGTGAAACATCGAAATTTGCAAAGTAACTTTAGATCTTCTCCATTTAACATCACACAGGCCTTTTAAATTACACTGCTCAAATTTTGTGTTGATGTGATTAAACATCTAGGAAGAGTTTGTTCAAATTAAAGGCCTGAAAATGGCAAAAAAAAAATTGTGCATGTGTATGTTAAATGTAGCGTTAATGTCATCCACCATCACTGTTGATGCTGAAACTGTATATTGTGGAGCCCTACTCTAGGCCAGTCATAATATTTTGATGCATATGACTCATTTACTCCATGCTGTTTGACACTCCCATGTCCATTGCTCAGATCTCTGTTTAGCTGCATGTAGCGCAGCTGCCTTTGGATGCTAGTGACATTTTATTATAGTACACTAGTTTACATTGAAGTAACCTACTACGATGAACCAGCTGCATAAATGTCAACTGACAATGAAAACATCAACAAAAACACTGATTACAATAATAACACTGGGAGGCACAACAATTTAGAGGTCATATTTAGCTAATGATGTCACAGCATTTGTCTCTATTTTGAAACAAGTAAAAAGTAACAGAACGAACAGAACATGGTAAAAAGACAGAACGACTTTTTTTTTTTTTTTTTGCAATTTACAGCTGTAATTTAATGGAAATTTTGTGTGTGGATGGGACTTGAAATTGTACCACTGTACCATCTGACCTCTGTTAGTTAATTTTATGCAATATGTTTTGGTGTTGATAGTGTTTCCACACAAAGCAGAACTCTGAGTCTAAGGATATAAACTGCTTATAATACAACATCACATGTTTTGGAAATTACAGAAATTAGAACATGACACAAATGCAGTAAATGTATATACTAAAGAACTAAACAAGGCACAGGTGAGCTTAATCATTAACAGGAAGTATTAGTGCAAAGGAACTGAAGAAACATGAACAAAATTATGAAATTATGTTCCCAGGTATTGTATAGATCAGATCACTTTATTTTAAAAAGTGTATTATCTAGTTTACATAGTTATCACTGCTTCGAATGAACATATAAATCATGAAATGAACCCCCAAAACAATGGAAGATATAAAAAAAAAAAAATAGATTGAAAAACTTATACAAAACTTTAACAAAAACTGATGTTTAAATGCTACAAAATAACATACTGTAACTCCCAGTCACCTTTTATTTCAATGAAAGCCTGCTTTTTTTTCTTAGATCAAACCTTTGTGCTTCATCACTGAGGCAATTTCACCTTGAAATGCTAGTTTTAATACACTATATAATGGTGCGATGTTAACATTTTATAAGGTCAGCAAATAATTTATGCGCATCGTATTTTCTTTGATCAATTATGAATCAGACATGGGGTTTTTTTCAGATTCTCCAGCGTGTACATTGATAATCATCTGTTTATCACAATCAGCGATGTCAGCACAGGAGGAGGAAACCTTCAAACCTTGAACCAGCATGAAAACATCTGGGTGATTGACAGAAAGGCCTTGCACTGACAGACACAAGAAGGACACGTATGTGATTATTTTATTATTCAAATATGTAGTGTGGTTTGGTCTCCAGGGGCCACACTAACCACACTGACCTGTCTGTCTTCACCCTCATTACTCATACATGGAGAAGGCTGCCGCATTACAGCTTTTACCATTAGCAGAGCACGGTGTGTTATTAGTTTTACATATACTGTCAACATGGGCTGTGCATTCAATTCAAATGTCCTTTGTTTTTTGGATTGTTTGTTCCATTCCAGTCCATTCCTAATGCATAAAGTACAATTTGTTGTTGTATATATTTCTCTTTGAGGAAAGAGTTAAAGATTGGTCATTCATTCATTCAATCATTCATTCATTCATTCATTATGGGGTTATTGACATTATTATAATTATTTTTATTTGTGTAAATATACATATACATTTTTTATTTATGTTGATTTTCATGTTTTGTGAAGTGAAGTAGGCCAAAATATTTGCTAATATATAAATGGAAAATAGATTTTTATTGAACTAGAAAAAAAAATGACAAAATAGAAAAAACAATTTAGGTGTTTTTTAAAAACATTGTAATGAATGGTATTTTATTTCTATTTAAATGAATTCTGTCGTAAAGGACATGCAAACACTGCTAAATATTTAGCTATAAACTCTACTGACTGGCTTGTCCCCTGTACAATTGCATATGAGAAATCAAACTTCTTTCCACACACTGAACTTAACAAAAAATATATGTAATTTTTTGTATTTCATTTTTAATTTAATAAATCAGTTTCACTTTAATTTAGCAAGATTTCATTTATGCCCCCACAACTCACTCTGAGCTACTGGATGCGATCATGCAAATATGAAGTAAGGACTGATAAGAGAGAGTTGTTTTAATGGGGTTTAATACCGCACGCGAATGAAAAAAATAATAATAATTCAGCTTTTCCCGGACAGCATAAACATGCGTTCCATGATGATGATGTTACGATGAGTCTCCAGGAGATCATTCAGTGAGTGTGTGTGTTTGTTTACGCGCGCTTAGAGATGTGTGTGTCTGTGGTGCTTTACTGACTCGCTAGGTGTGCATGTCCTGTCGCAAAATGCGGTTAAAAGTCCTTCAAGGTGTTAATAGTTTGACTACAGCGTTTACATATCTGCACTTCAATAATGCGACTAAAATAGGAATACTCCACGTCTTAATTCCATTTGTGTTTACGACGATTATGACTTTCATCATATCTGAAGTGCTATTCCATTGCATGGATACAAACCATAATGTGTGAGGCTGCAGTTGTAGCCTATGTTGGACACGGCACCCGCTGAACTCCAGTGAAAAAAGCGGTTACGTCACACCCACCCGCCCTACCGAGTGACAAGCGCAACTCCGAGGCCAGCCTGGGTTGCCAGGTGTGTGCAAAGCACTTGATTTGCAGATCAAATCCAATCCTGCCTCCAATCTTCAATGCTAATTTCACCCTCACGCTCCATCATAACATCACAACTCACGACACAATTTTTCACCTCAACAAGAAATCTCGTCACGATTTAACCGTCATACGAGATCTTGTCACACCCCTAATATATATATAGGCGCAGTGGGTAGCGCTGTCGCCTCACAGCAAGAAGGTCATTGGTTTGAGCGTCGGCTGGGTCAGTTGGCATTTCTGTGTGGAGTTTGCATGTTCTCCCCGTGTTCGCGTGGGTTTCCTCTCGGTGCTTCGGTTATCCCCACAGTCCAAAGACATTCACTATAGGTGAATTGGGTAAGCTAAATTGTCCGTAGTGTATGTGTGTGAATGGGAGTGTATGGATGTTTCCCAGTGATGGGTTGCAGCTGGAAGGGCATCCGCTGCGTAAAACGTATTCTGGATAAGTTGGCGGTTCATTCCGCTGTGCCGACCCCAGATTAATAAGGGGACTAAGCCGAAAAGAAAATGAATTAATGAATGAACTTTTTTAGTGCACACTGAGAGAATTTGTTTATAGAAGTACACATTTCAAAAGAACAACATTTTTGTACAACATTTATTGATGAAGAAACACTTATTTTTTTAATAATCAAAGGTCATACAAACAAACAGGAACTCTGATTTCATCACATTACATTCACTCATCAAGTAAGTGGGAGCAACAGTTTTAACCGACTTGTATCCTTGTATTCTTGTCCTTTTTATTATATTTTAATTTCACAATTTTAGTAACAATAAAATGAAGAACTATAAATGATCTTTATAGGTGATGGACATCAGCTATAGTACCTCATTTGAAGGAATCTTAAAATCCAGATTTAACAAAGCATAACCTACATGTATACAATAATATATTAATGTTTGTTGTTCATAACTCCCACTAAATGGAAGTAACAGCTTTTTCTTCTTCCTCTTTCATCTTCACATCTTATTTTCACATTTCCTTTTTCCATATTTTCCTGTTGATAAAGCCTGGCATAATGTCTCATGCGGTGTATTGGCTCAAGAGACCCTTAAAGGGATTAGCTCTCAGTGGTCCTGCATCTGTGATGGGGATCTGTGCCACACCGTCATCACTGGCACACAGTATGGCATTCTGACACACTGCCATCACTATATGATGAAGCCCTGCCACCCACAGAAACACTCAAGGAATGTTTGACCATGTGGACACATTTGGACAGTCCCATGATTAACATACTCGCGCTTTACACTTTCCCTTTTAATGGAGATGATGGCTTTGCACCAAAAACCTACCAGGCTGCCTTGACAGAAGTGTAATGTAACTGACACACTCATTACTGGCATGTGCCACACTGTAGGTAATAACATGCACATTATGTGTTCGCCTTCCATATGTCGACAGCATGATTTGAATGGAATCCAATGGAAATTATGTTATTTTTTGTGTTGAAATTGCAGCCTTAGTATTTATGCAGCCAATACAGCATCAATTTGTCTTGGGAATGGTAGATACAAGTCCTGCACAGTGGCCAGAGCCATTTTGAGCCATTCTTCTTGCAGAATAGTGGCCAGGTAACTATGTGATGCTGGTGGAGGAAAATGTTTCTTGACTCGCTCTTCCAAAACATCCCAAAGTGGCTCAATAATATTTAGATCTGGTGATTGTGCAGGCCATGAGAGATGTTCAGCTTTGCTTTCATGTTCATCGAACCACTCTGTCACCAGTCTTGCTGTGTGTATTAGTGCATTATCATAATGTTTAAACCATTGGGTGCACATGGTCTTCCAGAATGGTTCGGTAGTCCTTGTCACGCCCATATATCTCAAGTATTGGGCCTAGGGAATACCATGATATTGCAGTCCAAACCATCACAGATCCACCCCCATGCTTTACTCTGGGCATGCAACAGTCTGGGTTGTTCTTAGGGGCTTCTCCACACTGCAACTCTCCCGGATGTGGGAAAGACAGTGAAGGTGGACTCATTAGAGAACAATGACAAAAAGGTTTGGGTATAGCAGTCCGGCCATGTATATTGACCCTGTGAAGCTCTCGATGAACAGTTTTGGTGGATTTTTGGTGGATATACAGGATTTGTCCATTCTTCAGTATGTCTTCCTTTGCATTTAACAGAAAAAAAAAAACTCAAACAGGTTTGAAGCAAGTGGAGAATGGAGAATCATTTTTGGGCGAACCATCCCTTTAAATCTACAGTGCAATTAAAGTAATTTAGTATTGAAATGAGTTTAAAGCGATCATGAAACATTAGAAGTTAATACCCAAATCTTTTTTAAGAAGACTATGCAAATACGACTGATCCACTTGTTGTTTACCACAGATCATTTTTCCACCATTTTGGCTCCGCTGCCCCAAGTGTATCGCAGTGTTTTCTCTCCGACTGCTCTTTCGAACTGCTTGAACCATGACATCACTTTTGTACACACAGGTGGTCGGCCTGTTAAGCATAATTATTATAATTGCCTCGTTCAGTTACTGATAGCATTAGACACCCTTAAATAGCCCTTTTTAAATAGAAAGGATCAACTGAACTAAATATTTGCTAGCAATAAAGAACACCAGAGTAAAAAAATAAACAGCCTTTCTTCAGCCTTACAATTTTAAACCATGGTGAATAAATTATTTCTCAAATCACACAAGACCAAAATCTCCGCTTACTTCACGAAATTAATTTTTTCTCTTGTCTCAAGGCAGAAAAGCACCTGGAAAATGTCATTGTCATGTCAGATGACAAAAATGTCACCCTTTGTTTATCCTGAATAAGCAATAATTGCCAATAATTGAAGCTATTAGCGGGTATTAACCGAGCACTTGTGTGGCACTCGGCGGGTTATTCTCCTCTATGCCAACTCATTAAAGCTAAACAGCATTTAAGTTCGGCAGCATATTTAGTTCATTATTCTTTTAATTGCTTGTTTATGTGTAGTAATTACAACCACGGGTGACACAAAGCCTTAGCACTGCACATTCAAATAGAAATCCAAAATCAGACAAGGCAATTATGGCAGAAATGGCAGAGGGCAGACAGACGCACCCCTTCCCTCATTTCCCTCTGAAGCCAGTCAATAAACAATCTGCATATCTTTAGTCCATCAATATTTAATAGCAGCCAGCTAAAGGGCTCCTCTCTCAGGCTCAGTCAGGTTTGATGTTTGATGCTTTGAAATGTGCCACAGACAGCAGTCACTCGGTCCCCAGAGGGGTTTGTGTGTGCTGTGTGTTTGTGTATATGTGTGCACCAGAGTGTGTATGTGTACATACTGTTCTTTTGAAAGCTTGTGGTAATGTGTGCATTTCTAGGTTATCTAGCATGAATTTCACCATACATTTCACACCATATGTTTAATATAAAAATTAAATAAAAAAATTTCTCCACAGTCCATGTTTATCCTTTTCAAGAATCACTAATTTGACTAGTTTTGACAGTGATGTCTAAGTTTAAGCAGCTATCATATTATTTTTATATTATCATTTGCATTTAGTACCCCCCATCATTGTCTTCAGCGTTTTTGGTATGTACAGTCTAATTATGATTTATTTAGTTGCCAAAATGTAATTGCTCCCTTTTGTTAAAATTTTATGTCGATACAGCTAATTAATTAATTAACAAACAAAAAGATACATAGGAAAATACCTTTATTGTTTATAAAAAAAAACATTTAAAAAAGAAATATTACTGTAATATAGTTTCACTGTAAAATAATAGGTAACATTTAATTTTAAGTCTCAATTCACTCTATTAACCTATTAAGTTATTATTGTTTATTAGCTCTAAAATATGAAATTATTCTGCATCCCTAATCCTACCCATAACTTAACCCAAATACTATGTTACTAACAATTAATAAGCAGCTAATTAGTAGTTAATGGTTTGTTAATAGTGTGAATCGTGACAAAATAAAATGTTATGCAGTCATTGTCCACAACATTCCTTGAAGTTGACTTTTCCAGTTCTTTGTGATAAGTATTTGTTACTTACTTACTCCCAGGGCCATTTATGTCGAAGTTGATATTTAGCCGCACCATATTATATAGCCCAACGCTCAACCCCCAACCTGAAGGACCAGGACATACACACATACACTACGGACAATTTAGCTTACCCAATGCACCTACAGCACGTCTTTGGACTGTGGGGAAAACCAGAGCACCCGGAGGAAACCCACGTGAACACGGGGAGAACATGCAAACTCCACACAAATGATAAGTATTCATTAAGAAAAAAAAAATCTGTAGCTTACAAATTGTACCCAATAAAATCATTTTCCGATATTATAAATACAATGAACCTCTGGAACACATATGAGTTTAGTTTTTAATATATTAAAAGTAAGATGTATGTTTGTCATTTACATGTGTTTAGAAGGAATTGTGTAAGTAGCCAAACAATGACAGTAATCAAATTAGTATATGTGCAAAATTGAAGGAATAGTGCATATGTCTTTTTTATGTCAGATTAATACAGTGAGAGTAGATTTAAATTTTATCCTGGCATTTTCCATGCTGTATAATGGTGTTTGATAGTGGCTTTTATTTTGAAACTTCCAAAAGTGCATAAACTGTCATAATACTAAGCCATATACATGCAGCCAGGGGGTTAATGCGTGTCTTACTGTATAAAGCAGATCGATGTGTTTTTTAAACGTTTTGTGCGACCGATGTGTGCAACACATGACACATGCCGTATGACGTAATACATATTCATAGCGGAAGGTGCCGGAATAGACACATCTCATGAGAACCCCTTAACACAATTTGTTTACCACAGAAGACCACAAATAAGAAACTAGTCTGCTTGCTGTTATTGTAATTAAGAGATAGTTCACTCAAAAATGAAAACTATTTATTCACTATTTACTATGCCTCAAGTGATTCCAAACACACACACACACACACACACACACACACACACACACACACACACACACACACACACACACACTCACACACACACACACACACACACACACACACACACACACACACACAC
>CAIGQV010017386.1:2539236-2569228 GCA_903798115.1 Danio jaintianensis
ACACACACACACACACACACACACACACACACACACACACACACACAATCTGTAACCATTGACTTCCATAGTAGGAAAAACTAAAACTAGGGAAGTTGGTGGTTACTGGTTTCCAACATTTTTCTAAATAACTTATTTTGTCTTTAACAGAACAAAGAAACACAAACAAGTTTGACAAGTGAAGGATGAGTGAATGATGACAGAATTTTAAGTTTTCAGTGGACTGTCCCTTTAAGTCATATATTACTTTTATAATGCCACATATATGTGTCTACCTGTCTTGCATCATTTGCCATATGTCATACACTGTTAACAAGTTCCTGTAGAATCTACAGTGACTTACTGGCAGCAGTTTGCTGTAAATCAGTTTCAGCAAAAATACTGTATTTGCATTTATATGTAGCACCATATATATATATATGTATATGTGCAGTAAGTTTCACAGTGCAACTTTAAAATACAGTAACATACCGCATAACTGTCCTACGGTAAAATACAGCTCATATTACAGTTAAATACTATGCAATTTACATAAAATTGTTAACAGTGTATATATCAGTTGTGCATAACCATATTGTGTCACAATCTGAATTTATAGTTTAAAATTTTGAAATAAATATACATATATTTTTACAAAAACACATTGATTATGGGGTCATTTTCATTTTTGGGTGAACCATTTGTTTAAGTGAACCCCTACCTGCAATTGTAAATCAAGTGATGAAACACTTTTAATAAATTAAATCATCGTCAATTAATTGTGTGGTTCCTCTTGTTTGACAATCACTACTCTAAATGGTGTGCATGTGAAATATTGTATTGTATTCAAAAGGTTGGACAGTCCACTCCACTGTGCGCTGCTTGTACTGCAGTGTTCGTAAATGATGTGTGACTATGTATCTGTTAGCAAGTGTGTGTGTGTGGCCGAGGTGGTGTTAGCATTAGCCTGAACTGAATTTTAACGATCAAAACAAATGAGCCACTTCAGACCTGCAATTAGGGGACAGTCATGGCTGTGTGTCGCCTCTAAATGAGCAACATGACGGGCTCTTTACCCCCTCTGGAGAAAACCTCTGCCCCTGGAGAAGCCTCATTAACTGGGCTGGGTTATGGGGGGAAAGGGACTGACGAGGCTCTTTAAAGCGCAATAACCCTGGAGAGCCAGGGCTTGAACCCGTTCCATATAACGCACTGCATTAGTTCAAGGCGTTGCTGTCAATCATCTTTTCTTGTGACTCTCATTTAATGGCTAATGGTTTGTGTCTGGATCCAAGGTGGACAGCAATGTTTCATGGATTTTACATCCTTTAACCATAAGCAATATTGCATTGAAGAGTGCATCAATAAAGCATCTTTCATGATGTATTTGACTCTGTTCTAAGATACACTTTTAAAAAAAATGCAAACGGTACAGTAAAAATACCTTGGTTATTTACCATACTATGGTGAAACAATGTATTATAGTAACACTTTAGTTTAAGTAACAATTCTCACTGTTTACTTGTACTTATAAAGTACCTATTATGCAATGTTCTTATTCTACATATCTAATCCTAACTATTATTACTACAACACACTGATAAACTTCGCCATACCATGTTTTTTGCACCGTTTTTTTTCACAGTCTTTACAGTGAACTGATGCTTGAGTTTGGTTACGGGGATATCATCTGACACTATCAATCAACATTTGATTAGAAAAGAACAATTGTACTCTCATCAGCCCACATTTCTCTTTTGGACAGTTGATGTGTTTCTTGGCAAATTTTGACAGGTTCTGCATATGCTGTTTTTTCCAGCAGTGATTCTTTATGGTGGCTTCTTGGTGACAGCTGAGCTTCCATCAAATGTCTTCTGACTGTCACTGTACTTACAGGTCTTTCGAGATCATCTTTCATCTGTCTGGAGGTGATGATTGGGTGAATCTTTGCCATTCGGACTATTCTGTAATCCATTGTAACTGTAGTTGCTCATATTCTTTTGTGTGTTTTGGGTTTTTGTTACCCTTTTAAAGTGTACTGGAGATCATGTCAGATGAACATGAACAACTTATAATTTTCTCTACTTGTACAACATTTTACTTCAATTACATTGTTCTTCAATGTTCGAAACGACATATTTTATGTCATAATTTAGAAAAATATATATATTTTAAAACAAATGTGACACATTTCTAGGGCTGCACGGTGGCGCAGTGGATAGCACGTTCGCCTCACAGCAAGAAGGTCGCTGGTTCGAGCCTCGGCTGGGTCAGTTGGCGTTTCTGTGTGGAGTTTGCATGTTCTCCCCGTGTTGGCGTGGGTTTCCCCAACAAGTCCAAAAACATGCGGTACAGGTTAATTGGGTAGGCTAAATTGTCCGTAGTGAATGTGAGTGTGTATGGATGTTTCCCAGGTATGGGTTGCAGCTGGAAGGGCATCCGCTGCGTAAAACATATGCTGGATAAGTTGGCGGTTCATTCCGCTGTGGCGACCCCAGATTAATAAAGGGACTAAGCCGAAAAGAAAATAAATGAATGAATGAATGTGACACATTTCTGACCTTCCTCCTTTATAAAGGAACATTAATGACATCTGCTACTATTTTGAACACCCCTTTTCAAACCTTTGGCCAATAACTCGCAAAAACGAGTGGCGCAAAAACAGCAGGCCGGACATTACAGTTGTGTTTGTAGTCTTTCCATTACACAGCTTAGTTTACACAAATAGTTTAATTGCAATGCACAAATATTACTATTGATATTAAAATAATTCAAGTGGTTACACATGTTGTACTACATTCAATCAAAATTGAATCTAACATCAAACAATGTTTGATTGAGATGAGGATCTACAGGAACATGGTTGAGAACCACTTGTCTAATGTATGAGATTTGTAAGTAAAAGCCATCAATTATATGTTTTGTATTTGATTATAGACCATGTTTTGTGGACATGACACTTAAAAATGTATTCATACCCCAGTACAGGTTAAGATAAAGACAGTTAGGTATGTTCCCACTTTATCACTTAAATATATAGGTATATTTCACTGTAATATGGTATTTGGCAGCATTATATTAAATTTTTTTTATACATTCTCATCTCCAGCCAACTCCAGTCCTCGAACCAACCCATTGTGTAGTTTCAGTTACTGTAGCTCAAAATTATTCGGTTTATTTCAATACAAATGTCACTGTTGAAGGATGGCACACTGTAGGGCAGCTCCACAAAGGGAACAATGGCAACGAACCAAAGTTCCACCAATTGACGTTAATGGAAAACCAACTTTGGGAGAAACCAGGCTCAGTCGGGTGACCAGTTCTCCTCTGGCCAAATGGAAAAGAGACAAAGCTGCAGTCTAGACAGTGGTGGATGATGTCGCTGGCCGTCATGATAAAGGCAACTGTCATGATAAAAGGCCTTCTGTCTCCATGCTGCAACTACAGTGCATCCAGAAAGTATTCATAGCCCTTCACTTTTTCCACATTTTTTTATGTTACAGCCTTATTCCAAAATGGATTAAATTCAAATTCAAATTCAAAATTCTACACACAATACCACATAATGACAATGTAAAAAAAAATGTTTTTTTAATTGTTGCAAATTTATTAAAAATAAAAAAACCTGAAAAATCACATGCATATAAGTATTCACAGCCTTTGTCAATACTTTGTTGATGCACCTTATATAGCTATTATTATTGACACTATGAAGAAAAATCAACCACCATTTTACTGGTGGTATAAATGGGACATAAAAAATGTTATACTCCTGTTTTTAATCTGTTTTATCTGCTCATCATTCAGCTCTTTTCATACTACTGCATCTTCAAAGCTTCACGTAGGACTCAATAACCCAAACTATTTCAAAGTTATCCATATAACTGTTTTGAAGACATATGGAAATTGTATGACATAAACCAACCTTGTGTCTTCACCACATTTGTATTCATAAACATTGCACGCAAACTCTGGGTAGCGTATAGGCAGGGTTTAATTAGACTAAACATATGTCAGCAGGAAGAAATCTGTTTATTTTAACCAGAGAATCTAATTTTTGTCACAGTCTGTTTGTATTTGAGGACTTTCGAGCTGATTTGCATTTTCTGCTGCCTGTGTGTTCCTCCCTGTATCCAGTTCCTCTTTTCTTTGGTTCTGGTTGTTACTGATTATGCTCACCTGTGCCCCATTTGGGGTCTTCAATTAAAAATGTATGCATTTATATACCCGTTTGGCTAAAGCCAGGTGTACACGGTGCAAATTCTGATGGTTGGAAGATGTGAAAATCTTTTAGACGCAGTGACATACGAATTTCGAACCAAACACATGAAATTTCAAGGCAAAAGCATGGACAGAGGAAGACATTGCTTTGATTGCTTTCAACCAATATAAACTATTATATTTGATGACCCGTCATGCATGTCACATTATCCAGCACTCTCTGTTCAGTGAGTTTATCCTCCTGATTGGTCAACTTCAGATAGATTGACAGTTCGGCTTGTTCAACAACACACACACACACACCTCACAAATTCAAGCCAACAGCTCCCACACTTGTGAGCTGCTCAGCTGATTAGTTCTCCTGACACAGTTTGAGGCATGAAGAGCATCAAGAATTTCCATGTGACTTCTCCTGATGAAAAAAATAAATAAATACGGACAAGTACGAGCTCGCATAACAGCAAAAATCTCACCATGTACACCCACCTTTAGTTCATTATCATTCATGTTACTTTGCAGGAATAAAAAAAAAAAACCCACCATATTACACTTTAGGATCCACTACAGCAAAATGTAGTAAATTATACAATACTGTATTATATAAAAGTATTTACTATCTTACTCCAGCATACTATAATATTAACTATAGAGAATTGATAGACTGTAGGAAACACTGTAGTATACTTTACACATTACTGTAAGCTAGTCGACTGTGCTATAGTGTATCATATTATACTATTTACCAAATTACAGGTCATTTTAGATCATCTTTCATCTGTCTGCAGGTGATGATTGGCTGAATCTTTGCCATTCAGACTATTCTGTAATCCATTTTAACTGTAGTTGCTCATATTCTTCTGTGTGTTTTGGGTTTTTGTTACCCTTTTAAAGTGTACTGGAGATCATGTCAGATGAACATGAACAACTTATAATTTGCTCTACTTCTTGTACAACATTTTACTTCAATTACATTGTTCTTCAATGTTCGGAACGACATATTTTACATCATAATTTAGAAAAAAACTATAATTTAGAAATTTACCAAATTATTTTGTTTGTTAAAGTACGCTTTTTTGTAAATGTACTTTACATGCCATACTATACAAAAAACGTGTTGCTTTATGGAAACTAGAGGTGCTAATGGGGAATGGTGTTCCAGTGTTTATTATAATGTAGCAAAATGATTTACAAAAATTCATCTTTTTAGCAAACACTCAGGGAAAATCTGTCTTTGGATTAAAACGGAAATATCAAATACATCAAAACATGACTAAATTTAAAGGTTATGGAAATTTGCCCCTGAATACCCATGTATTCTCTTATTGTAGGCACTGTAAAAAGGGTAAAGGTTATCACACATACAGTACAGTATAATATAACTAAAGGAAATGTACTATAGTACTTAATGTAGTAATTTGTTTATTGTACTATAGTAGTTACTATAACAAGTGTAGTAGAATTACCACAACAAACATCACTGCAATTTACTCGATCATTTACAAGTAATGTCAAAAACACTGCATTATTTATTACATGACATTTATTACATTCTATATTACATTTACTCAAATACTATAGTGCTTTTTTATATCCCCCCTAATATAACCCCCCTGAAAAAAAATCCTTCAGCGCTATATTTTTTTCCTAAAAGATGTATGAACAGTACCTTTTATGTTAGCACACACACAAACAAACAGTTGAATGCAACACCATTCAAAGTGATAGTGTGTGCAAACACGCATGCTCAGCACATATGAACAAGAAAGATTCATCCAGTGTCTGCACTTTTTCTATCCAAATCTAACATTTGGAGATAAAAAGCGCATACATGAAAATCAGTAAATATGAAAATGTATTCTTTATTGTTGTAGTTTTTTTTTCCGCATTTTTATTCTGACTACAGAACAATAGTTCAGTGTTGATATCTTGAGGACAAAGTAATGCATGTGCAAGCCATGTGAACTTCTCTGAATAAAATCCTAATACTAGTACATTAAAAACATGTTTTTGTACTGTTTATTAGTATTCCAATCAGTCTTGGTGGCTGGTTTTTGGTCTGCTAATGAGGAGCTTTAGCAGTTAGAGCCATCAAGATTGTGTTTGAACATTCCACATCCACATAACTGTGAAATATAAGAGCGATTCCCGTCTTTGTGGAGTCGAGGCTTGTTGTGGATTTGACCCACGTACACCAGCTTCAGCACTCCTAGGGAGCGACATTGATAGCTTGCGCACCAGAGGGAAGCTGTCTATTAACATTTAAATGATCTTCCTCAGAAAGAGATAATATTATGAAAGAAAATGAAGAATTAGTGTAATACTCAGGTCTTAGCTGGTTGGAACGAGCTCTCACTCGCTTTTGGAAGGTAATAAGTGCCTCCCAATTACGCCTAATGAATTCTAATGGGCCTTCGCCATTTACAGTTCATCTATGCCCAGTATGGGGGCTCTTGGTCTTATTTTTTACATCATTAACTAGTGACTGATGGGGAAGTAATCATTTTGCCACTTTCTAATGAATGCAAATATATTGTGTTTCAAATGCCGTAGCAATCTTTAGTTTGTTAACTTGCCTTTGAATAGTTGATAGAAAATAGTAATTGTAAACTAAAATCTGGGTCAAATATATGTAAAACCAGAACTGCTGGGTTAGAAATGACATTTTTAAATAATTAAAATTAGAGATGTAAGAGAATATTAAATTAAATTACAGATGTAAGAGATTATTAGAGAATAATTTAAAAATGTAACCCAGTGACTGATTTCAATTTTTTTTAACCAATTGTCATTTTGTCACTTTATTTTAATATGCAATTCATACTATTAACAGACCATTACTTCAAACGACAAAAGACTTTAAACTCAATAAACTACTACCCATGTATTCTCTTATTGTAGGCACTGTAAAAAGGGTAAAGGTTATCACATATACAGTACAGTATAATATAACTAAAGAAAATGTACTAATATCTTTTTTTAATTTAGAAGAAATGTCATCAGCAGTTTACACTTTATTTTAATATGCAATTCATACTATTAACAGACCATTACTTTAAACGACAAAAGTCTTTAAACTCAATAAACTACTATTGAACTGCTTATTGATGGTTAATATGGTAGTATTTGGGTTTAAGTATTGGGTAGGATTAATTACTTACTTACTTACTCCCAGGGCCATTTATATCGAAGTATTTTATATATATATATATATATTTAGCCACACCATATTGGTGTTTTGTAACGTTTAGTCTTTATAGCGTTGTTAGCCCTACGCTCAACCCCCAACCTGTAGGACCAGGACATACACGCATACACTGCAGACAATTTAGGTAAAACAATTCACCTAAAAACCGGAGCACCCGGAGGAAACCCACGCCAACACGGGGAGAACATGCAAACTCCACACAGAAATGCCAACTGACCCAGCCGGGGCTCGAACCAGCGACCTTCTTGCTGTGAGGGGACAGCGCTACCCACTGCACCACCGCGTCACTTATTGGGTAGAATTAGGGTTGCAAAATAATATCCTACTTCATAAGTTCTAATAAACAGTTAATATTTTAATAACCTATTAGTAATAACCTTAATAAGCCAGTAGTAAATGGTGTGAAATGTTATTTAAGCTAAAGTGTTACCCAACATTTTTCTCAAACACAAATATAATTTTTAAAATAGACTCTGTTTTTTCCATAGATGTATCAACATCTCTAAATATTCTATTTAGAGCTACTGACACTAAATATTTCTGTCTCTCATGCTTCATTACAGTTTTCTTATGTTTTCATTGTTTATGTTGGCCTTGGGTGACGCAGGCCATATGCTGTGTGTTGAGCAGTATTTGGTTAAACATCAGTGAATGACCGGCAGCTGAGATGTGATTCACTGTGTCCTTTGTTCTGTTGAGTAAGCTGGATCATAGAGAGGCTGTGGGGAGAAGACGGGCTCCGATTAGACAGCATTGGAACACTGCCATCATATGGAGGAGGTGGAAACTATAGCCTTCATTTCAGAACAGAGAAGTGATGACTGAAGACTGTTAAGAGAAAGTATATATTTACTCGTAACAGTCTTCAGTCATTGCTTCTTTGTTCTGAAATGATCCCAGTGAAGGCTATCTAGCAACATATGTTTACAAAAAGAGAGGATTTCAAAAATTATTATTTAGAAAAATGTAAGACTCGTAAACAGTAAGTCCTAAATGATTTTTACTAAGGTATTACATTTTGTATCATATTTTCATTATACATGTATATTTGGCGAAGGACATGTTCGATTTTTTTTTAATTATTGATTTATTTGTGGCATGCCACTTCATTTGTTGTCATTTCCGTGCTCACTATCCGCCCTTTTAATTGGTCAAACTCATAATACAACTAAGACTGCTTAATTGTGCTGTCTTATACAATAAATATAGTTAAAGTGTCACTGATATACAGTAACCGGTGAAAACTGGCGATGAGATCTTACAATGTATGGAAAGGGTTTTAAAATGTTTTGAATTTGCTGCCTTAATTCCTGTATAGACCATTTTGAGGGATGTAAACAAAAACAATGGTCCCAACGTATTTCCTGTTTTATATTTTTAATTTCTAGAGCTTCTGAGAATCCAAAAAGAGCCACATATTGATAAATAATGTTATGATAGCTGTTTTAACATTAAGTTATGATTGAATTGCCTCTTGTTACTGTTATGAAATGGTTTGATAACAAGCAGGAAGTGTTCATGGGCCATTGACATGACCACATTGAAATAGTCTATATACACTGAAGTAATTTCACAATTTTATTGTCTTTGAAATAGCAGTTATGTTTAAGTGTGTGTATGTGTGTGTTAACTGAAGTCATGCTTTATACCATTATATATAAGCACAGTTCCTCAAGGGAGCAAGTTTACTCTGCATAAAAACAAATCAACAATGAAACACATCTGTCTAATTGTGATGTCAAGCTTTTTAAACTTTTATGTAGCTTTAATTTGCTCAGGTATTGCTTCTCTTTAGTTTCCCTGTTGCATTAGCTATGTCGATTCAGAATTAGCATCCTAGCTATTAGCTTTGGAATGGATTTCACTTAAAATAGAGGAAGAAAGCTTTAATTAGCATGCTAATCATGAATCAAGTAAGCATTTCTAATCTGATTAACCAAATGGAATTGTTTTTTCTTTTATCTAGCTAATTAATATTCTGTAATTAAACAAAATCCAGCGTATGTAGCATTTGGTGCTTTTATAGTGCTTTTCATTACCTATAGCACCAAAGGCTTTCGCTAATTCCAGCAAATGGCTAGAAAACACTTGTAGATTAAAAACACGGTTAGCTGTTACAGTAACTATATGCTACAAACATTTTGTTTGCTACAAATGACTCTAGTTTTTTCATTAAATTTAGCTTCACTCTCAGATGAAGCCACGGTGTTGTTGTTTTGCTTTAAGTGAGTGTCTTTTGATTTCGCGTCTCCATTAGACGACGGAGCACCATTGTGGATAGCAATGCTAATGAACTCTGGTGTCTCCACACGGTGATGGAGTGCTCGCAGTGACAAATCCTTTATTCAGCGGCGCTAGCCTTGATGTATAGCGCAATTTCCACTTTTTTTATTTAATCTATAACTTAATTCCAACAAAGTAATAAAATAACCTGAAGGCACCGTGCAGCAATCGTTTAGTGATGTCTGCTCAGATGATGTGAGTGGCCTCTAAATGCGCATTGGTACTGTTTTATGGCTCAGTGGGTTAGCAGATAGATGCTTATCACCATGTCAGATCCCAGCTCTCCTTAGCCGCCATAGAGGTGATGGGATTGTTTTTAGGGTCAGTAGAGGATATTTGTAGATGATTTAATGCAGTTAACCTAGTGAGCAGCTTGAAATAAAGGTGGTGGTGGTGGAAGATGATTTCAAATATGAACATAAAGCCACAGCATTGATTTGGGTGTCATATGTTAATATTACATATATGCAGGGCCAGACATAATCTGTAGACTTTTTTTGCTAATTCAGTGCAGAATTTTGATTAAAAATATATATATATAGAAATATGTGTATTTTATGCATTTATTTGAGAGTGTAAGAGCAGAAAACCTAACAGCAAACCTATAACACATACAAAAAATAGAATAAAAATCCAATTAGAATCGCTTGTTTTTTTAAATAATAATAATAATAATAATAATAATAACATGAACTACAGCAGCTCCCCTGATCTACTAAAAGACAGAACATATTACTTTACAAATTGTATTGCACATAATTTATCTAAACATTGCCTATTATTATAAAAACTGAATATTATAAAAACTTAATATTATAAAATATCTGCATGCACAGATTCTCTTTGGGCCTACATATATGTAATGTTAATTTTACATGAAAAAAAATGTGGTTTCACAACAAAATGTCATTTTTGTGGGAATGTTGCTATTTGGGTGCTAAGCTTGTCATTTTATTTAGTATGTTGTTAAGTGGTTTCTAAGGTTCTCTTGTTGGTTGTAAGGTGGTTGCCATACATGTAGGATCTGTTTATACCTGCGCACTTCATGTGTTATCTACAGGTGAATCATAAATAGCCTATAATATGCTCTCACATTTTATTTTATTTTTATATTTTAGGATAAAAAAAATGTACATATTGTATGTGGTTACAGAAACCAGATGCATTTAGACTTGTCCAATTTCATCTGGCATGTGTCCCAGACCCCTTAATGAAGTGGAAGCCCTTTTTACTATAGATTTGCTATCCGATCAGAAAAGGAAGGGACTAGGAGTAAACAGCCCCTAGATGGCAACCATTTCTAATATCAGCATGTCTGCCATCTTGGAAGTTTGTAATATTATAGTGAATAATTGAACTAATTAAGAGTTACACCACTGACCTTTATTCAAATATGTTTGTGAATGTGGGAAACAGAAAATTAGGCTCATGTGAATTCCACTGTGTTTCAAAAGATCAAAGTTAGCAAACAAATTTGTATAACATATTAGCAAACAATTTGTATTTATTGTTTTATTTTCTAATATATTTTGCATATATTAAATGTTCAACTAGTATGTTTTTTATGATTTGTTCAGACAGTATGATATGACTATGGTGCTGGAGGGAGCTCACCTCAGTCACTGTGCATTACTATTATAATGTACACTAAAACTGGATACTGGATGGATGTAACTTACTGTTCATGAACTTGTTTTTAATAAATGTGTTACATTGTTTATTTCAATATTCACATTTTAGTAGTTTTAATATTTTGAAATCATGGGCAAATGAACAAAAATGAAAGAATACATTAGTTTAAGGTGTTTCCCAGTACTGGGTTTCGGCTGCTGCATAAAACATATGCCAGAGTAGTTGGCGGTTCATTCCGCTGTGGCGACCCCTGATAAATCAGGAACTAAGCTGAACGAAAATAAATAAATAATTCACAAGATCTCGTGAGATTAAATCGCTTTCTCGTTAAGGTGAAAAGTTGTCTCGTGAGTTGAGATGTTAGCACGATAAAGCATGAGGGTAAAATTAGCATTAAAGATTGGAAGCAGGATTGAATTTGAACCGCAAATCAAGTACTTTGCAGACACCTGGTAAGGCTGGCCTCTGTGTTGCACGTAACTCGGTTGGGCAGGCGGGTGTGACGTAACCGCTTTTTTTTTCTCACTGGAGTTCAAAGGCTGCTGTGTTATTCATGTCCAAGCAGAGGCTGCAACTACAACTGCAGCCACACAAATTAACCACGGACATTACCACACGATGGAATGTCACATTAGATGTGCTGAAAGTCGCATTATTAAAGTGCAGTACAGATATGTAATCACTGCAATCAAACTATTACCATAGTGTAGGACTTTTAGCTGCATTTTGCGACAGGACAGTTCACACAGCTGTTTGACAATATTCTCTGCACCAATCACATCTCTAAGCGCACACACATACTGAACTGCTGGAGACTCAACATACCTGCCTTCATCATTACCAAACATGTTTATGCTGTACGGGAAAAGTGGACATTTTCTTTTCATGGTTCAAGTGACCAAATTTTTTTTTTCTCCCATGTGGCACAGATGGAATATGGCCCATGTATGTGTAAGCAGGAAAACAATCACATGGTGTCTGATTTACTCAAATCAGATTTAGGCCTTATTCATATCATATGTGAAAATGTATCCGATATGAATCGTAACCGTGACCTTGTGTCTGCAGTGTAAGCTGAATTTTCACTCTGACGCTTTCTTTTCAAAACAGACTTCAGCAGAGTCCCAAACCTTAAATCTTATATACTAGGACAAAAAAAAGCTTTTATATCACCATGTAGCACAAGTATTTGAGCATGTTTAATGAGAGAGAGAGAGAGAGAGAGAGAGAGAGAGAGAGAGAGAGAGAGAGCAACATCGGCCTCACAATATAAACTAATATAAAACTATTGCATACATCACGTGCATAAATCACGCCATGAACATGACATCAAAATAGCAACTGGTTTAAAAAAGCCTAGATTAAAAGATGGCAAAATGAGAACTTTTCTGTCATAAACTATAGCAGAACAACTTGTCAAAAAGAAAAGAAAAAAATAAAACCATGTGAACAGAATAAATACAGGAATGGAGAAAAGAGCGCATTTTTATTATCACCTGTCAGTCAGCGCCCGTTCTTTTTTTTCTGATCATTGTGCCTTTTACCGTGTGCAGTGTAAATGCAGACAATCGGATACGAGTCACCTTTAAAAGATGATAAATGTAAGCAGGTCATCAAAAAATCGTATACTGTCACAAAATCCAAATTGACCATCAAGATCTGCAATGTAAATACTCTGAAATTCTATAGGGTAAAAGCCAGTCAGTAGAGTTTGCTATTTTCCATTTATATATTAATATTTTGCAGTGTTTGCATGTTCATTGCATAGAATTCAATATAAACTAATATAAAACTATTGCATACATAAAATGATATGCTTGTTCATTAAAATGCAAGTAAATTCATTACAAGTAGATAAAAAAAACAGCTAAATTGTTTAGAATTTTGTGATTTTTTTTTTTTTTTGGAATAAAAATCTATTTTCCATTTATAGATTAGAAAAATATTTGAATTCTAAGACTGTTCCATTCATATGTTTCATCATTAAGGATTTCTTTAAAATAATGTAAAAATCTAATCTCGTCTCTTTCTCGTGAACCCAATCTCGTGTCTCGTCTCGTCTCGCCACACCCCTAATTTATACACATAAAATGTTATTTATACACATAAAATGTTATGAATTATACAAGCCATGCTATATGGAAACTATTTTGTTTATTTTTCCCACAACTAATTGAAGAAACAAACTAGTACAATAGCAATGACATTTACACATAAAACATCTTTAATGCACAAAAACTGTTCACCTGCTCTTTATCGCCACCCTACAGGTAAGATCAATTAATGGCAACATAAGACCACCACAGCGCCAGCCTTAGCCACCCAGCAATTCAAGAAGTCTTGTACCCTATTTATCAGCCTCTGAGAGACTGGGAATGGGATTGGGATTTGTCTTACCCATATCCTGACCCACTGAACATTCCCAAGGTGCCCTACCCAGAGGTAAAAAAGCCCTTTAGCTCTCGTCAACAGCACACCTCTTATTCTCAGAGGGCCTCCCCGGGGAGGATTCAATTAACCAGTCAGTGCGTTTGGGACGATTTAATCCCCGAAGCCTCATTTATCTCCATAGCCACACATCGCAAAGGCCAGACTCTGGAAGAGCACCGCCCTGGATTAGTGCTCCACGCTCTGCACATTATATACAGTGCTCTTCACAGCTAGCCGATTAGACAGGAGCATATTCAACATGCGGGATTAACCCTTGCTACCTGTGTATACAGGACAATAGCAGAGACGTGCTCAGTTCTGATATGCAATGGGATTTCTAGAATAGTTAAAAATGTTGAGTGGCTATGGGCCTTTTTTGACAATATGTACCAATCACCAATAAAACAGAAAAAGAAAAGAGAATCACCTAGGACATTGAAACGCCCAAATAATAACTGGAATATATGGAATAAAAATGAATGTCATTTGCTAAAATCAAGCATGAATTATGTGGAACATATTAAAATCACTACCCAAAACAGCTCTAAATAGCAGATGTAAACACAGTCTCTTCTCACACAGAAATAAATCAAATAAACGGCTCTTGTGCAAATATGTGATTTTTGAACGTTTTTAACATCATGTGATCAAATTAATTTATTTTTCAAATGAAAATGCTATTAGTTATGTGATTGAAACAGCAATAAGGACATCAATTATTACTTTGCAGACAAAGGTGACAAGTACAGTAAATGACGCTCGCATTTGCTTTCTGAATGTGCCTTGCAACACTTTAAAATACCTTGTCAGCATTTCGTATGGCATGCATTCATCCAATTAGTGTACATTTACAGTATGTCCTTGTTGTTCACATTGTGCTGGATAGACCTCTAAATTCCCTCAAAGGGTGTTTTAAACTAAAATTATTTCTGGTTCCTGCAGTGCAAACACACCAAAAAAGTGGGTACTTCTGCTAATAGTTCTAGGAACTGTGAAAAAGTTCTTCCAGTTTGACATAGGATGAACTATAAATGAACCAGAAGCAGGACACTATGTTACAATACATGACTGTAAATGTGAGCTCACAGTTTGAAACAAACATCAAAAATATGCATCAAATATTTGTTTGTGTGATTAAAGGAATTTCTGGTGCTGTTTTGACTCTTTTACACATTTTACACATTTTTCACAAGCTATTACGATTGTCTATCTACACATATAAAACAAACACATTTTAGGCAGTATTAATTAATCCATCGATCCATCCATCCATCCATCCATCCATCCATCCGTATTTTTCAGTTTAGGCTTAACATTTTTAGTTTTAACACAAAAAAAAAAAGACTAAATGTATAATTTTCTTATGTCCATCTTATCAAGATTTATTTAATTTAATTTAATTTAATTTAATTTATTTTTATTTTATTTTATTTTATTTTATGCCAGATGTTTTTCGAAAAAAATCCAAAAGAGATTGTAATCATATTGTCTATGTTGTTTTGTTTACTTAATGAACTAGACCTTAAATATAATTTGCAATTGTTTAGATTTATCCTTTGTAGGAAGCCAACCAATGGCCTTAGTGTTGTCGTTAAACATGACTGAATCTTTATAATAGTACCAGTTTTAAATTAAATGCAAATGTCTCATTCATTATTTCAAATTTTGAAATGTATTTATTTATCTACTTATTTATTTACTATATATATATATATATATATATATATACATACACATTTTAATATATATACAAAAATTATGAAATAGTCTGCATGTGTGATACATGATTTTGTGGACACATCATATGAAAAAGGCTTCTCTATTCTCCTGGGACTGCTACATAATCCTATGATTTGTCTGCTTGCAGCTTTAAATATGAGAGGATCTCGTCGTCATGTCCTCCTTATACCTGGATCTACATTTTAATGGGCTCATTACTGCCTGGGCTGTTGAGTGGCAGAGTGAAGTCTAAATAGGCGCTCTCTTTCCTCAAAGGATATGATCCAGGCTGCTTCAGTGCATGTGTTTGTAGCCCATGGCGAGCCAGCCCTTTAATCCATTTTTCCACCTTGTCTTTGTGTTTGGGGCAAAACCATGTGAAGCTATCGATAAGAGCAGCCCAGCAGGGGTTAAAGCAGCATTCATCTCCAGCCCCTGCCCCAATCTAACATGAAATATTCAGCAGGCCAATTGAGTATTATTGTTAATACCTGGCTGCACATACTGCTGAAATATTAATTAGCAATATGGTTGCTATAATTTGATTTAAACAGAAATAAGTTTGAGAACTGCAATTAAAGTCACTGAAAGTGGATTTAACAGTGCTATTATTCACTGCAGATATTGTACAGATATGTAGCTTTACACCAGAAAAAAATAGATGCTTGGCCTGATTAGCAAAATGCATGATTTTTTATTTTATTTTTGTAACTGATTGGGTCAGGGAGTTTGACGCTTGCAACTTCCCCTCTGTTGTATTGAAGAATACAGTTCATAAATAAAAGTTATATTGGTGTGAATTCATTAACAAATTAATTGGATTATTATTGCATCAACTATTAGTTAATAATAATAATAATAATAATAATAATAATAATGGGCTGCACGGTGGCGCAGTGGGTAGCACGTTCGCCTCACAGCAAGAAGGTCGCTGGTTCGAGCCTCGGCTGGGTCAGTTGGCGTTTCTGTGTGGAGTTTGCATGTTCTCCCCGTGTTCGCGTGGGTTTCCTCCGGGTGCTCCGGTTTCCCCCACAAGTCCAAAGACATGTGCTATAGGTGAATTGGGTAGGCTAAATTGTCCGTAGTGTATGTGTGTGAATGAGTGTGTATGGATGTTTCCCAGTGATGGGTTGCAGCTGGAAGGGCATCCGCTGCGTAAAAACATATGCTGGATAAGTTGGCGGTTCATTCCGCTGTGGCGACCCCAGATTAATAAAAGGACTAAGCCGAAAAGAAAATGAATGAATGAATAATAATAATAATAGTTAATATTAATTAGTAATACACACCCAACAATGAATGTGTTTAAAAAGTATGTTTTTTTCACTAAACTCTTTAATTTAAATGTAGTTATTTAATTTAAAAGTGTATTTATAATATTAGTAACATGTTCTCACTAAACCATATACTACCCTAATAACTAATAATAATCAGCAAATTAGAAGTTTAATGAGCCAAAAGTTTCTATATAAAATCTACATACCCTTCATATATTGTAAATCATTCTCCAATAATCAAATAGATGTTCTTTTCTTCCCAGAAGTCACCTAACCAAGGTTTTACTTACAGTACATGCTCCAAGACAGAATATAATAATGATAACCTGTTCCTGGTTTCTTTTTTGGTTCTTTTTTTGTGTGCTTGAGCTCTGCCCTTTTAAACAAACAGGAGCATGTGTTTTTGGCATTGGTATTGGCTTTCAGCCACATCTAGCTTTTCTATCCATCTATTCTGAGCCTTCGGCACTTTAATATAAGTGGCTTTTCTAAGGTCACGCAATCACAACCTCTCAGTTTTCATCTCTACATGCCTGATTTAGGTAGTAGCTACTCTACTTACAGTGTTGTCTTTTGCTCTACAAAAGACTTGTTGATTTTGCTTTCATTGCTAAATATATATATCTATGTCATACATAAAACCACCAAATGACTTTTTAATTTATCATTACATTTAAAAGCTTAATGGCAACATGGTGCTATCGTATGTATTTAATCTGGAGAGCTCACATGGAAGATCCAGGTTTGATTATGACCTGTGTTGGGTCCTGATCCCATTTATCTTTGTGTCATTACTGCGTCTGTCAATATAAAGTAGTTCCCCCACTGTCATGCCCATCTCCCATTGATTTTAACTAGCAGTGGGTGGTGGCGAAATGGAAATGTACAGCTTGCAGCACCAGTTTTTGCCAGTATAACACAATACATTTCAGTCACTTATAGACATTTACAGCCATTTATAGACGTGTTAGGTGTTTTACCCCATAAGCTTCATATAGTTTTATGCCATTTGTGCCATCTTTGACTCAGTATTTAAGTTTTGACCTTGTACAACGTATCTGTTCAAATAAATACCTCATTCTACTTTTGATTAGGTAATGAAGTCTAAAATGATTATTAAGCAACCATTACTGCGTATTAGTGAAAACTGGTAATGATTGGCATAATTTTAACATTCTAGAAAACATTTGATCGGATAACAAGTATTATAGTAGAATTTTTCTTCATTTTATATTATATACCTGACAGTTAAAACTGACAAGTAAAGTCTGCTGCTCTCCTTCTTGGCTGTTGCCTTGGTGCTTGGTGATAAATAAACCTATTTATTTTATACATAATTAAATTAATTAATTTAGCAACTCAGCGTGCTGACTATTACTCTGACAGTTACTCTGAGTCACTCCTGTTGTTACAAATAATAATACAACAGCAAGAACGTCAAGTATAAAAGCCTCTGCATCTTGTGGCTGTGCGTGCGCAGTCAGTGGCGGCTCATGCTGCGGAGCCCAGAGAAAGTATAAAGCTGCAGTTAGAGTTTTAGCACTATTTAGCATTTATTGCAAAATGTGGCCATAAAGTGATGCCGAAAAGGGGCAGGATAATCACAACATAGGCTCATTCTGAAAACGTAGCCCTATATACATTTCAGGAGATCGCGAATTACGTAGCCAGAAGTACATATGGCTGCATTTCGTCTTTAAAATGTTACGGGGCGGTATGATGCCGTTCCTTTTCGCGCTTGCCAGCTAAACGATTACCTCCGTGTGGACGGCTTTCCTGCTGTTACCAGTTTGTCCAATGGCTCGCCATGTACATCGGTGGACTTGAGACGCAGAGAGGAGTTGACCACGATGACGGGGTTCGAGTCCAGTGAAGAACAGTTCCAGAAACCGGGTAAGACAAAAACAGAAGCCAAAAAATAAAATAAACAAGTGAATAACAGGGTGGGAAATGTGGTAAAATCTGAAAACGTGGTAAAAATCAGGCGAGGGCTTTAATTTATCTGGATTGCTTTTTAAAACTGTCAGTTGGTTTTAGGGAAGTGGGTGGGCGGATCAATCGGTGCTTTTGAAAACACTGTTGGTTGGGTTTAAGGAAAGAGGAGGGTGGGTCAGTCAATCGGTCAGTCAGTCAGTCATTCAATCAGTCAGTCGACAGCGGCCTCTGGTGGATTTACGCGAGAAGAGCAGGCTCGAATGGCACTCGCGAGAGAAATTTGAGATCTCAAAAAGCATACACAGCGGCCTCGCGAAAACAAAAACTGCAAAAAAAACATATTTTTGACGTATTTGGCGCTCTCCAGAAATGTATATAGCAGTACATTTTCAGAATGAGCCTGGGTTGAATAATCAAGATGATGCAACACTAATAAAACAAGTGATTGCTCCATCTTTTCAATTTCTGTACAGTGAGGTCATCTTTTCTTCTTCTGTTGGTCTCATGCATTCATGCGAAGCGAATTTGCAGGTCAGAGTTCACCAAGCATGAACTTTGGAACTCTGCAAGATGCGGAACATGTTTGTCACACAAGTTATTTCTGGTTTTCATATTCACGTGAAAGTCAATGGAACAAAAATGCAGTGTGACTGAGGTCTACGGTGAATCAGGATTAAAAAGAAAGCTAAAAGTAATGTAAAAGCACATACAATTAATGATGACTGCAGAAAACAAAAGACGAATCACAGACATTTTAGGAGATTTAGAAACTATTGCCAGACACATTCTTTTAGTCCCAAAAAGAGGATATGTCCGGGAAAAATGTGTACTCTTTGAAAATCTACCGCTCTAGTGACATTTTTATTCTACATGTAAAAATCTTGATTTGAATCTTGAAACATTTTAAAGGAACAGTATGTAATTTCCGCCACTAGAGGGCATGCATTCACAACAAACAAATGCATGGTTTACTGATGCAGTGACTGAGTGTGGGATCATGGGAGTTGTAGTCTTTGTTACCTTTTACAGAACTAAATTGTTTTCGTGGATGAGCTGAAGTATTTAAAACTGCTTATTATGGTGGTATGAAGCAGAGTAAGGCTGAAAGACAGCACAATGGCATGAAAGCAGAAGAACTTTTATTGTGACACAGTGGCCTTCACGGTTCTTCCACTCTCGATCACGTGGAGAAGAAGCAATGCTGTTTATCATACTAAATACATTTTAAGGTTCTGTTATTCATTCATTCATTCATTTTCTTTTCGGCTTAGTCCCTTTATTAATCAGGGGTCGCCATGCACAGCGGAATGAACCGCCAACTTATCCAGCATATGTTTTACACAGCGGATGCCCTTCCAGCTGCAACCCATCACTGGGAAACATCCATACACACTCATTTACACACATACACTACGGACAATTTAGCTTACCCAATTGACCTATAGCACATGTCTTTGGACTTGTGGGGGAAACCGGAGCACCCGGAGGAAACCCACGCCAACACGGGGAGAACATGCAAACTCCACACAGAAATGCCAACTGACCCAGCCGAGGCTCGAACCAGCAACCTTCTTGCTGTGAGGCGAACGTGCTACCCACTGCGCCACCGTGCAGCCCAGGTTCTGTTATAATGCAAATAAAATGCACAACAAATTAAAGTAGCTTTTGTGTTTCCCTGTTTTCTATAAAACCAAACCAGAAATCGAGGGTGATTTCCGGTTTAGCATGACGACACCGGAGACGGTCCGTGTCACTGGTTAAAACTGGATTTAAACACTCTTCAGAACATTTGGGATAATGTAAGTACATATCTCAGCAAAATAAATAACTGGTTTAACTCTGGTTTTTGTATATTGCAATGCAAAAAAAAAAAAAAAAACATACACATTTTGCTTTTACGTGGACCTCAGAGAACAGAGAAAAAAATAAATAGTTCATGACCACTTTAAATTTAAAATGATTTTTGAAAATGTTTGTGGTCATCATCCTTTATAAGTATTGATCAGACCTTTAGAGGCCCTATGTGTCAATGTATTTCCATATACATGCACATCTATTATTCACAGAGTTCCCTGCTACGAGAGGCATGATTTCACTAACACATGCTAAATGCAGATATCCATCTCTGGAGAAAAGAAGAGTGACACCCACCGAAAGCTGAGCAACATGTTTCATTCTGCTGAAAACATCTGTTTTGTTAGTTACTGCTGTCTAATATGCGATGCTACACTCAAGAATATGTTATGAATACTCATTGTGTATCCCCTTAATGCAAATGTAATACATAAAATCACGTACACATCTGCAAAAGAGAAATACACATTTGTTCCACCATAAGTTCCCTGAAGGGTCCGTTAATGTGCATTTCGGTGATAAGTTTGTGCTTTTATTAAATCAGCAAAGCTTTTAATGAAAGCATGTGTCCCACTGCTTTATGGGGAATGGACTTGCTTTAAATCAATACTCTACAATGTTCAATTATTAATCATGATATTCAGTGATATTCAGTGCAGGAATCCCTCAGGTCTTTTTTCTGCTTCATGTTTTCTCTTATTTCCAACAAAGCAAACGAACGTTATTATAACTCTGCTATGGTTTTTTTTTGTCATGGGAAAGCTTTTATTATAATTCAGAGCAATTTTGTATTATTTCCTTGAATGCAGGGTTTGTAGAAATGCCACTAACGGAAATTGGTGTGGAGTTTTTATTTTTTTAGCCACTACATTTCCTATACTGTTTATGCTTTTAATTTGCTAACATTACCTTTAATACTTTTTCTGTTATTTATTTATTTTTCAGTATTTTCCTCCAATTTCCCTCCATTAGTGACTTTCTAAAGCCAGTGTTTGTTTTACCAGGATTGCCAATCTTCTTATGACAGCTGTTGATTTCTCGGCTCAAGCGCGGCTGGTGTGTGTAACCTCTGAACCTTGACCTTTGACACTGAAAGCCAGTCTTTCCCTTTTTTTTTTTTTTTCGCTAATCACACAAGAGGCCACAGTGTCATTTGCTGGAAGGCTGGAATCACTGTACCTGATGTGAAATACTGTTAACACATTTCATTTCCTCTCTGCCTCAAGGCCTGATAAAAATTCAACAACCACAGAGCACAGCGAGCGGCCACAGATCACAACCCGCTACAACTGGACCTTCCGGGTCTTTTACTGGACATCATGGTTTTTAAGGCCATAGAAAAAAAAAGAAATTGGACCTGTACAGTGTAAAAGTAATTTCACACACTAATACAATTGCTACTACTAATATAAATAGCATCTGCATCCTTATAGCTGACAAATGTCACTAAATAAATTGATTGTGGAGAATTCCCATAGTCATTTGCTTCCTTCTTTGCTTCGTCAACAATGTGGCCATCCAATAGATCCCGAAAGTCACTTTGCAATCAAAAGTGTTTTATTTGACTTATTTTTTTAGGATTTTCCCCCAGTTGTTTAATACCAGAATATTTTTGATGTGTTATATTTTTTTCTCCTGTAAACAAATTACTTTTTTCCTTAACTCTACAGAAGAAAATAACAAAAATAAGAAGTGTTTCCCCACACGATCCCCAAGAACAAACGCATTAATTAATTAATAGATTATTGACTGATTAATTAAATTAGTTTCTTTTCATGTAGTTTACTAATACATTTTAAATAAAAAAGCAATACATTATAGTTTATTGATATATAATATTTAATGCTAATAAATAAGATATTGTCAAATATTTGTATTCATTAATAATAATAATACTAATACTAATAATAATAATTATTATTATTATTATTATTGATATTATTATTATTATTATTATTATTATTATTGTCATCATCATCATCATTACATTATTATTGTAAAATTATAACAAGCCTTATTTACAGCCATACTGCCACACAAACAATAATAATAATAATAATAATAATAATTGTTATTATTATTATTATGGCTGTTATTATTATTGCTGTTATTATTATTATTATTATTATTATTATTATTATTATCTTCATCCTCATCATTACATTATTATTATTACAGCCATTCTGCCACACAAATACATTCCCTAAGTGCTCAGTGTCTTAATGTCAGATGTTGTCATTTATCATGGCCCACCACACTATAGTCGTTCATTGCAGCACATCAAGCCCTATAGACCACATCTTTTCCTCCATTTCTGTTTTCCACATCTTACCTTTATTATCACATTTAATGCAAGCACCGTCTCCATCTTGGCCGTGCCCTGCTTTTTTTTTCCTTTTATTCCCAGAGCCCATTATGCAGGATAAATAAGTGAGAAGCAATTTATTCTGTGCCGTGAAGGTTGAAAAGATGTGTATGATCAGCGACAGCCATTATCATACTCCGTGTCAGCATTATACCTGTAAACGCACCACTGAAGCAGCGCACGAGCCCAAAAGCCTGATAAAGCCATCAATAACTTCATTCAAGGGAACACGCGCTCGCTTTCTGCGGTGGACGGGGAGGAAAGAAGGGGCGTCCCGAACTGAAGAGGGGAAGGTCATCTTTGGTCATGAAGCCATAAGTGAATACTGATGTTGTCTACCCCCTCGGGTTCACCAGTGGCCCGTCTGTAACCCCCATCAGAGAAACACCGTCTGACCACCCAAACTGTCACCCCAGAAGAGTGCAGCCCACTTCACACGCAGGATTGGACGTCTGACAGCTCGTATAAGAAATTTACTGCTCTATCACTGCTATTTAATTCGTTTTTCACACTATGATTAAATTGAAAAAGGGGGAGGTTTTATTGAGAGAGATGCTGTTTAATGTACAATGGGCAGGAGGAGATTAGGAACAGTATTGCCTTGTATCTTCTTTTTTTTTCGCGTATTCAAAGTTGTTTACATTTAAGAACACATTGTTAAAAAAACATACAGTTTGGGGATATTGAAGTGTTGAAAATGTAACTATAACATAAAGTGACTTTTATTGGCATTTTAATTAATTTGAAATGACAGATTGTATAGGAAATAATTTATACAGAAACACGTCACTAAAAGTCAGTTTGTTAAGCGTTTAATTTTTTTAGAGCAGAGAGTGAGGTTCCATGTAAATTCAAAAGTGTAAATAAATGGAAACACCCATGAATTACAAAAACATGGGAAACTGTTATTTGCCTTTTTTTAACAGTGAAACAACTTGTAACTCAGCAGAGAATATAACTATTAATAATAACTATTTTTATAATTTTTTTTTTTTACTTAACTATACGTAACTTTGAGGTACTGAAACCACATCTATACAAATTGAACATACAGCGCATCTGGAAAGTATTCATAGCGCTTCACTTTTTCCATATTTTTTTATGTTACAGCCTTATTCCAAAATGGATTAAATTCATTTATTTCCTCACAAATCTACACACAATACCCCATAATGACAATGTGAAAAAAGATTTTTTGAAATTGCTGCAAATTTATTAAAAATAAAAAACCTGAAAAATCAGATGTACATAAGTATTCACAGCCTTTGCTCAATACTTTGTTGATGCACCTTTGGCAGCAATTATAGCCTCAAGTCTTTTTGAATATGATGCCACAAGCTTGGCACACCTGTCTTTGTGAATTTTTGCCCATTCCTCTTTGCAGTACCTCTCAAGCTCTATCAGGTTGGATGGGAAGCGACGGTTTACAGCCATTTTCAGATCTCTCCAGAGATTTTCAATAGGATTTAGATCTGGGCTCTGGCTGCGCCACTCAAGGACATTCACCGAGTTGTTGCGAAGCCACTCCATTGATATTTTCTCTGTGTGCTTTGGGGCATTGTCCTACTGGAAGATGAACCGTCGCCCCAGTCTGAGGTCAAGAGCACTCTGAAGCAGGTTTTCATTCAGGATGTCTCTGTACATTACTGCATTCATCGTTCCCTCTATCCTGACTAGTCTTCCAGTTCCTGCTGCTGAAAAACATCCCCACAGCATGATGCTGACACCACCATGCTTCACTGTAGGGATGGTATTAGCCTGGTGATGAGCGGTGCCTGGTTTTCTCCAAACGTAACGCCTGGCATTCACTCCAAAGAGTTCAATTTTAGTCTCATCAGACCAGAGAATTTTGTTTCAGATGCTTTTTGGCAAATTCCATGCGGGCTGCTATGTGCCCTTTACACAGCACCTTATAACTTGTAAAACTTGTATATTTATAACAAATATGTACAACAATTCATCATCCAGAGCTCTATTGTCTAACTGCATTTCTGTTTAATGTTTGTCGTATTTTATTTTATTTTTTTTTCCTCATATTTATTTTGTGTTGTCACTTGTCACTTTATGTACACTGGAAGCTTCTGTAGCCAAAACAAATTCCTTGTGTGTGTAAGCACACTTGGCAATAAAACCGATTCTGATTCTGATTACTAAGGAGTGGCTTCCGTCTGGCCACTCTACCATACAGGCCTGATTGGTGGATTGCTGCACAAATGGTTGTCCTTCTGTAAGGTTCTCCTCTCTCCACAGAATAATGCTGGAGTTTAGAAAGAGTGACCATCGGGTTATTGATCACCTCCCTGACTAAGGCCCTTCTCCTCCGATCACTCAGCTTAGATGGCCGGCCAGCTCTAGTAAGAGTCCTGGGGGTTCCAAACATCTTCCACTTACAGATGATGGAGGCCACTGTGCTCATTGGAACTTTCAGAGCTGCAGAAATTTTTCTGTAACCTTCCCCAGCCTTGTGCCTCGAGACAATCCTGTTTTGGAGGTCTACAGACAATTCCTTTGTCTTCATGCTTAGTTTGTGCTTTGACATGCACTGTCAACCCTGGGTCCTTATATAGACAGGTGTATGCCTTTTCTAATCATGTCCAATCAACTGAATTTACCACAGGTGAACTCCAATTAAGCTTCTGAAACATCTCAAGAATGATCAGTGGAAACAGAATGTACCTGAGCTCAATTTAGAGCTTCACGGCAAAGGCTGTGAATACTTATGTACATGTGATTTTTCAGGTTTTTTATTTTTAATAAATTTGCAACAATTTAAAAAAATATTTTTTCACATTGTCATTATGGGGTATTGTGTGTAGAAAGTTGAGGAAATAAATGAATTTAATCCATTTTGGAATAAGGCTGTAACAAAAAAATGTGGAAAAAGTGAAGCGCTATGAATACTTTCCGAATGCACTGTATACTTTCTGTAGACTTACTGTAATAATAATAATAACAATAATGATAATAATAATATTAATAATACATTTTGGCATGGTGAATCATTGATTAGCGCTGCCACCTCACAGCAAGAAGGTCGCTGGATCGAGTCCGGCTGGGTCAGTTGGCATTTCTGTGTGGAGTTTGCATGTTTTCCCAGTGGGTTTCCTCCGGGTGCTCTGGTTCCCCCACAGTCCAAAGACAAGCAGTATAGGTGAATTGGATGAACTAAATTGGCCATAGTGAGAATGTGTATGCCAAACATATGCCAAAATAGTTGGCGGTTCATTCTGCTGTGGCGACCCTTGATAAATAAGGGACTGAGCCAAAGGAAAATGAATGAATGAATGAATGAATAAATGAATGAACGAATAATAGTTTTTATTTTTTTTTATTTTCATTTATTTTATTTTATATTTTTTTGTGTAATTTTTTTTGAAAATCAACAAATTAATATGCAGTGGAGAAAAAAGAGGAGAAAACTGTCCCAAATAATGCTTTACATAAACTTTATATTTATTTAGGCTACTTAACCACTACATACTGTACTTGTTTAGTGCATGAGCTGAGCCCTGTATCCTTCACTATGTAATTATACCTGCAACATTCATTCATTCATTTTCTTTTCGGCTTAGTCCCTTTATTAATCTGGGGTCGCCACAGCGGAATGAACCACCAACTTATCCAGCATATGTTTTACTGGATGCCCTTCCAGCCACAACCCAACACTGCGAAACACCCATACATTCCCATTCACACACATATACTACGGACAATTTAGCTTACCCAATTCACCTATAGGCATGTCTTTGGACTTGTGGGGGAAACTGGAGCACCCGGAGGAAACCCACGCCAACACGGGGAGAACATGCAAACTCCACACAGAAATGCCAACTGACCCAGCCGAGGCTCAAACCAGCAACTTTCTTGCTGTGAGGCGACAGCGCTACCCACTGCGCCACCAAGTGTCCAAGATTTTATTATTATTAAATACTGTATTTATCAGGTATTTAACATGCACTTTTTTATTTATTTATTAGCAATTTTCAGCGATAACCAGGGCCACACAGAATCTGCTGACATTTTTTGCTATTTCTGCACCTAAGTTTTAAACTAAAAACTTAAAACATGAAAAAATAATAATAATTTAAACTTTTAACTTTAATTTAAAGCCTACAATGCAAATCCACTTAGATCAACTTGTTTGCAAAACAAAGCAAGTCTCTCATATAATATATCTAAAAAAGACAGAATATCTTACTATACAAACTGTATTGTAAATAAATAATATATACATTTCCATATTATTCAATAATATTACAGAAATGTATTTAAAAGCTGAATAAATATATATTTACACACATTTATAAGTACATGAATAAACTCAATGAAGGGCTAAAAGAATCTGCAGAAATCTATGCATATTGGAACAAACCTGTTGTTTCCAATTCATCCATCACACTAAAAAGTCCCAGTCATGCCCGATGAACTGTGGGATATAACATCTGCCTGAAGAGTTTTCTTTGTGAAATGCTTGTTTTGTCAAATACATTAGTAATTACAAGACTCCATATATACTGTTAATATACACTGCCCATAGTATTACAGTAAAGTGTACTATATTTTCCAAAGAATAGCCTGAGCTCAGGTACCAATTTCAGGTATTTCTGCAGTTCCTTCCTTTTCCCTTTTCCATTTTTGTCCCTCAGTCATTGATTGTGACACTTGAAAGGCAATTGAATTCTGTGATTTCACACATTCTCTCCCCTCTCTCTCCATCAGTCTTTCCTCCAGTGTCTTTTCTTTTCTTTGTCTTCTCCCATGTGCATCAGAAAATGGTTTCCCCCCCTTCATCGAGATCCATTCTTGAGTAAATCCTGTGCAAGTTTAATGCACTTAGACATGCATACAACCACAATGAGCCTCTATTATTAATGCCCAGTTGATTAGAGGTGTGAAAAGGAGTTTTGCTATAGAGAAAAAAAAAATCTCATGTGGATGAAAAAGACTTTGGTGGCTCTTTTAATAACATACTTAAAAACACAAATTTTTGCAAGAATATCTTATACCTTATATCAACATATTTGATTATATTAAGACACTTCATGTATATCTGTCATAAAAGAAAGTATCTGTAGTGAAATATATTCTACAGACACATACATTTGAAATGTAATAGCCTAATCATGTTAAGCAGTCAGCTATCACCTCAGCTAAACCTGGCCTTCCAGGTGATGATTGAAACACATGCGGCTTAATTAGGATTTTCTATCTACTATGTACATGGATTTTAAGAAGATTTGCATAACTCAGTCCTCTAACAATGTCTGGATATTTGGGTCCAGCTTTTGGATGGATAATCTCAAGCTTTGCAGTTCAAAATGATGGAAAAATACCAGTGAAATGTAGACTGAAAACAATGGCACTAGCACTAAACAAGCTCTGACTATAAATGCATATATTGATGTATAAAGAGTGCTAAACTTATATTTGTATTATTTTCTGTCACAAGCATTTTAAGTGGGACTAAACAGGTCTGAAAAATATGGATAGATTGATTGATTGATTTTTAGTTGTAACTAGCATCCTTTTAGACAGCAATAATTCTTCATATTATTATTACATATTACATATTTGCTCAAAAATGTAACTTAGCAATGTTAATTCATACATATAAAATGTTCAAACATGTTTAGCTATGAGTTAAAATGTTTAAAGAGTGTCAGAAACATGCTAGTTTATGCTACCATAATGCTAATCCACTGTGTCTACATTGTATCAATAATGCCAGAAACATGCTAACAGAATGCTAACATGCTAAATGATGTTAGTAATAAAACAAACAAGAAGACATCTTAAATTATGTTAGCAACATGCTAATCCATCCCTATCCATGCTAGCAATGTGTTTACATTGTGTTATGCTAGAAACATGCTAACAGCATGCTAATATGCTAAATGATGCTAGGAATGCATCTATTATGTTAATAATGCTGGAAACATGCTAACAACTTGCTAAATGATGTTAGTAATTATTAAAACAAGCTAAAACGTAAAGGTTAGTTTACAACAATAGATTTGTGTAACAATGTTCAAATAGTGTCACCTTTAATCAATCCTTGTTGAATAAAACAAACATATGAATAAAATACATGGTAACCTTCATGTAAGTAACAATTCACATTAGTAAATATTGGCTTATCTGCCTATTTTTAAGATATTAACTCTTTATTACATATAAAAAATGATCCCTAATACTACCCAATATCTACAGCCAGCTACCTCACTAGCTGTTAATAAGCAGTAAATTAATGATTAGTTTGGTCTTGTTTAATGGTTTGTTAGTTCCGAGAATTGTACCTAAATTAAAGTGTGACCAAATGCATCTCAATGACCACCATTTTTTAACAGTACTTGTATTCTTTAATGCAAACACACAGGCATACGTCATTTTGATTGATCAGACTTTTAGATGTCAAAAAAACTCTGCTTATTTCAGTCCTGTAATATCAGGCCTTCATACCAGAGACTTCATCCATACTGAATGATATGCCTTTTCATAGGTTTCCCCCAATTAAAAGTCTTTAGTGGTAAGGTTATTACAGTACATTAAATTTAGCTCTGATAAATGCCTATTCACAACCATGGCTCTCATTCAAAAAATGTAATTACTGTTAATTACAATTTGCATGAATCTTTTCAGCCAGCACCTGCCCTATAATTACATATGTAAATGAATTGTAAGCTGAAGGGACACCAACTGTAGCTATTTGTGGAGGAGTGGATGATATGAGATGGACAAAATAATGATGGGGAAGAATGATAGAGGTGAGCTTTAGTGAACCGCTTTTATTTTTAGCTCTCAATCACTGTCTGTACCTTTTGATAGTGTGTAATGATGGCAATAAGAACAGCCATGAGATTGTTTGTGTTCTATTACATGTTTCCAATCAACGTCAGTGTAAGGGTTGCCTAACCCAGCATGAGTTCTGCTCTGGCTGTTGCAATGCATTTCTTTTGAGATGCTTGTGGTTATGCTGTGTTTGGCCTTTGGTCATCCTTAGTTTCTGTCCTATAATGATGTATTACTTCCAACGCTGTAGGCACTGCACACACACACACACACACACACACACACACACACACACACACACAC
>CAIGQV010017386.1:2569238-2602335 GCA_903798115.1 Danio jaintianensis
CACACACACACACACACACATGCACACACGCACACACACACACACACAACACTGAATCCTTCTGAAAACCTTCTGGGTCTCCTAAACCACACTTTCAAGGTTTTTTGCAACTCTGTTCTTTTATTCCACATTGTCTGAATTTTAAATTTGGAAAAAAAGTCAATATTAGTGACTCACTGACCTATATTATAAATAATGTGTCTTTTTATGTTTTTGCTCTGTCAATCTGCATGTGCTAGAAGAATGAGGGAATGAAACAGGAATTAATTTTCTCTTCCTGAGTGGTTTGAATATTGAATATTGAATATTGTAAAACTATTTAATCCCTCCACCCTCCAAACATTTGTGGTTTTGTTTCCTAAAGAATTAAATTTAAAAAAAGTTATTTAAATATTTAAATGAGCGTGGATCACTGCTTCTTAAGCTATCAAAAAGATCAATGCACCAGGCATTGAATTAAGCAAAGCAAGAGCGCGATGAAAACCATACTATTGAACTTCATATTGACTAATGCAAATTTATTCTTAGGGAAATGTCAAATATGAAGAAATTATGAGTTGCATTTCGTCATTATTTAAATTACAAAAGCTAAAAAAAAACAACAACACTTCCACTTGTTAGAGTATTAACACTTTACGTTATATATTTTTATGTGAATTGCATTATTTATCCATAGGTCTACCTCAGGGTTCGGTCCTTGGCACTTCTCTTTTATTTGAATAATCACAAAATCATTGTTATGTTTAGCAAAGACTATAGAACACACAAGACATGTCACTCATATAGTTTTGAATGGGGAAAAGTGTAAAGGTCAATATGGTGAATGAAGCCCCGCCTACTAGTACAGGAGCCAATCATTGATCGCTATAGACTGGCGTTTCTCCGGGGGAGAAGCTCAGGCCAGACGTGTGCTTTTACGACAGATTTTGTGGTCAACAAACACACTGGAATCTCAGCGAATTCTTGCTTTACAGACATAACAAATATATCCAAATAAAGCTTGAAATCTCTACTTTTAAATGAACCAAGTGCACTTGAAAACAAAAGTTTTTTTTGTAATCTGTATGAAACTAACTTGAAGTACAGTCCGTCCTGTCAAACGCACATCACATGACAGCAACTACTCAAACGCCCCACAAACTAGTAAACAAAAAGTCGCTGTCATTTCTGTAGGAGATTAACCATCAAGACCAAGTTGTGAATTACTTCAGAAGACCAGCGAGATCTGACAAAGCATTATCCAGAGGATGATAATGTGTAACACTGCCATAAATGAGGTTGGTGTCATGATTTTTCGAGTGCGCATGCGCATTAGCTTGGGCACTCTGAAAAATTGCAGATTTTGTTTGATTCGAACGTTTAGAAACTAAACTTATGAAACAGTTGTTGCTTAATTTTATTGGTGATTACAAATAGGTCATGTAATCATAAGCTTGGCAAACAGTTTTGGAGAATTTGATATTTCCCCATTCAGACAGAATGCCCGAGCATACTGCCCAAGAGGTGTTTCAAAGATGGCCGCCGAGTGAAATGACTTGCCTTAAAGGGACTTTGGCTTCAGTGAGATGCAGAAGGGGTTAGGAACCCATCCATAAAAAATGTAAAAGATATCTATAGTTTATTGTATACAGACACAATTTATAGTTTTAAATACTGAAATGCAATAAAGATTTGCTGTTTAATACCTCCATGGAAAATGTTATATAGGAATGACCACTTAAGCATTCACCCACAACCATTGCTTCACATTTCCTAAAGGTATTTTTCATGTTTGGCAGCTGAGTGAGCAGAAAGATGTAATCTCTTCTAAACAAATGAGAAAGATGTGATGATATGACTAGCCTGGGTAATCAACAGCTGGCTCATTCCTCTATCTCTCGTTCTCCAGGGTTTTCAGAAGGGTAGGCAAATAGATGGTAATGTATCAACGCATTCAAATCATCTGACACGATCATCGTCTAGACATGCATATAATCTGGCAAAAGCACTTTTATCCGAGCCACACACACCTATATGACCATGAACATATGCATACGCACTCATACTGAATCATTCATTCAATGCTTTTCCTGAAATGAGGTTGAAATACCACCTAGCCTCAAAATGCTATATGTATAGATTAGATATGTATAGAAGTTATATCAAGACACACGGGATACTTCAATTCAGTGCATAAATATTGATTCTGCATTCTTTTGTCAGTGGGGAAAAATGAAGGCGCCAATGCCATGTGACACCGAATATTTCTTTTGCATGATACTGATGGATGCACCTCATTGATTCCAATTACAAAACCTTTAAGGCTAAATAAGGATGCCCTCGATCATCTTTACCCTCCTGCAAATAAAGGCACTAAAAATCCCTCCTTCATTTCATCTAGTGTCTAAATTACCGCATCTGACCAATCCATCAGGCCCTGTTTGGTATCGGAAGTCATTAGCTTCTGCATGCTAAATTGAAAGGCGACTTCCTCGGCTTTGCATCATCGTTTGATTAACGTTGCTAATGGAGGGCTAGCGCACCGGAGTGGTGGCGGCTGATGCATCTATGCCAAGTGGCGTGGTTAAGAGGTGACAGCAAATAAATTGGACTCCACCGAGATAAGCATTTCCGAAAGCCAGTCTCATTTGATGACAGCCATTAGCCTTGGTGTGCCGAATTGATCAAGTTGTCACAAAAGGCTGAACTAGCCAACTTATTAACCAGCATGAATCTTTTAGTAATTTCATGTTTCCTCCATGCTGGTGAAGTGATATGACTTTGTGTTAATAAGTGTGGATTTTGCAATTATGTATCACAAAATCCTACTGTCTACTGTAGGCATATTATTTTGTATTACTGTATTTTAGCTGTAGTTACATATTTATATGTAAATCACATTAATTATCTGCTGGGGTACTACAGGGTTTGGTGTCTGGTCGCTTCTTTTTCTTTATGGTGCATTAAGTTGTCCACTAAAGATCTTAAATGGATAGTTCACCCAAAAATGAAAATTCCCTCACTCTCAAAAAATGGCATTTGCTGAACTACTCCAAACTACTTATTTAAAATATGCTGAAACAACAAAATTCTTGAGTTTTTTGTTTGTTTGTTTGTTAGTTTTTTTGGGACAACTTAATTATTTTATGTTTAATCACCAAAATTTTTAAAAACTAATAAGTTAACTTAATTCCTTCATGTTGCCTCAGCACAAATTGATTGTGTGGAATTGACCTTATTCTTCAATGTGGATGTGCGCCCATTTTCGCGATTGTTTTAGAACTTCCGATTCAGTTGCCTATGGGTGAAATGACTAGGAATAATAAACGGCAGAAAACGGTCAAACCGCTTGCTCTACAAACAAGTGTGTTCATAACTATACACAAAAAGTAAAATAATATTATAATAAAATATCAGTTTGCAACATCAAGCAGCAGAACAAGCTGTTTTTAACATCTAAAATTCAATGGAAGTGAATGAGACCGGAAGTCTTGAGCCAAAAAGATTCCAATGGCTGCGCCCGCTCGTACGTGAAGAGTAAGGTAAATAGGGATTTCACTATTAACCACGCTTTAATTTGTCACTGTTAATTAATCGTAAAGGCTTCTCAACAACGCGTTTCTGCATGGAACAAAACTGCTGCAACTGAACAAAGGTATGCTAACTGTGCACTAGTTTAATGTTCCGAGCTTGTACACCGAGGCAAATAAGCACACAGACTGGATTAACTAAAGCTGAGGCTATTAACTAGTGGTTGTTAAGATATCACGTCTTTTGAGCACAGAGGTTTGTTATTTCTAGTGGAGGCGTGTGTCTTGCGCACATATTGGGAGCGACACACTCACACTTTCCAGGCACGCCTAGTTGAAAAAATACCGTGAGTGCAAGGCGAGTCACATGAAAAGAACTGACCGATCAGCTTCATACTTTGTATGGAATATACACATCTCTACTCCAAAGAGAAAAAAAACACTTAATGAAAATACCAAACAAGTTTGTAACATAGTCAACGCACCAAAAGTGCCTTTCAGACAGAGGTTCAGCAGCCTTTGACTACATTTGTTCTCTTCAAAAGGAAAATACTTGGCTAATATGTAGCTTAGATTTACATTAGACAAATACTATTTTATTTATTCTTTCTTTCTTATATTTATTTATTTATTTATTTATGTATTTATTTATTTATTTATTGTTTGTTTGTTTGTTTGTTCTGTCATTGGGGCAGCACGGTGGCGCAGTGGGTAGCACAATCGCCTCACAGCAAGAAGGTTGCTGGTTCGAGCCCCGGCTGGGTCAGTAGGCATTTCTGTGTGGAGTTTGCATGTTCTCCCTGTGTTCGCGTGGGTTTCCTCTGGGTGCTCCGGTTTCCCCCACAAGTCCAAAGACATGCGTTATAGGTGAATTGGGTAAGCTAAATTGACTGTAGTGTATGTGTGTGAATGAGTGTGAATGGATGTTTCCCAGTGATGGTTTGCAGCTGGAAGGGCATCCGCTGCGTTGAACATATGCTGGATGAGTTGGCGGTTCATTCCGCTGTGGCGACCCCAGATTAATAAAGGGACTAAGCCAAAAAGAAAATGAATGTTCTGTCATTTATTTTCAGTGTAAAATTATTACTTATGTTTAAATGCCAAAAACTTATTTTTTCACTTATTTTTAAGTTCAAAGAGAAATGGACCATTGTTTTTTTTTTATTATTATATTGTGCTGTATTATTTGGTTACTGAGCAGAAATAAATAACACTTTAAAATAAAAGGAGTTTTCATGTGATTTTCTAAACTAGTAGTGTTTTAAAATTAATGAATGCATAATAACCGTGGAACCGTGATTATTCCTCAGACTATAATCGTACAACCAAAATCTACAATCGTTGCATCCCTAGTGTGGAACCCAGCATTTTTTTACAGTGCACTATTTAGTCGCCCAGAATTTGAATTTCTCATTTCTGAACACTAAAGAAAAAAATGTTTGCATAGCTAAGAGTGTCAGTCTCCACACACCTGCGCAAAACATGTTTTGGGCCTTAAAAGCCAGACTGACCAAAGACATCAAAATAAGGTTGTGTGCTGAATATTTTTTTTTCTTTTAAAGCACTCTTGGTGGGCACTTGCCCACCCCAGCAGCTAATCTCTCTGAATAGAAGAGCGAACACCAATCTTGATAGCACAGTATAGGGCAGACAGATAAGAAAACAGACTGCCATTACAGAACGTCTATCCAGAGTAAGGTCAGAAAGAAGAGACCGGATCCTGTATATAAAAAAGAGAGTGTTCTTGAGTAGTTCTCTTTGTAACTTTCCCCTAAAGTGCTGGAAACCTTAAACGGGTGTTGCTGTAAAGCCAGGGCTTTGTAAGAAAGCGAGGACTCTCAGTGTCTCAGCTGCTCTCGGGTGACATTGGGTCTCACTGACTGCATGTTAACACAGCCTGTCCCAGAATCCTCAGGGAGGGCCTGTCTCCATGTCAGCTTTATCTTGCTTCCTTTGCCCTTGCATGCAAATCCACTGCAGTGTCATGCCCGATAAACAGAAATCCCATGAGAGAAATTGAGCATTTTTTTTACGAATTTACATTTATTTTTAGTTTGCAGTATTTGTGTGAAACACTTTTAGTAACTATTCTTTCCCCCTATAAAATTGTCTAGTCCTTTCTCACTTCTGTCTCATTTTTTAATAGTAAATGTTTCAGTAGCAAATTGCTTTCTCTTATGATATTGTACAAAGATCCAGAATTAGCCAATGGGCTATTTTGACCCTGCAGTCACTAGACTGATGGTGAAATAGTCACCCTAAAATATATACAATGATTAATCAATACAAAATAAATGCAAGCCTCAATATGCATATTGTCACACCCTCTGCTCGCTCTCTCAGTCCCAGTCACCACACTCAGTTACCATCCACCACACACCACACCCGTGAACCCTCACCAGACTACTAATCACCCACACCTGCACCTGCAATCACCCACTCACTATATATACTCACCTCTGTCATTCACTCACCGGCTGGAATCATAGTCGGATGGTTCTCCTTCACGATACTTCTCCTTGCTGTTCCGTTTTCTCATGTGCTTCTCCGTGGATGTCCTTATCCTCCTGTGGATTCAAACGCCTGATTCAGGGAAGTGACATTTGTTATATTGGTGTTTGCTGAAGAACTGAACTTCCCTTACGAATTGTGTGTGAGATAGCTTTCCCTCCGCCACACCACTCACCTGCTTCACCTCTCTGCTGTGGTTAAAATAAAATAAAAACCCTTTGAAGTAATTCCTGCTTTGTCTCCTTTGTGTGGCCATGACACATCTACATAATGATAAAAAACAATCCCAATGTACTATACTTAAAATCAACAGAATAGTATCTCACTCTTTTCACTCAAACACACACAAGTGTCAGATAAAACAACCAGTGAATATCAATATGCAGGCAAAGATGATATAAGTGAAGTAACAGCAGCATCAATCCTTCAATCTATATGCAACCAAATGTTTTTGAACATTTTAAAGTAATTGTTCACCTGTAATTATTTTTATATTTATGGTGGAACTAAACATTTAAAAGAATGTGTCAGTTGCTCCTTTCCATACAATTATAATGAACTGAATGTTTTTTTTTTTTTTTTCAAAAGCACTTTGATTTTGTTATTAATGATGATGATGAGCCTTTATTCGTCACAACACTGTTACATGCAGCGAAATTGGACCCCTCCCGACCATACGCAAACATCATACATTTCAGGGGAAGACAGGTCAGTCGAGAGGTAGCATAAGAAAATAGGAAATAAGATACATTGGGGAAAGAGAAGGTAAAAAAAAAGCCCTCCCAGACTGTCCTAAAAGTAGGGTAGTGTGAGATCAGGGGGAAAAAAGCCACATAAACATAGACATAACATTGCAACTGGGGAGAGGAACGGGGATGGAAAGATAGTCTGATCTAGGTATGTTTTATTCACTGAAAACATTTACAAAAGATCTATTGCCACCAGATATTTATTATACATGTATATTTATTAAGAAATTTACGTATTTATTCGTAAATTAGATATGCCCAGTTTATGTAAGCTGCTTACGTATATATTTCCCATGCTTGAAATATTATACAATATGAGTTGATCTTATTTTATACTTAAATGATGTTCTTATAATTTAATATTTATAATATATATTTAATTTACATTTTTATACTTTAACCATTGGAGTTATTAGTATATTATTTTACTTAATCAGAATAAAGATTAAAATATAAAAAGATAAAAGCAATCAAAATGTTAATGTATTTGAATCTGTTCATTGAAGTATAATAGAAATACTACTGTCCATGAATATGTTAATCACTCAATAACCTGTTATATACCCGAGTACCAAGGCTACCAATTTCCATCCGCTATCATCTATATATACAGCACTTCCACAGCAGAGTATATATTTTACACTATGATTTTTCAGTGTGTATTATTTCCTTCTTTTCACACTTCATCTCTCTCCATCCAGCTCCTTTGCATCATGCGATCACCACACTCCTGACAAGGTCTGTGGGTTCTGTAGGAGGAGCCGCCGACCTTTGCTTAACTAACGACTCCTTCATCATGGCTCTGTTCGCCACCAGCACAGGCCTCCCCTTTATTGCTCTTTATTTCAAATTAAAGCAGTGGCAGCAGTCATCCATCATGGCCAGGCCTGACCTTTATCAAAGGAGATGACTGGCCTCATACTTACGCACACACATACAACACATACGGCAACAAGAGACACTTGAATATTCAAACAATGTAAAAATGCATACAACTTTACTTAGGGCCCTATGGAATGTATTTTGCTTTCTCAAATTCTATTTAAGTCAGAATAATTAGCCCTCCTAAATTATTAACCCCCCTATATCTTTTCTCTCCAATTTCTGTTTAACGGAAATATTTTTTTTCAACACATTTCTAAACATAATAGTTTTAATAACTAATTTCTAATAACTGATTTCTTTTATATTTGCCATGATGACAGTACATAATATTTTACTAGATGTTTTTCAAGATTCTAGGTTTCAGCTTAAAGTACAATTTAAAGGCTTATCTAGGTTAATTAGGCAAGTTAGGGTAATTAGGCAAATGATTGTATAACAATGGTTTGTTTTGTAGACAATCGAAAAAGAATATTGCTTAAGGGGGCTAATAATATTGACTTTATATTGAAAAAATAATTTGAGAAAAAATTAAAAACTGCTTTTATTCTAGCTGAAATAAAACAAATAAGACTTTCTCCAGAAGAAAAAAATATTATAGGAAAATATATATATAGTGTATACCCCTTTAACATCTTTTTTCTTAAATTGAAATTTAAAAGATAAACTGGACCTTTATTTTGACTGGTTTTAGTGAATATGTTTCTGTAACTGAGGATGCTGGACAATGGAGATGAGGGATGCACGTGCAGTTTATTAAAGAGTACTCGTGCAGGCAATGGTCAACAACAGGGACAAACAGGAGCATGTAGGATAATCCAAAGAGTGTAGTCGAAAAACTGGGAAAAGTTCAAGACAGATAGCAAAGAATCAACAAGAATAATAAACAATGCAAAGGATCAAAAACTTTGTCGCTTTGATCTTGAGAGTCCCTTGCCACATATAGACTATAAAACACACAGGATCCCTGTCCTTAAATGGCAATGTATAAACAAAAAATCTATAAATATAAAACAAATATTTATATAATTGTAACTAATATTACATAGTAGGCTAAATGAACAAAACACTATGATAGTTTCGGTTCACTTTCTCACTAAAAAGCGCTTGTTTTCTTTGACCTGAAGATATCTTTTGAGGGATTTATTTTTACGTGCACAAACAACAGCAGCCTAAACAACAGAACATCGTTGTTTAATTTTACCTGCAGTGCTTCTGTGAGAGGAGTACATTTATATATAAAAACATCAAACACGAATATGTTTCACTCAACAACAAAAAACCTCGCCATGTAGCCTAACATTTTTCTATTCGCTCTATAAGATCAAGATGATGAAATTAAGGACAGCATATGCTTTTTTATTTTACATAGGGCTATAGAATGTCATGGGATCTCACTTTTCACTCCGGTAAAACATAATCGCGAATTCGAAAAAGAAAAAATCACCATTGAAAGGGTTCCGTTTTGTCAAGTTCACCCTGCTTTCAGCTTAATTGTCTAACATGTTTACAGCAATGTCATGGTGTTTAAAAAAAGAACGTCACATCATTTGTTTCGGAAAATGAGTAAGCAGTGTCTCAACTTCCATATGAAAGCTGTCAGTCTTTGACATGACTGGACGTTGCTCCTCAGCACCCCCACACCTTGATACTCATGACAAGAATAGCATGTGTTATCTTTTTTTTTAAGTGAGGTGTAAATCGCTGTCATGCATGAATGAATGATATTTTTGCACTTTTACATATAATAATTACATTACACAATACTGAAACCGCAAGTCAAAATAGCACATTGTCAATATTTTTGAGGCCCCCAAAATTTCACAAATCATGTTTTCAAGCTGCTGCAGGGGCTGATGGGTGCAAAGAGTTCTGGGAGTTGTAGTTAATTTGGAATACTGGAAGTAATCTCCACCGGAGAAAACATCTGGCGATCACAACAGATTGCATATGATAGTGGCTTGTCTCACATAAAATGGTAACATGCCAGCAAAGTTAAGTCTTATTTTTTCATATTTAGGAGAGAGCAGGGCACAAAGTAACACTTTTTGGTTTTGGCCAAATAATGAACAAAGTAATGGGGTTAGACAAACCATATTTTTTTACCAACAACACACAGGCCTCTCCTACAAATGAGCACTAAATGTATGGTCGCCAGACCTATGGTTTCTGTGCAGTATTGCCAAAAGTGCCAGGAGTAAAATGTTACTATTTACCCCACCTGCGGGGCAAGTTGTAACAGACAGAGGGTTAGTTGTAACTCATGCTTAAAAAGGCAGATACACAGTTTTATTTTACACAGTTAATTTAAATCCAGTTTACTTTAAATAGCTAAATTTCTTAATGTTACACTCAAAATAAAAAAAAATATTGTGTTGGTTTAATTGGTGTCCAACAGTGTGTGGCTTAATTGTAACACCCTGTTACAACTAACCCCGCTGTGTCGTGTTTTCCTCAAAACTGGCTTGCAGTCACTGTGTTTTTTACATCTTTCAAAATGGTTTCATCTTATAGCCTAGAAGACAGTAGTCACAACAATATAAGATTTAACCTACATGCTTTCACAGATTAAAAAAATATATATATTTATATATATATATATATATATATATATATATATATATATATATATATCGACTATAATAAAAAAAAAATTTATGCTGCAAAAATGGTTTCTCCTGTGTTTCTCATCCAAATTTCACCGAACTTTTTCAATAATTGGCGGAAGACGTCTGCCGACACTGTGGTGAAAACCTTGGAAGCATGCTATGGTTAACCCTGAGTAAATACCTTAAAACTCTGTGTTACATTTTACCCCGCGTTACTTTGTGCCCCACGCTACCCTACAGCTGATAAGGAGGTGCAGACAGAGTGCTTCTGTGAGAGGAGACAGTAAGTGTCCTGAAAAGTGCTATTAATTAATTATTAATTGCTAGGTGGCAAGTGATGTAGCGATTGATATCGGTCATCAAACAGAGCCATGAGATGCTTGTGTCTTTCACACTTCAGTATATGTGTAACTGCAAACATTTTTTAAAGAATGTGAATGTGTTGAACTCAATTTGTTGTGGCTGATTTAGCTAGCAGAAGCATTTTAGTAAGTATACAGTTTACGCAAGGTTATGTAGACATACACCCACATACAAACTTTTTGCCCACAGGATGTGTTGTTACCGATTTAGCTAGCGGAAGCTAACAGTGCTATGCTAGATAGCAACTGCTTGAATAGGTTATTCTCAGCTTGCTCATGGCTTTCACGTACTTTTGCATCTTTCATGTCTAAATCTCCATTTTCAAAGTGAATTAAGTGAATTCTCAGCGTACATCGTTTTAATCCACTCTTTACTTTATTGCTAGTCATTACATACTGCCTCAAAATGCTGTTTTTGAATGAACGCCTCTCTTTCATTGTCGTTCTGTCCTAGCGATGCGAAAAGCACTTTAAGAAGAATACTTCACCATGATACCTTTTATGCAAATTGCAGAGAATAGGGAAAGTATATTGGCCACTTTAAAGCAGAAGTGTGAAGCGGTTTTGTCTGTATGGATAAGTACAGATGCGACAATGCTCAAAATCACCAAAAGAGGTTCAGCACTTAGCACCGCATGTTACAATGAAATATATTATACAGACAGAAAATTATCATCAGGCTGCACTGTCTAGCAGATTTACTATGCAGCAGAGCAGCAATTTTCTATGGTAATGATGATTTAAAAGTTGTGGTAAATAGACAGCAAAACACTTGACGAATTTAACTAGATTGCTGAAGCAATGTCTTTTGTGCTGGATTTCTAAAAACAACTTTGGACAGACGTTTTAATCCAGTTTTACAATATATATGTCTGAAGATTGGTCCTGAAATAATATTTGGTTAATCTAACAAATTTCCATCTATTATTGTTCATTTCATATTAATGACATTAATGATAAAGGAGTATAGAAGTGAAAAAGGTGTTGGTTTTTTTGTTGTATAAAGTATTATGGTGTTACATTTCACTCTAATGTTAAATCCAACGGTATCTCATGGCAATTCATAATGATTTGCTTATCCCCCAATGACAGTTGGGTTTAGGGGTGGGGTTGGGTGTCACCCCTGAACTCATACAAATTCGTACGAATTAGCCACTAAACTGACAATTGTTACGTTTCCTCGTAAAATCAGGTTGGTTAAATCACATGGTCTACAAAAAAAAAAAATCTACAAAAATGATAAAACCTTTATATGAAATTCACGTTAATATTTCTGTCACGACAACTCTCTGAGAGATTTAGGTAATGAATACGTGTATGACAATGTCTTTGTCTTGGTGGAGTAAATCTGCTACGCTGCTGCTGTTTAGATTATTGGTGCAAAGCGAATACCAGAATTTGATACTTGATTTTGATTCTGAAATAGAGCAAAAATTTCGTCTCATTTACCAAACGTGCATACGGACACATTTGTGAATCATGATTGATCAAAACTTTCGTACTATTCTATTTCGTACTGCAAAACGTATTCTAAATGTTTAAGAACAAACTCTGTATTCATGTGTTGTGAATTAGGTGTAAAGATTTAGTGAGAAGTTCAAATGTGCGTATAAATACGAAAAACGTACATAATGTTTAGTGAGACTCATTGTTTTTAAATGTGTGAAATTTAAGTCATTTCATTTTAGTTTATTTTATTTATTTTTTTCAATCATATCTTGAATTTTGCAGCCAACTAGTGTGTACAGTGTTCTCTTTCTTGCAGACAAGCTTGTCCGCTGATTTGACATGCAGTATATTGAATATTAGTCACTAAACATATTAGTCATTAAACATATATTTGACAGAATATTAGTCAAAAACAGTCCCAGTAGAATTGATGTGTGTGGAACACATCGAAAACTAAAGCCCAAATACTCTCAAAACCCACAAACACAGCCATCTGCTTGCTGTGTCCCAAGCTTTAGTCTGAGACTGAGACAAAGACAGACCACAAATGCAAAAATATCAAATGCAAAATATTCAGAAAACCGAAAAAAAAGCTATATTGGAAGTTTCATGAAGGAATGATAACACTGTCAAAATATCCAACCTTGATAAAGAACGTTTTAAAACTTTTTATTGTATGTGAAAATTAATACATAAAATTAAACATAAAATATCTTGTGTTTTACAAAGAATTGTGTAATACAAATCTATTGCATTAATCGTTTTGTTCATTTTAATGAGATGTGTGGATGATATGGCAGAAATGTCTGAGTGATGACCCACATGATGACTGCATTGTCTGCTACACAAGCACTTCAGTGCACCCAAAACATCCAAACTCAACAGTAAAAATACTCAGTATGATGACTTTCACAACAGCATCTACAGAACCACCAATCGGTGGTTTGTGTATTTGCATTCTAAAACTTGAATGACAAGAAACCATTAAAAGTTCTAAATCAGGACTGTAATTTCCATATCCACTCCATTTTGTAGTTTATAACCCATTTCCACATCAAATGTCTTGCAATTAGAACATAACACAAATTTGCTTTCTGTTTACAAGTGTCTGGGGGAACGAGCAGCGGGTGTGACAACAAGCTGGCAGCTCAGTTTTTAGGACAGTAAAAGCAGAAGATGCAAGGCTGTGAATAATGAAAATAGTCATTTTTACAGAAGTTCAATATTGAATTCTTGCTTTATTATTCCCTGGTGTGTCTTAATAATGATGAGGTTAATGAGGCAGATGCACTGAGGCAATTCATTTTCAGAACTGATTCTTCTCCCTCTTCTTTTCCCTTTCCACTTGATATTGGTTGGTTCACTCAGTGTCAGCTTTATAAAGGGCACCTCTCAACCTGCTTATGAGTGCAAATCTCTAATGAGCCAATCAAATTGCAGCAACTCATAAAATACTACATAGCCAAGAGGTTGAGTTGCTCTTCAAAACAGGAGAATGGAGAACAGGATAGTTTACAGGGGGGAGTTTACATGATATCATTTTCAACTAAAAACTGTAAATGTTTTTATGCCATTTTTGGCAGGTCGTTTGGATGAAAATGGATGTCTGAAAATGTAAACTGTTAAAATAGGTTTAAGGGGGCAAGTTTTTTATGATACTATTATCATCTCTGTGTACACTACAGAAATTGGTGACTTTATGCACTTTTGTGTTCAGTCTATAGGCATGTGCAAGAATAGATATACAGTATATACATAGATGTATCATTAGTATTTGTTTCAATGTTTGCTGTGCATAAGCTGTCCATCACACTGAAACACTCAAAGCCAGTCTGTGAAACACTTGAGCACAGGTTGACTGTGTGACAGCAACTAACGTTATATACAGACAGTACAGGCATTCTACTGCAAAATAATTCAGCAGCATTTTTTGATAAGCTAACACAATACAATACAAAACACACAACAATATAAAGACATAGCTTGCTAAATTGCATCATTAATTGCAAATTGATTAATCTTTTTTATTAACTGCAATTCTGATATGAAAAAATCTACAAAAAAGTGCAATAACATAAACAATTGAGGTGTTTTTATAACAGTATTGCTTTTACTTATTAACAGTTATTTTCCTTCGGCTTAATCCCTTTATTCATCAGGGGTCGCCACAGCGGAATGAACCGGCAACTTATCCAGCATATGTTTTGCACAGCGAATGCCCTTCCAGCTGCAACCCAGTACTGGGAAACATTCATACACACTCATTCACACACATACACTATGGCCAATTTAGTTTATTCAATTCACCTATACCGCATGCCTTTGGTTTTTGGGGAAAACCGGAGCACCCGGAGGAAACCCATGCCAACACGGGGAGAACATGCAAACTCCACACAGAAATGCCAACTGGCCCAGCCAAGGTTCGAACCAGCAACCTTCTTGCTGTGACGCGACAGCGCTACCCACTGCGCCACCGCACCGCCAATAACTTATCTTAAAAATCTTAACTTAAACATCAATGTAATCAAATTAATTCTAAAACCAAAAATATTTGCTAGTGCCAGTGCATTTAGAGGTAATTAAGTGATCATTACCTCAGCGGTTCTCGGTTCCTGTCCTAGCACCACACTGTATTCAGATAACCAGCTTGATAGATGAAAGCTTTATGCATGAATTGTGTTACGAATTACAGTGACTCTATGGCTACGTTCACCCTGCAACTTAGGGCTCAAATCTGATTTTTCTCAGATCAGATTTTTTTGCATAGCTGTTCACATTGTTGTTATATCAGATTTCCAGTGTGGACAGATCATGGTCCTAAACTGACCCACATGCGCAAAATTACGGACAGCACAAAATGTCTAATTATGCACACAATGTGTTGTGTTGTATGAAGTAAGCCCTTTGTCAGATTAAGTTTAATATGATTATGAGCCTTTTCACAGACAACCGTGGTGTATTTTATGAACTGTAAAGGGTTATTCTACTACTACTAATGTGTATTTCGGCATTTGAAACCTATAATAAGGTCTCTTGTGATTGAAAACACTGATCATTTGTGATTTTGTGCGCATCTTTCTGACCACTGGTGTGGTGAACTCATTAAGGGTTAATGAGCAGCCGCAGATTGAACTGTGAAGGCGGAGTTTTCATATTCATATTTTCATATCATAGTCTTTCATATTTGATTCTGTTAATGTATTATTTATTTAAATGAAATATAGCAATTTTATGTAGGCCTATGTGTTTTATTCATTATACATATGCAATTTTTATGTACATATTTTTTTATGTTAAATCTAACTGAACAATATTTTTTAAAAGGTTAATGGTTATTGATTGACTAACAAGCGCCAGTTTTGCATTAGTTTTTTTTTTTTAAATGAACAACCAACTTTTTATAGTAAAGTATTTGCCCTGTGTGCTATTCTACTATGCTGCTGAGGAGTAGATGACGCATGTTGATCGAAGATTGTGTAAAAGGCACATGAAATCCTACATAACCGTTCACAGTGCGGTCGCATTGCAAAACATCAGATCTGTATCTGATTTAATACTACATATGAAAGTGGCACAAATCTGAATTGAAAAGACCAGACTCCATGCGGTTTAAGCTGTTCAGACTGTTAAAACAAAAACAGATCTGAGTCATATGTGGGCAAAAAAATCTGATTTGGGCCACATTTGCCTGCAGTGTGAACGTAGTTCACTACTCCCTACTAACCTGAGCTTGAGAAAAATGTATGCCACATGTTCATTCATAAATTTGAGCAACGCCCATTGCAGTGTGTGTATTATAATATGCTGGGTTCACACCAAAATCAAAATAATGTATTTGTATGAGCAGATTACATACAAAGTCAATGCAAACCAGCAAATATAGGCACATTTCCACTAGGCAACACGGAATTATGCGGAAGAAGCGGTTGAGGCGAATTACGAGAAACACATCACGCATTCCGTGTCATTCAAATTCAAGTAATTCAACCTGAACAGAAACTTTGCTTCAACTGAAAAACATCCTGCGAGTAGTGATGTGGTGCTCTGCATTTGGTGTGAATCCAGCATTAGGCCCATTATAAATGTTTTCATTGGACGTCTGCACATCCCCCAACCCTCCTGTGATCCCTCGTTTATCTGTGTGTGTATGAAGAGCCAGTGAGCAATGGACTTTTGAAATAATAATAAATAAATAAAATTAGTAATTAAAACTGTGTTAAGGTGCAATCAAATAATTGTCAGCATTAATTAATGCATTAACAAAAATATTGCGTTAATTTCTCCAGGTGTAATATATAGATTTATAATATATGGTGGTGGACTATAGGACTCTGTGTGTAGTGTTTCTTTACAAAGTGAACTATGCTTTAGAATGTATAGCATTGGATGGTGGTCCCAACTGTCCAGCCTAATTTGTTATTTTCATAATTCTCCTACATTTGTATTTTGCCCTTTGCATATTTCCATATAGAGTACTGCATTGGAAAAGAAAGCCACACAGAACTGACAGCTATTTCTTTCCTGCCTGCAAAAATTCAGGTAGATAAAGGCAGATAACTGTCAGTCCGTTTCATCAGGATGGACATGCTCTGCATGGTATGTGTGAGATTATTCCGGAAATCCATGACCACAGGACATTCATGACAGAAGCACTATCTCTGATCCCGCAGAAACTTTAATACGGTTACTGATGCAGGGCTGGATATTTCTGCTGTGGTCTGATGTTGTGGCCATGAGCCATTCGAAGGTTTTGACATCTATTTCTGTATGACAAATGTGAAGCAGTTGACATGATTTTATTTGAAAGGCCAACAAAAAGATTCTTACTTGAGGTAAAAATTGTGGCTTTCTTTTCTTTTTAGTTGATCATAGTAAACAGATTGATTTTCCAATGGAATTATATCTTCATTTGAGCAATCCTTATGCTGATTGTTAGCCAGATGCTGTTGAGTGAGAGTCACTGTTCACTGGATGATCTGGTTTACGCCCTGTGGGTCTTGCTATACTGTGGAGGCAGACAGATAGATGAGCCGTTTTGCTTTGAGCCTCCAGTCATCTCCAAACTCACTCCAGTACTGAAGCAGCATTGTGACTACCTGAAAAAAAAGACTCTTATGTTTTATTTGATAAAACAATTTACAGTGAAATTCAAGTTAATTGTATTAATAATTACATCTTACATCAAGTCCAATTTACTTGCCTATATCATATAAAATGTACTTATTGTTCCCCTAACACTCCTAAATAAAGTAAACATTAATTGATTAACTTTAATTATGAATCTGTTTATTTAAATGAAGCAAGTAAAGTTTAGTTTAGTTTTTTTAGTTTTGTTTTTTTTTAGAAAAATGAGAATTGCTTTTTATCAAATTAAGTAAATCTTATTAGTGACAACTTAGTAGATTGTAATATTTTAGTCTCTATTTTTTTTTTTCACTTACTTTGTTTATGCTCCTTCATATAATTCCTAAATATAACTAGCAAAACATTGCTAGTTTTTTTTTTTTTTTTAATAATCTATAAACATTGTGTCTACATCTTTGACAATCACACAGTTAAAATTCAATTAAATTGTTTTAGTACATTCACATTACTCCTTTCTTTTCAACCATTAGATAGGATTAAGGATGCCTGTTGTCAATGATAGAGGTGGGTTAAAAAAAAGAAACTTAAAAGAAAAGTTTAAAAGGTAATAGAACACATGCACATTTTCTTCTTATTACAATTAAACCAAAAGGCTGCTGAAAATGCAAGATATTTTCACAATATGTGATCTGTGTTAAAAATGCTGTGCTTTTACAATATGTTTATTTGGCAGTATATAAAACTTAAGACTGGGATTTCTAAACTTATCAGAGGTAAAAAAAAAAATAATAATAAATAAAAAAAAGTTACCCAGCAACTTTTTTTGATATTAAATCAAGCACAAAAAAGTTTTTCAATAACTTTCTCCTTGCATTCATTCTAATGAGATTTCTTCCTCCACAGCATTTTTTTGCATTCCCCCTATGCCAACCACATCAATACTTTTTGATTAGAATTTACTTAATATTACGATATTTGCAACCATTAGAATATACAGTATTTACATATTACAAGTAAATGAATACTTATATTTACTCTTTAACTATAACTCTTTTCACTCACTTCATTACATTCAGTAAAAATGTGTAAATATAATGTTTTAAGGAAGTCTAGTTATTCTTAAAATTTAATATTACCATAAAATATGGCAGTAAATGTATTAGATTTTACCACACTAAAAAGTATATATCTATATTTTTTTCAGTCTACTGAGCCAAAGCCTGAGCACAGACTACTCTCACCACCACAGCTTGCATGGTCACAGAGCCCACCTCTGACCCAGAGCCTGAGCCTGAACCTGCAGCGGTATATATACATGTCCCAGAGCACAAGTCATTTGTGGTGGTTTAGCATCTTCAAAAGCATAAACCCATCGCCATCCCAGATGAGTCCCACCAATGTCCATTTTCCTGCCAAGCAATTTTGCACAGTAAGTATAACAGACTCCCAGGTTCCCTTCTTTTGCCAAGCCATGCCTCAAATATAGCTACTTTGCAATGGATGTCAAGTTTAGCACTTCTCTTTCCATCACAAAAAATTACATTCTATATGGCTTTCCCGGAACACTGCCATTTTATAATGTGTATGCTTTTGTTAAACTGTGTAACAGTAATTGCAACTGAAATGTGGAAGTTAATTTAAACACATTTCATAGATAACATTTGATGGTGCATCGGAGTCAAATCTAATCTGATTTCATCATACTGTAGTATTACCTGAAGACAAAGGTGGCCACTCACGGGTCGGGTAATTTAAACCATAATTATTTAAACCATAATAAATGGGAATTTATACGCCGAGCATATTTTGGCCAGAATTCAGTTGGTAGGAAAATGCGAGCAAGCAGAAATCTCCATCTGTACTGATGAGGATGATACCCTTGAGATGACAGCAAATTTATAAAATATAAATGGCACACCGCCAATTAATTATGTCTTCATGAACTTTACCTTTAAAGCAATCTGTCCCATTTTCACAACAGGACATATTCCTTTGGACCCAATCATTCATAAAGAGAGAATCAAGAACTAGGACAACACAATTAATGTAGACATACAGTTGAAGTTAAAATTATTAGCCCTCTTGTGAATATTTTTTTCTTTTCTTTTTTAAATATTTCCCAAATCATGTTTAACAGAGCGAGGAATTTTTCAGAATATTTACTATAATATTGTTTTTTTTCTTCTGGAGAAAGTCTTACTTGTTTTATTTTGGCTAGAATAAAAGCAGTTTTAATTTTTTTTTTTTTTTTTACAATTTTAAGGTCAATATTGTTAGCCCCTTTAAGCATTATTTTAGATTGTCTACAGAACAAACAATCGTTATAAAATGACTTGCCTAATTTGCCTAGTTAAGCTAATTACCCTAGTTTAGCCTTTAAATGTCACTTTAAGCTGAATACTAGTGTCTTGAAAAATATCTATCTTGTTCAAAATAAGCTGAAACAACTCAATTTTTGCAAATTTTTTTGGGGGGAAACTTAATTGTTTTATGTTGGATCCAATTAAATTATTCATGTTAAATTAATGCATTTGTGTTGGGACAACTTGAATGAATTGTGTGGAACCCTGCATTTTTTACAGTGCATGCTTTTATCATTCAATTTGGACTTATCAAGTCATTTCTTAAATGCCCAATCAGCTTTTTTATATCTGCACCGATAAGGTTCCAGTTATTTGGAATGTAAAAATTTTAATTAGCCTCCATTAACGCTGCATTTTGTCAGAGCACAATAATTAAACAGTTTTGTTTTTATTCACCTCATAGAGACGTCAGCGTCTGCCGCTTTCACGGATCAGTTTTTTGTTGTTGTTGTTTTTACATGGCAGCGCCGCTCCAGACAGGCTCCATCTATTGTTCCCCTGTCCCGTACTCTCCACAGCGATATGCTCATCCAAATTCTTATTACTATTATCTCACCGCCACAGCCGAGCGAGCCCAACTTTCTCTCTCTCTCTTTCTCCTTGAGGAGTGCAACATAATTTGTTTGGAGAATATTTAACAAGCGACACGAGAAGAAGAGCCGCTCCTACATATATCTGATCTGGCTCACGGCCTGAAAGTTGATACATCCCCGCTCGGGGAAAAGCCGAAACGAGTTCAGCGAGTGTTTTATTCTTTCTCTTGTCCTGGCTTCTTCAGTCATCCTGTCAGGCCAAAATAACCTTCCCTATTTCATTTTACTGTCCTTGGTTTTGTGGCAGAAATAACTGGAGTGTCATTATGGGTTCTGTGTGGCCAGTGCTGGAGAAGTAGTTAGTCTCTGCTGTGCCCCGTTTGATGGACAGCTTTATGATTCGAGTAAAAATAAGACGTTCTGTGGCTCACATCCTCGCTGTAGTGGTTGCAAGTGATGGAAAGACTTTAATACTTTGATGAATGTGTTGTTCATATTCGATTTGATTTTATAATTTTTCATTATATAGTTAAAGTTATTATAATAGGCGACGCGGTGGCGCAGTGGGTAGCACGTTCGCCTCACAGCAAGAAGGTCGCTGGTTCGAGCCTCGGCTGGGTCAGTTGGCATTTCTGTGTGGAGTTTGCATGTTCTCCCCGTGTTCGCGTGGGTTTCCTCCGGGTGCTCCGGTTTGTCCCACAAGTCCAAAGACATGCGGTATAGGTGAATTGGGTAAGCTAAAATTGTCCGTAGTGTATGTGTGTGAATGAATGTGTATGAATGTTTCCCAGTGATGGGTTGCAGCTGGAAGGGCATCCGCTGCATAAAACATATGCTGGATAAGTTGGCGGTTCATCCCGCTGTGGCGACCCCAGATTAATAAAGGGACTAAGCCGAAAAGAAAATGAATGAATGAATGAATGTAAACTGTATTTTAAATTTAAGAACATTAAAATAATATAAAATCAAAGGACCATATTGCTACTATTTCGACTGTTAAAACTGATACCAGCAAACAATGTTACAAAAAAACATGATATCTGAGAATGACAAAAAATTTGTTTTTGCAGTTTTTCACCATATTCTCTAGTGGCATCAGGGCACTAAATACCATTACAGTTACACTACTGTATCACAAAACTATAAGAGAATGCTCTAAATAATTTGGCTTTATAAATTAATATTTATTTTCAGGGTTTGGAATGCACTGTAAAAAGCAAAATGTAAAAAAATTAAGTTGCATGATCACTGCCATAATGAAGCTCTTACTGTCTGGAAACTTGGTCCTGGGGGAATCTAGGATTAAATGGGGTCAGTTCCCCCCCCTTCACCTGGCTGGCACGTGTACGGGACGTCAGAGACAAAAAGCTCATGAGGGAAAAGACAGAAAGAGCAAGAAGGGGCGTGAGGGGGTTGACCTTGTACATAGAGGGGTGTTAGGCCGACCAGCCAACCATCTGTCTGAGCTGCCGTGGGCCTGACCCATCATGATTGTCTGACCGAGAGGTCAAAGGGATGAGATGACGTGATCCGAAAGAAGAGACGAAGAAAAAAAGTTGATTATTCTGTCATAGAATTAAGAGTCTTTATAGAGTCTTTTCTCTCAAAGGTGAATCCATTACCAGAGATGCAGCATATCCAATTTTTTTGTTCTAATATTGCGGCAGAGAAGCAATTTGTGGAAGTTTTGCTAACCTTTACCCATTTTGAATGTCAGCACTGAGAACAAAACTGCACACATTAAAACAGGCAATTTTTTTGTCTTTTCCCAAGATAAGGGAATAATGCATGACCATTTCAAGCTGACTGCAATTGGATGTTAAATACAGCAGTTGCTCTCTGCAAGCATTTTGCTCTAGAAATGCATTGTTATTATCTGCAATTTAGGAAGCTTTTTAAAAACATTTTGTTTAAGGAATATGTTTTAAGAATGTGTAAGGACTTGAACAAATACAAATCAATGTCATTTGATTGAAATACATTGTCTAATATTCATTATAGTAATATTAAACATACTGAAATGTCTTTCTAAATAATGGATAAATACATTACATATTGTAAATAATGAATAAAATAATGCTATTGATTGTAAAAATGTTTTATTAACGAAACAATATATTTTAAATGTATACCAAAATGTGCATCTTCATATGAATATTTATACAAATATGCGTACTATGCATGCCAAAAAAGTAGATACTAGACACTTGGCTTAATGTAAAATACTGCGGTAAAATACTTTATTTAGCCATTATTTGCTCGTCATGAATCTAGTTGGTGGAGATTTCAATGCATAAGCATGTGCATTGCCATTTTTCGCACTGTTATAATAATAATAATAATAATAATAATAATAATAAAAACAAATAAATAAATAAATAAATGTTTACTTTGCCATGAGAATCCCTCTTGTATGATCATAAGTGTAAACATGAACAATAAGTTGTTGGCTGTACTTACATTTCTCAAGTTTTCTTGTCTTACATCACCGGCAGATCTTTCAGGGTAGCCTGGAGGGGAGATGTGCCTAAAGCACATTAGCCTGTCATGGGGGTACTTCAGGGATCAGTTCTTGGTCCCCTTTGATTTTCAGTTTACATCACATTGCTGGCACCCATCATCCAAGTACGTGACTTCTCCAATCACCGCAGACGACACGTAGCTCCATCTTTCATTTCAGCCAGATGATCCAGCGATAGCTACATGGGTCTTGCACTGCCTGGTGGACATCTAGGCATGAATGAAAGACCATCACCTACAACTGAATCTAGCAAAAGAATTCTTGTGACTCCAGATATTCAACATAATTTCTTATCATATCTACTATTACCCCATCTAACTCAGAAAGGGATCTTGGGGTGATCTTAGATGGCCAGCTGTCCTTCAAACAGTAAACTGCTAACTCAGCTCAATCAAGTAGGTTTGCACTTTACAACAGACCATTCCTGACTGGCCATGCCGCACAATTTCTAGTCCAAGCTCTTGTGATTTTTAGGCTGGACTCTTAAACCTTTTAAAATGATCCAGAACGCTGCAGCTAGTCTGGTCTTCAACACAGAGAAGCTTTAAATCATTTTCCAGAACCTTTCCATTCACTGTTTCCTGCTGGTGGAATGATCTTCTCAATCATAAATGGACTGCTGAATCACTGGTATCATTCTCAACTGTAAACCCATCGCTTTCATGAGCGCTTGAGTACTTTATAAAAGAAAACCACCTGCTTTCCCTCCTTACTCTAGCTTTTATTTCTCTTAGCAATTTTAGTACCTTGTATAAGTAGCACGTCTTGCGTGTATTGCCTCCTCATATTGAATCGCTTGATGCCTTCCTCATTTGTAAGTCGCTTTGGTGTCTGCTAAATGACCAAATGTAAATGCACTGCCTGAATAACCATGTCATCATTGGTTGGTTTAAAAGCATTAAAACAATTAAAAATGTAAGCATTTTGTCAGTAGCTCTTTATTTCAATATAGATTTCTGAACCAAACCATTCTTTTCATTTTTTTTCTTCACGATTTTAAAGAAATCAAATTTCCTATTCCATAGCAATCAGTTCTGTAAATACCAAACCAAACCAAATTTTCCGTCAGTTTTAAAGAAATTGTTGAATATCCTTCAGGGGCCGGTTTCACCAGCAGTGTGTAAGTTAAAACGTAGCCTAGTTGTGACTTAAAGGGACACTAAGTTACAACTTACACATTACAAAATATTTTTGTTGCACCACCGAACTTAGTTTAAACGTACACTACGTTCCAATAAATATTTATTTTAAATGTATAACGGTAGAAAAAAGATGACAGCGAGATTAGTTTACATTGAGGAGCTCACGATCATAATGAAGAATGGTCTTCCTCTACTCACAGCCTTAATTTCCTCTCAAATCTAGCCTTTTTTTCGGTTTGTGAAAGAAGAGTTTAATTTTATATCAAGGAGTGTTTTGTGTTAATTGTATCCATCAATTAAAACAAAAATTTCTCATGATTGAGTTTTCTTCCTGCTCTTTTCTCTTTCATATGTAGGATAAAAAAAAAATCAAAAATCAAGTTTAATATAACTTTGTGTGCATCATCTGATTTTAGTGACTAACTGTAATTTAATGTACTATAAAAATGTAATTTGTCATTTCATTTTCATAAGACAGTTATATATAGATGCATTAGTTGCAGAATTTAAAGCAGTTTAAAGATTTAAATGCTTTTTATTGGATATTACGTCATTCAAAGCGACTACGCATGACTTTACGGAGAGCTCACGACCTACTAACTACGGTTTGCCTTAAGAACATGTGGTGCAACCGAAGTGAGAAAAAATTTAGCTACAAACTAGCTAGTAGGTACTAAGCCCCTAGTGAGGACTTTACGTTCCAGTTTAAGAAAGAACTTATGAACAGATGGTGTAACCCTACCCAGGTGTGCATTTCTATCATCCACTGAAACCTCTGCTACAAAAAAATGTGTAATCTTCCAGTTCACATGAGTTATGTTGTATTAATCCAACTAGTGCACATTCTGAATGAAATACACAAGGGAGCTTAACAAATTCAGGATCTTTTACAAGAGCAAGGATTTTATGGCAGTGTGCAAAGCAGACTGTGTTCCAGACGGCTGCTAATTTGTAAGGACGTGCTCTTTGTGAGTCTGTCCACACTTCTGCTCCATCTTAAGCCATATTTCATTCTTTGTCTGTCTGCCTGCTCTTTGTCAGGCGCGAGTCATTTAACTCTCGGATGAGCGAGGCTTGTCACTTATGTGGGACTGACACTGATGTAGAGCTGACCTTTGACCCCGAGCGCTTGTGTCTCATTATCACCTGCTCCTCATCTGGGATCAGAAACATCCCGGCCTGTTGTCACACGCTGTCCCATCACAGGCTCCTGGACTGGTGGAAAGAGCACAGCTGTGGTTGCACTATGGGATCAAAATCCCACCAAAAATAATAAACGTAAATCCCAAAAATTTACATTGTGTAAAATTACAGATTACATTGCACAAAACTGAAACCTGAATTCAAGAAGACAATTGCTCCTTGAAATTAGGTTTTAGTTTTGTGTAATGTAATTCTAAATGAATTTTCATGTTTGATTCATGCTCATTATCTTTCGATACGCAACCTTGTTGTTTCTGCATTTAGTTTTCACTTTTGCACATTTTACATGCGAAGTTGATTTTTTGATTTATGCTTATTATTTTTTGATCCGCGACCGCAATACATTTGGCAGGATTTTGATCCCATATGGCACTTCTGAATAATTTCTTTGAAATTATATCATGCAAATCAAAAAATTTAGCATAAGCATATATTTTGCATTCAACTGCTAATCTAGCAGTTGCAGATCGCTGGAGAACTACAAATCTGTCACTGAACTGGACTTCAAATCCCATCCTGCACCCCACACACACACCAGTTCCAGTTGTCTCCCTGATTGCACACACACTCATTGCTGAGTCTTGTTGTTTGTTTACCTGTAACATTGCGAAGCGTTTTCTTTCTCTAGTCTTACCGTGCCTTTAGATCCTTGCCTTGTTTCTTTGTTTATCCTGTTTGCCGCCTCCACCGACCTCTGCCTGTGACCATGACTACGCTATTGGATTACCCTCATGATTCCGTTTGTTCCTGTTTGAACATTGCCTGCCTGACTAAGCTGTTAATAAAATGCATTTGGACCCTCACTTCCATCACCCGACTCCTAGTGTTACAGCAACAGTGTTTGTCGACATTTTAGCTGCCTTCGTTCCGGAAGCATTTGATTTATTTATTTATTTATTTATTTTTAAGTTTGAGAGTTAAAGGCGATGTACGAAAACACCCATCTCTAAAGTGACAAAATTAAACATTTAGATTAAAAAAGCAATTTTTTTTGGCAAAAATGCCACACATTTTACTCCTTGATTCACATGTGTTTTCCTTCTAAGCGATAGTTCACATCATTTTTGAGTTTTTTTTCTTCTGTTGAACACAAATAATATACTTTGAAGATGCTGGATTCTGGCACCCATTGACTTCCATTACTTTTTCTACTATGGAAGTCGATGCATCCCAGCAACCAGCACTCTTCAAAATCTCTTTTTCAGTGTTCGACAGAGGAAAGCAGCTCATAAAGGTTTAAAACGACATGAGGGGAGAGTAAATGATGAGGTGATTTTCATTTTTAGGTGAACTATCTCTTAATGTATGCATATACTGTATGCATATAAACTGCTCAACTAACTCAGATTTGTCATGGCATCTACATATTGCTGATAAATGAATACATGTAAATGTAATTTTAGTTAAAACAGCTCAAAAATTACATTGAGTCCAAGATATATCTGTAAGCCTTCACTATAAAAAAAAAGGCTGGGATCCACACAATTCGATTAAGTTAACTTAATTGTTTTTACAAATTTAAGTGGACTGAACAAAAAACAATTAAGTTGTCCCCAAAAATCCTCAAGAATTGTGTTAATTCATCTGATTTTTTGAGTGTTGTCTGTGAAACTTGGGGAAATGTCTAGTGAATTTTTATTCACACATAAAACAAAACTGTATAAATGGACAGATTGGAGAATCAATACTGATTCATTTAAATTATGTAATGATATCTAAAAGTAATATGATTTCTATCCTTAAAAAAGTTATGAGTTTAACATTTCATGCAGTGTTTTAAGACTGCTTTGCTTTAGAATGAATGACCCAGTGGCTCTTTTTACAGCATGTGTTAAACTCTCTGCTCTGACTGATTAGTGCAGTTACACGAGACCCGCTCTTGTAAAACGAGTCTCTTTCGGGGAAAAATGGGGCACCCGGTTCTCTGATGTGGCTCAGAGATCCATAAAGCACCATGTTGTTGAGCATTTGGTGGCAGTATGCAGAACACAGTCATGGCCTTGCCTAATGAGACTGCTTTATATTCACAGAGAGAAAGAGCGGGACGGGAGTTTTAAGCCTGACTAACTTACCAAAATCTGCTTATGTGCTGTTTCTTCTTTTTTTTTCACACCAGACTTCAAAGGCGTCACTTTTTAAAAAAATGTCCTGGACACTGGTATTAAGTGGACTGGTTTACAACTTCTGTCTTGATCTTCAAAGAGCGCATGAACACTGAAGTGAATCTGCTGCTGTCATAAGTTCACAGGACATCGACAAGATTAACACAATTTGTCAGCAGAAAGGCTAATAAAGAATGACCAGGAGTAGCAGGAGGGTAATGAAACTCTTTATGTGTGGGAGTTTAGAGCTTTGTGTTGTAAAATGACCTGTTTTCTTTTTTTTTTAGCTGCCGGCTGTCTTTCAGTGTAGTGTAATTTGGAGTCTAGTGGTGTATGACCGAACACGTGTTGCGTTCAATTGGCCAGAATCGTTCTGGTGAAGTGGACAGGCCTTTTCTTGCTGTATATCAATTTGATGTTGCTATTAAAGAGATGACAAAGATGAGGACAGGAGTTATTTGGAGGATGAGAGGATAGCATGTCACTATCATTAAGCTGTTATCACAAAAGAATATACTGTAGGCTCGTAGGCTTGTGGATTGTTGTATAGATAGCTTTAAAATATTATAATAATACTATTATAATAAAATTTTTTATAATATACAAAAAAAAAAACGTTGAAAAGTTTGAAAGTCACTAAGATTATTTTATTTTATTGCGTTTTTATTGTGTAGCTGAGTCTTTGTATTATTTTTGATCAATTAAATATTTGATCAAAAAAATATTATATTATATTATATTATATTATATTATATTATTCATTCATTCATTTTCTTTTCGGCTTAGTCCCTTTATTAATCAGGGGTCGCCACAGCGGAATGAACCACCAACTTATCCAGCATATGTTTTACGCAGCGGATGCCCTTCCAGCTGCAACCCATCACTGGGAAACATCCATACACACTCATTCACACACATACACTACAGACAATTTAGCTTACCCAATTCACCTATATGGCATGTCTTTGGACTTGTGGGGGAAACCGGAGCACCCGGAGGAAACCCACGCGAACACGGGGAGAACATGCAAACTCTACACTGAAATGCCAACTGACCCAGCCGAGGCTCGAACCAGCGACCTTCTTGCTGTGAGGCGATTGTGCTACCCACTGCGCCACCGCGTCGCCCGCTATATTATATTATATTATATTAAATTATATTATATTATATTATATTATATTGTTCATTCATTATTTTTTCGGCTTATCCCTTTATTAATCAGGGGTTGCTACAGCAGAATGAACCGCCAATTTATCCAGCATATGTTTTACGCAGTGGATGCCCTTCCAGCTGCAACCCACTACTGGGAAACACCCATACACTCTCATTCACACACGTACACTATGGACAACTTAGCTTACCCAATTCATCTATAACGCATGTCTTTGGACTTTTGGGGGAAACCGCAGCACCCGGAGGAAACCCACGGGGAGAACATGCAAACTCCACACACAAATGACAACTGACCCAGCCGAGGCTCAAACCAGCGACCTTCTTGCTGTGAGGCGACAGCGCTACCCACTGCACCACCGCGCCACCCCTATATTATATTATATTATATTATATTATATTATATTATATTATATTGTATTATATTATATTATATTATATTTTTTAAAAATAATATGCACTGGGTTTTGTTTTGAATACATCCATTAAAAATCAACTCTCACAGGACTCTCCAATCTGAAAAGAGATTACTTCCAGAGTCATGGAGATGAACTTCCCATTTTGGAGTTGTGAGAAAAGCACAAGGAATTAATCCAGAATATAATGAATGAAGTGACACCCAACTAACAATGCCTGTATCACAGTGACCTTTTCCCCAGTGTGAATGAGGTGGAACACGTCCACCTGTGACCAACCTCTAGCTATCAGATTCAGCTCTCAATGTGTCTTTTGCCCCCTTTGTTTGGTTTGTCAATGACCCTGTGTTCTGCTTTCAGAGATGAGTGGATTAGCTTATTTATTTTTGTAAATATATCTCTTTTGTTGATATCTTTAGCAATTACCATACACAATGGAAACACAAATTCATTTTTTTTCCAACAACAAACACTGATTTAAATTTGCAGCTTGGTCTTGCAATTAGTAAAGGGTATATTCACTTCAGAAATCCAATTACTTAATTTACTTGTTTCTGAATAAGACAACCATATGTTTAAGATGTTTGCATGAGTTGCTGTTATAATATTCTCTTCGTCTTCGCGTTTTACATATTACAGTATGTATATCATCAATTAATAACAACATTTTGTTCCCACACAACACCATCCGATGTTCCCTCCAGAAATTCACAAATTTAAAAGCGATTAGTTGACTTTACTCAAAAAAAAGTGAACCCGTTGACTTAAATGTGACAAGTTCACTTTTGTAAAACAAAAAAAAGGCTGAGTAAACCCTTAAACTAAAGTTTTTAAGTAGATTTTTATAATAATGCACAGTTATTTTATTGTTTTACTACTTTACTACTTACTCAGCTAATCGCTTTAAAAGCAACTGTTTTATCCACTTATTTTTAAATAAAGTCAACGAATCGCTTTTTTACAATGCATTTAAACAATCAGTTTGTCTTTATTATGGTACCATATACAGTTTTGGTTGTTTCTTTTTTTTTTACATAAAAAAAAAACGTGAATGAATTTGCCATGCTATGTGCAATCAGATGATGGCGGATTCAAATTCTCACTCAAAGCCATATTTGTCACAATCACCAGCGATCTAGCAGTTGCAGATCTACAAATCTGTCATGGAACTGTCATGGAACTGGACTTCAAATCCCATCATGCACCTCACACACACACCAGTTCCTGTTCTCTCCCTGATTGCACACACACAGCTGGAAACTAATCATAGACTGATTACATGGACTATATATTCACCTCTGACACACACACACACACGCGCTGAGTCTTGCTATTATTACACTGCGAAGCGTTTCCCAGTCCAGTCCAGTCCAGTCCAGGCCAGTCCAGTCTCTCCGTGTTCCTTGACCCTTGCCCTGTTTATTGTTTCCTGTTGTTTGCCGCCTGTATCGACTATTTGCCTGTGACTTGACTACACTTCCGGATTGTCCTCATGCTTCTCTTTGTACCCGATGAACATTGCCTGTCTGACATCTCTTAATAAAGCTGCACGTGGATCCTTACTCTCCTCTGTAACAATATTACTCTTTTGTTGACCGCTTACGTGTGCATACTTTATCATGTCGTAAAAAAAGCATAGCATGAAGAAGTAATAGCATCAACAATAGGAGCAATAATCAATAATATTGATGTGTTTACTTCAGGTATGGTTTTATAGTTAGAATAACATGGTCAAAATTCAAATAACAACAAAAAATTTTTTATGTTAGATTCCTATTCAGAGTGTTGTCTTAATCATGTCAATATTGGAGTATTGTTGTCCATGTAAAACTACTGAAGGCTTTTCATCTTTTGTTCAGGTCTTTTAACTTGTTCCCCTCTCAAGATTCTGAATCACAATCCATTACTGTTATAAAATGTGTGTCATTGCGTCAGACACTACATAATTCACCTAGCAGATACTTTAATAAAAGGTCCCATGACAAAGTCTCTAGTGCACTTTATGGCAGTTTAACTTTTCACCGAAATCTTTGCGATTCTCTAAAGGTCTCACATATGTGGAGCGTGTCAAGTGTCTATAAACACCAGCTCATTTTTCACAGTTTGTCTTTTAAGCTAAAGTTGTCCATATCGGTGTCCTTTTGTCCTCTGCTTAACGTCTTGACTTTGACATATAAACATTTTAGCTATAGAGGCCCTTGATATGTCGATTCATCTTGTGCAAAAAAAAAAGTGTCATCTTTTGCCATTGAGCTGTCTAACAAAGCATTCTGTCTTGTCTTCTCTGGTCTTCACTGGCTTTAGTTTTTAACCCTCCTGTTGGTATAACGTAACGGTTACTAAAGTAACCCTCGTTCCCCGAGGGGGGGAACGGAAATGCTATGTGGAAACTTCCACTATGGGGATTTCGTCAGAAAGCCAATCACGTCATGGTGATCGAATCCAGCTCCAACCCGAGAAAAGAGATGCTCTGCACAGGGGCGAGCTTGCTCTTTTCTCGGTTGACCCGAAACCCCAATAGGTCGAGGTGCCGGAGCACCCTGTCCCTGTGCGTAATCAATTGATCCCGCGAGTGAGCTAAAATCAGCCAGTCGTCGAGATAATTGAGCACGCGGATGCCCGCGAGCCGAAGAGGCGCCAGGGCACCCTCCGTGAGTTTGGTGAAAACCCGCGGAGACAGAGAGAGCCCGAAGGGGAGGACTTTGTATTGCCATGCCTGACCTTCGAACGCAAACCGCAGAAACTGCCGGTGGCGTGGAAGAATAGAGACATGAAAATACGCGTCCTTCAGGTCTATTGCTGCAAACCAATCCTGAGGACGGACGCACCGAAGGATGCGCCTCTGCGTGAGCATTCTGAACGGCAGCCTGTGAAGGCAGCGGTTCAAAACGCGCAGATCTAGGATTGGCCGTGACCCACCGCTCTTTTTGGGTACGATGAAGTAGGGGCTGTAAAACCCGCTCCTCATCTCGGCTGGAGGGACCGGCTCGATTGCATCCTTTGCCAGGAGGACAGCAATCTCCTCGCGCAAGACAGGGGCGGACCCGGGGCTGACCCTGGTGAAATACACGCCCGTGAACTTGGGAGGCCGTTTGGCGAACTGAATCGCATAGCCGAGTCTGATCGTACGAATGAGCCACCGCGACGGGCTGGGCAGCGCTAACCAGGCTGACAGAGCTCGCGCTAGTGACATCATCGGCACGATCGTTGACATACCAGCGGTGGGGCAGCGCGGAATGGGAGAGCTCACCCCGGGAGCCATAGGGTCCCGAGGAAGAGCAGGAGGCAAGAGATTCACACTCACCTTCGTCCCAGAGTCCGGAAGGGGGGGCTGGAGTGCAAGAGAAGGGAGCCCGTCCTCTAACACACTCAGAGCCCGTGGCGAGATGCACCGATCCTGCGAGCTGGAAGGCATAGCGTCCCAGATTGGCAGTGTTCGGGCTGTCACATCCAGAGAAGGGGGAAAATGCTCTTTTATTGAAAATTTTGCGGCCGCCGGCCGTGAGGCTAGAAGCCTGGTGTTGAAAAACACCGTTTGATGTTGGTTCGCTCGGCCCTCCACCGAGGAAAGAGCAAGTCCCCTCTTCTCCGGATGGCCCGTCTCAGGGTCGCTTCGCAGTCCGTTTACCGGACTTAACGGCGCCCTGGGGCGGGGGCGCTGAACGCCTGAGAGGTGCTCGACGCTGCCGTTTAGCCGGTGGAGCGGGCAGAGGCAGTGGAGCAGGTCTTGATGCCGCAGGCGGGCGCCCTCGGCGAGGAGCAGCCGAGGTGGATGGTTCGGCGGGAGGAGCGGTTTTACGAGCCCGCTGATAGATGACCTCACCCATCGCACTCGACTGCTCTTTCACCGCTGTGAATTCCTGGGTGAACTCACCAACGGTGTCGCCGAACAGGCCAGCCTGGGATATGGGTGCGTTAAGAAAGCGAACCTTGTCAACGTCACGCATATCTGCCAGGTTTAGCCAGAGGTGGCGCTCCTGGACCACTAGTGTGGCCATCGTCCTTCCCAGGGCACGCGCAGCCGACTTGGTGGTACGCAGAGCATAGTCGGTTGCGGTGCGGAGCTCGTGCATCAAGCCTGGGTCGGAACCACCCTCGTGCAGCTGGGCCAACGCCTGCGCTTGGTAGCGCTGATACGTTGCCATAGCATGCAAGGCGGAAGCAGCCTGGCCCGCAGCAGTGTAAGCTCTGCTCCCGAGGGACGCAGATAACTTACATGCTTTGGACGGAAGACGAGGCTGACCACGCCAGGAAGAGGCACCACGCGGGCAAAGATTGACCGCAATGGCGCGCTCCACCTGGGGAATCGCCTCATACCCCCTGGCTGCTCCACCGTCAAGGGTGGTGAGAGAGGAAGCGCACGCAGATCGGGCAGAGAAAGGTGCCCTCCAAGACTGCGTGAGCTCACTGTGCACTTCCGGGAAGAAGGGGACGGGAGGCTTAGAAGGCTTGGCCCTCCTCTTAGCCTCCACGTAGCACCCATCTAGTCGG
>CAIGQV010017386.1:2682335-2702899 GCA_903798115.1 Danio jaintianensis
GTTCAAAACTAGATTAAAGACCTATCTTTTTAGTAAAGCATACACTCAATGCATCACATAACGGTATGATGCATGAATGTGCTCCACGCAGGTTTTTGCATCTCGTTTATATATTCTATGAACAGCAGCTACGCTAATTATTCTCTTTATTCTCTATTTCCACCTGGGGATACTCATCCCGAGGCCCCTAGAGACTATGCAGCGCCACTAATGCAATCCAAGACCTGTGAAGAGATGATCCCAAGGTATCCATAATCCCGGACCAGGCCGTATCCTGAGCAGCTGCTGTGGTGGTCATGGAGAAGTGGAGAACATGAGACTGATTCCTGTGAGACCCCAGTGACAGACGAGTCTTCGCTGACGTCCAGCGTTCTCCAGCCTCCGGCACCTAGACTGCAGCTCTGCACAAGACGTTTGGCCATAGGAGAAATGGTTGTGCCCAACTGAGCCTGGTTTCTCTCTAGGTTTTTTTTCCTTCACTTACGCAAATTGGTGAAGTTCGTTCCTCGCCGCTGTCGCCACTGGCTTGCATGGTTCGGGACTTGCAGAGCTGCGCATCGATGGATTTGCTCTTCAGTGTTTGGACTCTCAGCAGTGAAAATTAAACCACACTGAACTGAACTGAACTTAAACTCTAAAAACTGAACTGACACCATTTCAGTTCACTATAATCTTCTATGTGAAACTGCTTTGACACAATCTACATTGTAAAAGCGCTATAGAAATAAAGATGAATTGAATTGAATTGAATAATAACTCATTCATTTTGTCTTTTTCGCCATGATGACAATACTTAATATTTACTCGCTGTTTTGTGAGATAATACTATTCAGATTAAATTTAGAGCCCTATTGAAAAAAAGTTTCTTAACAGAGCCAATAATATCGACCTTTAAATAAATAAATAAATACACACAAATAAATGAGTGAATGAATGAACAAGTAGATATATAGATAGATGGTAATTTACTGTATGTGAAATGCTAACATGTACACATAAGAGAAACTGCAGTTGTCATTGTTTCTGCGGCACCTGCGGTGGCCAGAGGAGAAATGGTCATGCCCAACTGAGCCTGGTTTCTCTCTAGGTTTTTTTCCTTTACTTTCGTCAATTGGTGAAGTTTTGTTCCTCGCCACTGGCTTGCTTGGTTTGGGACTTGTGGAGCTGTGCATCAATGGATTTGATCTTCAGTGTTTGGACTTTCAGCAGTGAAAATTAAACCACACTGAACTTTAAACTAAACTGAACTTTAACGCTGAAAACTGGACTGACACATTTTAAATTTTAATTTACTAGAACTTCTACGTTAAGCTGCTTTGACACAATCTACATTGTAAAAGTGCTATAGAAATAAAGATGAATTGAGGTGAATACCTATAATTTGTTGTTGAGGTTGGCTTGTCAGTAGCAAAATCATCAGAATCGCGGATATCGTGACAGCCCTAGTTTTAATCTAGCGTTGGGTCAAATATGTACAAACCCAACTGTTGGGCTAAACAATTTAATTAAAAATCTAAAAGTGCTCTATTTTGAATATATCATAGTAAGTGCAATTCCAAGACCATAGGTTAAATTCCTAGGGCTTGGATGAACTTCTAAAATGTATAGTCTACATTCAATGCAGCATCTTTTGTTCATACTAAATATTTCTCTTTGTCATGGGTCTTAGATCTCACTCTTCTATAGACATATACATAGCTCAGGTGTGGACTTCATGAATGTCAGTAGTACTGTATGGGCAGACACAATGATAATGATGATGTTTGTTTAAAATGAAGAGGAAATGTGTGTTTTGTATTGTTCATCAAAATAGTTCATATGCATATTCTGGATGCTGCAGCAGTATGAGTTTGTGCTCACACATACACCATTGCAAAACAGGACCAGACTGTCCCAAACATGCTCGGGACCAGTTACAAAGGCTATGGATTTATCAATAATAATGGTGTAAAGAATATTTTTACACAAACTGATCCTTTAAGACCACAATGCAGTGCTTTGGTATTAACAAAAACACCTACAGTATACATACAGTATAAAGCTAAAAGGTAAACTATCCCTGAATAAGTGATATCCAGTACATAACTTTAAAGTTACCTCTGTTTACACCTTAATGTTACCATGCATGTCACATAATCTGCTTTCTGGAATACCCCCCAGCTTTGACATGTCACAAAACAACAGAATAGTTTATTGTATGTGAACTATTCCTTTATGATAGCTATCCAGTGAAGAAGGCAGTGCTTGGCTAAAATAACAATAATAACTTGATCCACTCCCACGTTGTCGGTCTCAAATATGCAGTTCTTCAGGAGACTGGATGCCATGGCTGCTTCTGAAACAAGATACTTATTTCCTCCAAATGCCTATATGGAAATCTGTGTTACCTGTAGGGCTGCGTGGGTGTTAGCGACTAGCAACGAGTGGTCGGCTGCTGTGTGACCGCTGTTAGAATGTTGTTTGCGCTCACAGCGATTGGTTCACAGCTGGTGCGTTTGTGTGTTAATTCTGTCCCGACTCCAGCCCACAGAGGGCCGACATTCAGGCGAGCAGCGCTTTCAATAATTGGGCTGGGATTCGACAGCCCCCACTCTGGGGCATTGAGTTGGTGTTTATGCTAATGGCTTGGGCAATTAGCCTTGGGATGCGCACTATACAGGAAACATAAAGGATCTGAAACTGAAGCAACGGGTGGGACAGATTACTTGTGTCTTTATTATCAAGCAATGTATTTTATGTAACTGGGCTAAATAGTAAACACATCAGTGGTACATTATCAAGCATCTTGCAAGGTGTTAACATCCAACAGTTTGCTAATACTGATTATTTCAAGATAACATGGGAAATGAATTCTTATTAGGTGTTGTAGACAAATATGACACTTTTAATGCGTTTTTTTTTTTCCACTCTGTCAAATGTGTCTTGAAAATGCACACCAGCTTGCTGCTGTTTGGATATTGTAACTATATTCATGCAAATTTAAAAAGCTTATGATTACCTACAATGACAGAAGTTATTTTGGGGATTAATTGCAAGACAAATTTTCCTGGCTTCACTGGATTAAACCTGGTTAATCATAATTAATGTAAATACAGTGTTTAAAATACTTCGAAATTCAGAACCATGGAGTTCAGTTCACAGAAGTGTCAATTGTTTTTATTATTATATATATATTTTTTTAAATTAACAGTAATTTTGCTGGCAGTTCGTTCCGCTGTGGTGACCCCTGATGAATAAAGGGACTAAGCCGAAGGAAAATGAATGAATGAATGAATGAATGAATTTTGTTGTGGAACTGAACATTTTTAAAGAGGAAAAACATGCATTTCCAAAACCATTTTTTTTTTCTAACCAGAAAAGCACATAATATATTTTTTATACTAAAAACTTCAACTGAATAAATGAACGAAATAGCATATTTGTGTTATAATATACAATTTGTGTTAATATAAAATAAATAGGTGAATGATGAATTGTTAAATGAATGAGTTGAGGCTGAATGAATTAACATTCATTCATTCATTCATTCATTTTCTTTTCGGCTTAGTCCCTTTATTAATCTGGGGTTGCCACAGCGGAATGAACCACCAACTTATCCAGCATATGTTTTACGCAGCGGATGCCCTTCCAGCTGCAACCCATCACTGGGAAACATCCATACACACTCATTCACACACATTCACTGTGGACAATTTAGCTTACCCAATTCACCTACACCACATGTTTTTGGACTTGTGGGGGAAACCGGAGCACCCGGAGGAAACCCACGCCAACACGGGCAGAACATGCAAACTCCACACAGAAACGCCAACTGACCCAGCCGAGGCTCGAACCAGCGACCTTCTTGCTGTGAGGCGAACATGCTACCCACTGCGCCACCGTGCAGCCCTGAATGAATTAACAAATTAATCTAATTATGAATACAAAAAACTTTGGGGACTGAGATGACAATGAAGATGATGTCCAATAAACAAACATGCAAAGAAATAAAAAGAATTGCTTCTTAAATTAAATAAAAATGTAATTTATCAGAAAATACTCAATAAAAATATATCTATATACATTTCTGGTGCGGGGGGACATTTTGACTGAATTTTTAATATAAACAATTTAATGTAAACAAATAAAAAACATTCTACATAAATAATTTACATTTTTGACATAATTTATATATACATTTTTATAAATAATATGTTGCATTATTCTTATTCTTGTTTTTGGTCTCACACATGATTGATAATACTGAAACCAGATAATCTGGTCTTTCAGCTGTTTTTACATGCACAGTTGATAAAAACAACAGCTAATCTGGTTAATTGCTCTCCCTCCGCAAACCATAGGCCTACATTAGCAATTATCATTTGGAAAGCTGATAGCATGTAATGTGCATGTAATCAGTGTAGGAGAACAGATTGGATTCCATTATCACTGTTCATTAAAGGCTTTCTAGAAACCTATTTTTGGCATATACATTTAGCAAAACAAACGTACAGTTGCTGAGCTGTCATCTTGTCTCATGGTATTATTTTCATCATGGTATTATTTTCCTCCCGTCTTGAATGACATTTAATTCCTGGGATAAAATTTTACAAAAAAGCAGGATTAAGGGGTCAATATTCTCTTAGGTGTGTGTGTGTGTGTGTGTGTGTGTGTGTGTGTGTGTGTGTGTGTGTGTGTGTGTGTGTACATGCATGTGTGGTGTCTCTAGAGACTCAGGCCTGAGGCTTGCTGGCAGGGAAAGAGACTATTGACCATCTGCAATCTGGACTGAAGATGAGTATGGCTCTTGACGAAGATAATTGGAAAGTGCTCATGCACTGTTGACATTTAAATATTTGTGAAGGGCCCCAAGTAATCTACACAAGGCATTCACTCAGAGGCCTGCAATCAGATCTGACATTTATATTTGTTACAAAATAAAACTGCTCTTGGAAATACCGGCATTTCCCTACAGTCAGGTTTAAATCATGCTTGCCATTGATTATTTTCAAGATTTGACTAAATTATGCATAATTACTATGGATTATTTTGTTGCCAATGTACGAAGAAAGAAAATTGCTTGGGACAAAAAGCATACAGATAATAATAATAATAATAATAATAATAATAATAATAATAATTATTATTATTATTATTATTATTATTATTACTATTATTATTATTGTTGTTGTTAATAATAATTATTATTAATGTTCTTATGATTATGATTATTATTATGATTATTATTATTATAATTATTATTATTATTATAAATTATAATAATTCTACTTCGTATTATTATTATTATTATTATTATTATTATTATTACGAATTATTATTATTACGAATTATTTTAACTTTACATAGTATATATATTTACTTCTACCTCATTCAGTCTTGTTTAATTTACTTTTCCACTGTCTGGGCGAAAGGTTTGAAAATCATGCCATGCCTGTCACGGCTAGAAATGAGTACTAGAATTAGGATCCAATTGCAAGTAAAACCTTTATTGACTGTCAGTCAATATAACAAGGGAAAAAGTCGCATCGGGTAACGCATCGGGTTTGATGTTTTTGGAACCTGGTCGGTAAGAAATGGTGAAGTCGAACAGTCCGAAAAATAATGCCCACCGAGCCTGCCTAGAGCTTAGTCGTTTAGCGGATTTGATGTGTTCAAGGTTCTTGTTATCTGTCCAAACGATAAAGGGAACCCCCGAACCCTCCAACCAATGACGCCACTCCTCCAACGCGAGCTTGACAGCCAACAACTCCCTATTACCAATGTCGTAATTACGTTCTGCGGGAGATAATCGGTGTGAAAAAAAGGATGGATTTTGCTGTCGGAGGACGCGCGCTGGGACAGGATAGCCCCAACCCCTACCTCTGACGCGTCAACCTCCACCACAAACTGCCGGGATAGATCAGGAGCCACCAGAATATGAGCTGAAACAAAGCAGCCCTTTAATTTTGTGAATGCAGCCTGTGCTGCACTCGACCACCCGAAGGCAGTCTTGGAAAGGTTAAGGACGTCAGAGGAGGGGCAAGCTGGCTGAAATTGCGAATAAAACGCCGGTAAAAATTGGCGAAGCCCAGAAACCTCTGCAGGGCCTTGCGGGACTGGGATTGGCCAATTTACCACAGCCTGAACCTTCTCTGTATCCATGCGCACTCCCTCGACTGACACAATGTGTCCTAAAAAAGGAACAGACTGTGCATGAAACACGCATTTCTCCGCCTTGACATGGAGCCCATTCTCTAGCAGCCTCTGAAGCACTCGCCTGACGTGTTGCACATGTTCCTGGAGAGAACGGGAAAAAAGGTAGACATAAATGAACTGATCTATCATATCTCTCAACACGTCATTTACGAGTGCTTGGAAGACTGCAGGGGCATTGGAAAGCCCGAAGGGAAGAACGCAATATTCAAAATGCCCCCTGGGGGTATTAAAAGCAATTTTCCATTCATCCCCCTCTCTTATGCAGACCAAATGATAAGCGTTGCGCAGATCTAATTTCGTGAAACAGGATGCCCCCTGCAGACGCTCGAACGCTGAAGACATCAACGGCAAAGGATAGGTATTCTTTACCGTGATGTTATTCAACCCTCGATAATCTATGCATGGTCGAAGTGACCCATCTTTCTTTATCACAAAAAAAATCCCGCTCCTGCCGGAGATGAAGAGGGGCGAATGATCTTAGCCGCTAGAGAATCAGAAATATATTTCTCCATGGCCTCCCTCTAGGGAGCAGAAAGTGAGTATAATTTGCCTTTAGGCGGAGACGTCCCTGGCAATAACTCTATAGCACAGTCATAGGGACAATGAGAAGGAAGAGAAGCAGCTCGAGACTTACTGAACACTCTCTTCAGGTCGAGGTACTCACTAGGCACGTTTGACAGGTCTGTGCTCTCCTCCTGAAACACAGAACAAGACACGGCAGAACGAGCAGACGAAAGACAAGATACATGACAGTTTTCACTCCATGAAAATACAGTATTGTGACCCCAACTAATATGGGGCTTGTGGAGAACCAACCAATGATGCCACAAGACCACCGGTGTATTAGTGCAGTCTGTTAAAAAAAATGATATATGTTCAACATGATTTCCCGAAGTGATAAGTCTTATGGGCTTGGTGGAGTGAGTGATGGTTGGAAGTGAAAGCCCGCTGACGGCGTGTACAGCGATGTGTTGGGAAAGGGAAATAACCGGAAGCTTTAAATTGAAAGCAAAACTAGAGTCAATGAAATTTCCCTCTGCCCCCGAATCAATCAGGTCTTTAATGCTCTGAGTTTCGGAAGCCCAACACAGAGTAGCCGGCAGTAGAGTAGCAGCAACAGAGGATTTATTCAAATTAATCTCACCCATCAGTAACCCCTTACCTACTGATGGGTGTTGTCTTTTACCGACAAGGAAGCCACTCGATGTCCCGTTCCTCCACAATACAAACAAAGTCCCTCATTCCTTCGTCGATGCCTCTCCTGCACAGAGAGGCGGGACCTGCCCACCTGCATAGGTTCCGGGTCAGTGATCCCAGCCTCTGAAACCATCGACAGTGCAGGGCAATCAGGAGCTGGTTCAGTGGGCGATCTTTGTCGGGTGCGAGTCTCTCTGCGCAGTAATCGGGCGTCCACCCAGATCGCCAGGTCTATAAGACCGTCCAGAGTTTTAGGCAGGTCCAGGGTATTAATCTCGTCTTGGAGACACTCCGACAACCCGTAAAGGAACATGTCCCATTGCGCCTCCTTATTTCAACCGCATTCCGCGGCTAAGGTCCGGAACTCTATGGAGTAATCCGCCACGCTCCGATTCCCCTGGCGGAGCTCTGCGAGAACCTTTTTATAAAGTTCCTCAGAGAACAGGTCGAAAGAGGAACAGCAAGGGAGTTTTTGTTCCCAGACGGAGGTCCCCCACAACGAGGCCTTTCCAGAAAGGAGCGTAATAACAAAGGCGACCTTAGACTGCTCAGTAGTAAACAACGATGGCTGCAATGTTATGTATAAGCAGCATTTGGCTAAAAAGGATCGACACAGTTGTGGTTCTCCGGAGTAACAAGTCGGGTGAGGAAGGCGAGGTTCCGATGAGCGGCTCACCACTACTGATGCTGGCGTCGAGTCTGGAGATGGTGTAGCTTCCTGTGAGACCGATCCACCCAGTCCACTGCTGAACTTGAGTGGTGAGTGTGGACATTTGACCCACCAAGGACTGAATGGCTTGGTTAGTATTAGCCAATAATTCTCCCTGCCGGTCTATCCTGGTGTTAGTGTGATTGACAAACTCTGTAATTTGTGCAATACTCGCTGGATCCATAATGACGGTCAGTTCGTTCTGTCATGGCTAGAAATGAGTACTAGAACTAGGATCCAATTGCAAGTAAAACCTTTATTGACTGTGAGTCAATATAACAAGGGAAAAAGTCCAAACAGAAATAAACAAAACAAAGGTACTAGATGGTCACACGTAGACGGGAACAGGAGTCAGACTGTGGACCAGAGTAGCTGATCAGGAATCCAGAGATATATCAGCGCCAGTCCTGACAACAGACAGAAATACATGAATGACCAAACAACGAACTGACAAGAGACAAGAGGAGCGCTGTCCAAATATAGCCGAGATAACGAGCCGCAGCCGGCAGGCTAATCAGGACAGCATAAGCTCTACCCTAGCAAGTGACATAACACTGACGTAACAGATACACGTGGAACACCAAAACAAAACAAAACCATATGACCAAACAGACACTCAGGGGTGCGTACAAACCTACAACCGTGACAATGCCATACCAGTCTCACATGGAAATTTCAACTAGAACCGTACCTGACTGTTCTTAGAACTGTTCAGCATGGTAATGGAAGAGTGGCTAAATATGCTAAACTGATCACAGGGTTGTTCATGAGCCAGTGATATTATTTAAAGTCATTAATATCAAACCGAACCAACCTGTGACAAGTACTAAATGACTGGGCATGAATAAGATGTGAGTTCCATGTGAAAGCCTTTTGAGCATATTAACTATTATTATGGTGGCTTGAGAAAGCCAACATACTGTTATCTCACTTAAACCTCTTCTTCTTCTTCTTCTTCTTCTTCTTCTTCTGAGACTATTTTTAAAGTCTATCTCATCCTAAACCTTTCAAGCTATATCCTTCAAACTTTCGTCAGACCTCCAAAGTGGTCTGACTCGGGTTGCTATATCTTTTCCAACTGATACGACTTTCAGTTTTCTGAAAAATGACCCGGAAAACTCTGAAAAGTCCCATTGACTTAACATTGGGTTAAACTTTGTGTGCTCATAACTCTCCATCAGACTGTCCTACAGACTAGAGTCTGGCCTCATTCAACTCAGTCTAGCCAGCAGCCAACCACTGATGACATTTGAACTTACTAGCCACTCCCTAGCAACCATTTACAACACCCTAGCAACTGTCCCATAGACTGCGACTAGCTATTCTAACACATGCTAATAATTCTAACATCCTACTGACATGCTAATCTTGCTAGAAATATGCTAGCAACATGCTAGTGACATGCTAGTCATGCTAATTCATGCTAGAAACATGGTAATTCCTGCTAGAATCATGCTAACAACATGTTATTTCATGCTAGAATCATGCTAAAAATATGCTAATTCATGCTAGAAACATGCTTATTCATGTTGGAATCATGCTAACAACATGCTAATTCATGCTTGAATCATGCTAACAACATGCTAGTTCAACCTAGAAACATGCTAACAACATGCTAATTCAAGTTGGAATCATGCTAACAACATGCTAATTCATGTTGAAATCATGCTAACAACATACAAATTCATGTTGGAATCATCCTAACAATATGCTAATTCATGCTAGAATCATGCTAACAACATGCTAATTCATGCTGGAACCATGCTAACAACATGCTAATTCATGTTGGAACCAATGCTAACAAAATGCTAATTCATGCTGGATTCATGCTAACAACATGCTAACTCATGCTAGAATCATGCTGACAACATGCTAATTCATGCTAGAGTCATGCTAGTTACATGCTAATTCATGCTGGAATCATGCTAACAACATGCTAATTCATACTAGAAACATGCTAACAACATGCTAATTCATGTTGGAATCATGCTAACAACATGCAAATTTATGCTGGAATCATGCTAACAGCATGCTAATTCATGTTATTACAAACCACAGACACAGGGATCAACTTTAAAGCTTTTTACTGGCTTGTTTCAGCCTTTAAAGTGGTTACATTGTTGTCTGCAGGGATCTTAAACATTCTTTTAGCCAACTTGATACTTTTTCAAACTAAATAAACTACTTCCAACAGGCTTTCTCAAGCCACCATAAAGTTTGTCCTCAAACTTTAACATCTAGTTATTATTATTATTATTGTTATTATTATTGTTGTTGTTGTTGTTGTTGTTGTTGTTGTTGTTGTTGTTGTTGTTATTATTATTATTATTATTATTATTATTATTATTATTATTATTATCTGTCTCTGATAATGTTATTCAAATTCAGTTCCTGGCTGAACTAAACACACTGGATCCAACTAAACAAGTCTTTCAGGTGTATTTGAAAACTACAGTGTAATGTCTGAAATCACACTAGAATCTGATGGTGCATTCCAAATGGGATATATCGCCCTCTGAAGGGCACTCTGGAATGAAAACAAATTATGGCCGCCATATTGAAGTGTCATTCCAAACTGAACTGGCCTTTTCAAAGTGCCCTTCGGAATGAAGTGTTTTGAAAGTTACAACTGATGGACACTTTCAGCCTGCATTGTCCTTTGCATAGGCAAGGCAAGGCACGTTTATTTATATAGAACATTTCATACACAATGGTAATTCAAAAGGGCAGTTGTTTGTTGTTGCACACTTCGTTCAAAGCTGTCACTTTTTAGGGTAAATCCTTTAAAGGGTTTGGGGCATAGAGATCCAAATTGAGCGCAGTGTAAGTTTTCCACTTCTACCCTAAAGATTTATCCCTCAATAGTAAGGGAGTCCAGTCCAATTCCTGAAGATCTTCTTACCTGCAGAGTTCAGTTCCAACCTGACTTTGTAAGCCTCAAGGGCTCCTAAAGATCTGAATTAGCCGCTTCAGTTGAGTTTGATCAGTATTGAAGCACTGAAGGTAGATCTCCAGGAACAGGACTAGACACTAATAGTTCTACATATGTATTTTTTGTGCTCCTACCACAATTGACCATGGTTACTGTGGATTTTGATTAGTGAGTCTGCACATTTCTTGTGAACTCCAGTCATGTCAATATATACTTGCTGTAATCTGCTTTGTTAAAAATCAGTTATGTACAGTATCTAATAAAAAATTCATTCGACTACCTGAACCCCTGTGAACAAAAACAGGACCCCCTCTTCTCTCCCCCGACCACACCACATGACAACCTCAAAGCATTATGCAATTCTGAGTGTGCCTCACACAGATTGACAAACCACCTGTAGAAAACACTTGCTCCTTTGCACCAGTACACTCTTCTCTTTATAATACCCCCCCTCCTTACTCTAGCAATTTATTCTCTGAGCACTAACAGTTCCTTTGTATACTTAGCACTTATTGTGTGTACCTGTATTGCCTCTTCTTGTTGAATCGCTGAATGCTTCCTGAATGAGTTGTAAGTTGCTTTGCACAAAAGCGTCTGCTAAATGACTAAATGTAAATGTGACAACATTCATAGTGGGTCAAATAAAATAAAACAAGCACTGTGTCAAATCACATTGTGCTGTGTCACATTTTAAAAATATAAACACAACGTTTTATGAATGTTTACGATTGGGCTTTTGAACCACAAAATAAAGGTCTGTTTGACTATTTAGGTCTATTTGACTCTTTTCTGATTTTATTTGGATTGTATTAAACCTCATGAAATGAAAGATAAAGTCACTGGAACCTTTCACTGGAACTTTTTCTTGCTGGTTTAACAATGTTCCATGCTTAATCATGGTCTTACTGGGCATACTAGAAACTTCCAGATATGTGTATTGAGGCAAGTTGGAGGGAAACTCTGCAGGACAGTGGTCCTTCCAGGATTTTGGATGCTCCTGCTTATGATAGACTCCTGTTTATTGCCAGGCTCTTCGTTATTTGGAACATGGAGATGTATGTTCTAATCCCTATAATGGCATACCACAAGTGTCAGTCCTGCAAGCATTTACAGTTTAGTATAACCCCAGTGCACTTAGCTGCATGCTTCTGGATGAAGATAACAACTGTGTTTTCTCAGACACTTTTACAAGTTGCCCAAACATGTTTCATGTCATTTTAATGACTTATGCTCTCTGCAATCATGTTAAAGGATGCTCTTCTTATTTGGGTCAATGTGTTAACAAAACCTACTCATTATGCTTTTTTTATCCAAGTGCATTTGAGTGAGACTGCCAGGTACTAGTTGGAGAAGTTGGAACAAGAATGCTGGAGTCCTAAAAACTTTATCAGGTACACCTTGCTTGTACAAGGTTGGACTCTGTTTGCCTTCAGAACTGCCTAATTCTAACTAATTCTTTGTGGCATAGATTTCATAAGGTACTGGAAACATTTCACAGACATTTTGGTCCATATTTACATGATATTTATATGATGATTTTTTTATTTGAAAATACATAATACAAATCTCCCTTTGCTCCACATCACAATGTTCTCTGTTGGAGATCTGCAGACTGTTGAAGTTATTTGAGTTTAGTGAACTCACTGTGATGACCAGTTTGAGATGATTTGAGCTTGTGTGTGTGTCATCCTGCTAGAAGTAGCTATCATACACTCTCAGAAATAAAGGTATGCAAGCTGTTACTGGGGTGGTACCTTTTCAAAAGGTACAAATTTGTACCTAAAAGGTCCATATTAATACCTCAAAGGTACATACTAGTACCTAAAAAGTACAAAAGTGTTCCTCTTAAAAAAAATTGGTACTAATATATACTTTTGAGGTACCGATATGGACCCTTGAAGTACAAATGTGTACCTTTTGAAAAGGTACCACCCCAGTGACAGCTCGAGTACCTTTATTTCTGAGTGTAGGGTGCATACGTTGTGGTCGAAAAGGATAGACATGCTCAGCAACAATATACAGGTACTTTTTTTAAACCAAATTTTGACTCAGTAGAAAGGAAGACTCGTCTTAGCAGGCAAGCTTTTCCCATCAACTATTTTCCAGTATTGTTGAGCCTGAGTGAATTGTATCTTCTTGTTGCTGTAGTTCATCTGCTTTAAAGATTGACCTGTTTTACCTTGGTTGCAAATGATCTACTCGGACTACTTTGGATTGTGTGAATATTTGTGCTTGCAAATATAAAATTTACCTAACAAAATAAAATCGTTGAAGATTAATAATCAAGATTTTCTGTTGTGCATATATTATTAGTAAGTCCAGTCTAAATTGATTTTGCAGATGTTTGTACTTTTACTGAGAGTGTGTGCCTTATGTCATAAACATATGTAATTTCCAAGAAAACTGAATCTTGGAAAGTGACATAAGAGTAACTGATTCTATTTTAGATTAAAATGCTGACACACCTCACTCTTGCTGAGAAATATTTTGATTACAGCACTAAAAATAATCAGCTGGAGCCTACAGGGTGAAAAACAAACAGGGTTCCCGTAGGCCAGGATTTACCAGAAACAATCCTCAGAAATAATTCTTCCCAAATACTGGAATACCTCATCTTAAATAACACATCGTTTGAGTTTCAGCACATGCAGTGTGTCTGAAGGGAAATTTAGCTCTCATTCTTTCCCCTGAAACGTAACCGCAACATCTAACACTATTATTAGCATTCGCACCTGAGCTTCCCTGCAAATGCTGAGAAATAGTTGTATCATGAGTCAAAATATTCCTGAGCAGGTGTTTTGTGTATACGATATAATGGTCATAACCTGGAAGAGCATTTCACAACTGCCAATTGAAAGTCCATAAAAAGCAGTGAAGATTGGTTTGCCAAATAATTATCTCAATTAGAATGTATATTAAACCATATGCTTTATAATATGCATTACACTGTATGCCAATGTACATTCAAATTTACAACAGTAGTTACTTGTGGTTTTTTGATTTATATATTAAATTAATTATTCTGAAACTGTAATCAATTGTGTAAATAAGAGTAATAACACTTGGTCTTATTCACTGATGTAAATGAAATGGAAAAAATGAAGTCACTCATTAATCAACGTGGATTTAAGAAGGTTATAATTCTGTAGTAAATCATTTGGTAGGCTCTCCGTAAACATAAATATTACCTAAACTACACTGGATTCCATGTAAAACTAATAATTAGTTTTATTACACTGTAATAAGGACACATACTATTATTAATAATAATAATAATAATAATAATAATAATAATAACAACAATAATAATAATAATTATTATAATATATTCAATTTAAATTTAGCTATTATTTACAGGGTGTGTTCACAGTTTTTTTGTTTGTATGTAAAGTGTGCATGTATGTATGTTAAATTATAATAAAATTAATAATACAATTTTACCTTAAGCTATATTGGTATGGAATGATTGATTTGAATGCTAATGCTTATTATTTAAATTAACAATTTATCTCTCAAAATTCAGCACAATTTGAGAACAATGTACTTTTTTGTGATTTTATTTCCTGTTATTTACAGGTTTATTACATTTGTCTTTATTTGATTTTATTTCTTTCTATTTATTTATTTATTTATTTATTTATTTATTTATTTATGTGGTTTTAATGTTGGGAAATGTGAAAGAAAATCAAGAGGTTAAACTTGAAAAAGTCTTAATACAGCATTTATTTAAGAATAGTTAAAAAATGTAACTTGTAAAAGCTGTAAAATTGTACAAATATAGTTAAACAAATTTTCACAGTGTCAATTTCTAACATTTACAACTTACACTTACTAAATTGTAGCAATAACATGAAGGGGAGTGCAGGGACGAAAGTGTCATTTTTCATAAAAACCTAATTTTGAAAGATAATGTTTTAGACAGAAATATAGTTTTGCTGTGATTACTAACTCACAAGAGTGGTCTATGAAAATCTGATGTTATTTTGTATAAATGTAGAACAACTCCAATATAACTTCACTTAAAATAAAAGTTTCACATTGTTACTCTTGACCCCGTCAGCAGGGACAAAAGTAACACACGGGTGGGTCAAAAGTAACACAACAATATTTGCTAGATTTACTGGTTTAATCTTGTTTATTTTAAATATGTCTGATTATGACCTTCTTAATGTTAACTGCAAACATATTTTGTCCTTTTTTTTGTGCAAAAAATATTTAACTGCATTTTTTCCATCAAATGTTTCAAAAGCAATCCAACAATGCAAAATGTAAACATTTTCTAAAAAAAAAATGTAATAGTTTTTATTATTATTGGCAATATGCATTAATTTTTATAAAACATCTGAATCAAAACACTGAAAACTCTAATGTGAAGTGAAAAATAAGTTTTGTCTATTAGCAGTGGGACATAAATAACAGTGTTACTTTCATCCCCACAGGAACTCTTGCCATTTAAACCTGATTTATTTTTAAACTGAAAAACTCAGAGATTGCAAACTCAAGAACGTGTTATCGCACTAAATAACCTGTAGATTGATCATTACTGTGACACATGAAAAGAGAAACACAACTTGTAATAAGGAAAAAGGAACCGCTACAATAATGTACTTTTTGCACTAATATTTGGCAGCTCCATCAAGGGTTGCATGCTGAATGTGCTGTTATAGCCTGGAAAGCAAATGTTGTCAGGGCTTCGAGAAAATTGATTTGTTACTTTCGTCCCACATTACTTTCGTCCCCGCTCTCCCCTACTACTGACAATTACTAGATCCTGCAGTGCCTGTTGACTATTTAGAGAGATACATTTCAATGCACTTTTTTTCAACTTAATTGTTAAAAAAATTCAATATAACACAAAACAACATATCCTTGCCTGTTTATTAAATTGCCCACACAATCCCTTCCTGTCTAAATGAGCAATTCATAGCTTGAATATACAACAAAGTGACAACTCAGTGAGAGAATATGTAACATAAACACTTCTAACTCTGTAAAATCGTCCAAATCTATCTTTTAGCACAACTCTAAATTAATCCTTTTCAATTTCACTTATGCCCTATATACGCGTTTTGGTGCACTACTTATGTGAGCTCATGAAGGCTCTTTGAAACAAACCCTCCAGGGGTCAGACAAAGAGGACACTGCCAATCTTCTCCCTGAGAGAGGAAATACACAGACATGCTGTCAGAAAGAGGACACGCAGGACTGACAGTGAGAGACTTGACATCTGGAGGTCAGGAGAAGTGTACGGGGAGTCCGCAATGGTTAATATCGGAGGGAGGCTCTGTGGGAATGGCCCATTAGAGAGTGCATGCACCCAGAGGATAATCAGATACAGGCCAAATTACCCCCAGCTGGACGCCAATCCCACATTTCCACGGAGAGTGAGAGGAACGGAAAGCCCCTTTCTGATGTGTGGGTGATTGCGATTGCCATTCCATACGGAGCGCTGTTTGGGACTTTGACCCTGACCCAGTTGGTAGGTATGATGGTTTATGGGCCATTGGACTGCATTTAATTCTGCGCACAACAGAGGCCCATTACAGACATGACTGCTGGAAGATTTCATCCCTTAACCCCTCCGACTTTGTTTTTTCAATCTTCACAATTCAGGCTTGGGCATGAAGAAAGGTTACTGACAGCGGTGAAGATCCTTCTTATATATTTAGCTTTTATTACCTGGGTTTATATTGTATCAAGCCAGCAGCCACTGTGACTTATCTCATGGGCTATTTTTATTGGGTTTCAATGCCAGGCTCAGAAAAAGGCCCGTATGAAAACTTCAGCCACTTTCAAAACCTAAACACATTTTTCTAAAGTGATTTTGGAAAACAGATTTGAAATCCACAAGAAATTGCATTCAAAAGGCATTTTACTTTCGTATGGTGTATGCCATATTTTCAACCCAGTGAATGGGTTATATCACTAGGGGTGGGTGATATGACCAACATTCTAATATATTTACTTATATATTTACAATATACCTATATATGCATGTAGTTATATGCAAACGTATGCAAATTATTAAATTATTTAAGAAAATATAAAACTTGTTGTGATGTGTGCACTGAAAAAAAAATATTCATTGGATTTACTATTTTTTTTAAGGTAGGTGGTTGCAAACCATAATTTATAAGGGCTGAATTTAAACTAATTAATTTGAACATCACTAAATTTAATTTGTTTGTTTGTTTGTTTAAATTTAGTCCATATAGATTGGTTGCAACCACATATCTTAAAAGAAATTAGTAAATCCAATGAATCATTTTTTTCAGTGTGGGGGGTTGTATTTCTTGACAAATAGTTGCTTGATATTAATGATATTAATGAAATATTGCTAGTACATCTATTGCTGCTGATAAGCTGCTGGGGTCATGAATATTAATCAGGTTGTATGTGTTCTGATTTGAGGAAATCAAAATGCAATTAGTAATATAAGAATACTAGCCAGTGGAACTGCCGCTTGTACATTTTTACCAACCACTATTGAACAGTACAAGCAGTGTTTTCTGCTTGTTCTTAAAGACTGAATAATAATTCCAAACAAATAATAATTTTTACAATAAAGAATATGATTTTCGTGTAGCACGTCAGTTCTCTGTGGTATTTGAGACTCTCTCATGTTCTTTCTCTTTGTGTGTTTAAGAGAAACTTCGATCAGACTCAGCCAAGTGACTGTGACTCAGGCACTCACTAGAATTCATCAATGGTACAATGTGCATCCAGGAATATGTGCTATGAGTCTAAAATGGCTCATTTTCACTGAGCTAAACAGTTTGCTACAGTCCAGTACTGTATGCATTTATTTCCATTTGCACTGATTGATTTACAGAGAATGGTCATTTGTGCATGCAACAAGACAAGGGGATGATTTTAGCTCCAACCCTAATCAAGGTCTCACTATGTATACTTGTAAGTTCCAGGTAGGTGTGTTGAAGCAAGTTGGAGCTAAACTCTGCAGGACACCGGTCCTACAGGACCAAGTTTGATGATCACTGCTCTAACTCATCTATTTATGAGTGAAAACTGGCAGTCTATTAGCCTGTGGCTAACAAAGACATAATGTATTCACCCCAGCATGAAATCTGCCACATGTAATGATTTGGTAACATTTTAAAAGGGTTGTTTCTCCAGGTTTCATTGATAAATCTTTGATAAAGTGTGTCTCACATGCAGTTTTTTTCTCATGCATGCTACATATCAGTTAGCCATGCCAACTTCTTTACATATCATAATATACATCCATCAGTAAATAAAAATCCATTACAGTTGGCATGTATATATATCCTAATGATGGAAAATACATATAGCAATAAGCCCCCAAAGTAAATTCATTTTCATAATGAATGTACTGTACAAGTATCCAGTTATTTCAGCTGTACAAAAATGCTGTTATGTTGCTTGACATTTTTGGTATGGAAATGGTATTTGTTACCATTATTGTAATCATAACTTGTATGGAAAGAAAGGACATGGAAAGAACTCAAAGTGTGTCAAGACAACATCGCACATTACATCATTCAGTCTGCTATTTTAGCTAACAGATATCATTGCTTTGTTGTTCTTCTGCTGCTGCTGTAACTCATTTGCTTCAAGGTTTGATGTGTTCGGAGATGCTCTTCTGAAGACCTCAGCTGTAACAAGTGGTTATTTGAGTTACTGCTGGCTTTTTATCAGCTTTAAACCAGTCTGGCCAATTTTCCTCTGACATCAACAAGCCATTTTCACACACAGAACTGAAACTCTCTGGGTATTTTCTTTATTCCAGAACAATCGTTGTAAACCCTAGAGGATGTTGTGTGTGAAAATCCCAGTTAACAAAAAACTCAGACTAGCCCGTCTGGCACCTACAGTCATGCCATGTTGAAATCACCCTTCTTTAATTCTCGGTTTGAACTTGAACTAGATTGCTTGCCACTGTTGCATTTGGCTTGCTACAGTAAGTTGGGGATAAAATTAAGGAATAACATTTATTTTACAGCTCTGGACATTTTGAACTGCACTTGAAATTAGTTTACATAGAATGGATTTTACTAATTTATTGAACGGAACTAAATATACTTTGAATTGATTTTATGTTTGCTAAGTTTGAATCACTGAAGATGTTTTAACCCCTTCAGACCGGAATCGTGTTCCAAGTTTTAGAAAAAAAATATAGAAGTACATTTTCCTGTTCTTAAGGCTTCCATAAAAGAGACCAAATAAAAATAATAAAAATGTCAATATTCTTTAATTAATTTTTTGGCCATTTCAATGGACATCAGGTTAAAACACAGCTGTACTGAAAAAAAGAATCACAACTTTGAAATAAACAATAAAAAATGTAATCTTTACTTTTGAAGTTACAAACTTGAACAATATAACATTTTAACTTTAATGCTGAGTATTTCAACACCTGAACCCAATGTCCATTATAATGGACAGAGATATTTAGCTTATACTGTATATAAGCTTGCAATTCTACAATTGCTACAATAATTTTAATTAATAAATGTTAATAAAAAATATTGACAAACATATCAATACATATGAATAAAACCACTGAAACAAAGTGCTGCGCTGTTTCTCTTCATTATAGTGACTATTTTTCAAATTACAACAGGCAGAGCTTTACTGTCATTTGATTGGATGACAAAAGTCCAATATCATGGACAGCAGGCTTTAGATTTGGTGAAATGCTCTGGAAGCAAAACAAATAAATAAATAAACCAGACCTAATATGTGATGTCTATTGTAATGAATGCAGGCTCCAAAAAGGTTAATACTCTCTATTGCATGAAGCACAAAAAGGCTGGCTGGCTGGCTGGCTGCCTGGACGGACGGACGGACGAACGAACGAACGAACGAATAAATGAACAAACGGACAGACGGACGTATCGATGGACGGATGTGACTGGACTCCTAATTAAAAGATCCTTCTATACTATTAAAAACAATAATAATAATTTCTTGCCACTATCTGAAATCATTATTTTCTACTGCTTTCAGTGCATTACACATACCATAACACTTTGGTCAAAGATACTGTGCAGGATAACTCATGAGCACTGACTGATTGTACTTTAAATTGGTAGTTTATTTATAATTTACAGTTCTAGTAAATGTAAAGTTAATCTTTATTTCTGTAAAGAAATATATATGCATCAAAGAACAACTTTTCTTTGAACATCTGCATTATTTTGTTTCTATTGCTGGGTGGAGATATTGTTCGGAGAGAAAGAGTAAATCTGTCCGTTTCCCTTTGATTCATGGGGGCCCATAAACATTGTGCTAGGTGTATGATTATAGGAGTAAGGTGTTGAGCACACAGTTATTCACCCTGAAAGAGCCCCTGAAACCCCACCCGGCCTTATCATCGCTTAGCTGTCCGTACTTGTCCCTTACAGTAACAACATCTCTGTCATTGCACTCTTTTTGCCTTTATTTTCTTTCTCTTTTTTCTATTCCCATTCCACAATCCAGTAAAGAGAGCATGAGGGCATACCGGTGCCGTAAGGTAATGGATTGGACAGGTATAAGGGATGCTTTGAC
>CAIGQV010017386.1:2707899-2725573 GCA_903798115.1 Danio jaintianensis
TATTTATTTATTTATTTATTTTATTTTATTATCATTATTATTATTATTTTTTAATGTATGCACTTGATGAATTTTCATAAAGCCATCACAGGTGTGGAATGGAGAGGGCAAAACATATTGAAAAATGTTTAGAAATTTGCTCTGATTATTTGAACGTTGTGGATGTCCAACTACTTTACTTAAACTAGTGTTATTAATTGAGGCTTTTGTTATTTCAGATGGATGTGAAAAGAATTTATCTCTATTCTATTTTTATAATGCTTAGTATAGTAAATAGTGTAGTAGAATTATTTTTATCATACTGTGCTTTTTTGTATGTTTTCGATTGGGTTCATTTTTCTCTCCATCTACAGCATTAAAGAGCAAAGTCGGGACAGAATGGTGATAAATATGTGTATTATTAAACAGCAGTTCAGAATAAATCACTCTGACAAGATTATTTTACAACATATTTATTACATGACCACACTGACTTAATTGGTCATGTAAATTATGGTACAAAAAGCAAATAATGTTCTATTACTTGATTGATTTTTCTATTATAAGCAAGGCCAGACAGAACCTGAAGAAATTTTTGGACTATTTCTGCACATTTTGTACAAAATCTGAGGATTTTAAGAGTATAGTAACTAAAAACTTAACACGTGAAATAAAAAAAATATATATATATAACTTTTGTTTAAGGTTTACAACGCAAATGCAATTAAAATCACTTGTTTGGTAAACTAACCCAGCAGGTACAGGACATCAACATGACATCAGATTGATGTTGCACCCCAACGTCGGGGAACGTCAGACCGACGTCAGTGTCCAATGTCGGACAGACGTTGGATTTTGGTCACTTTTCAATGCAACCTTAAAACAACCAAATATCAACGTCTAATGATGTTACAGATTGACATGGTGTGGACGTTACCACCATGACGTCTATCAGATGTTGAATTTTGGTTGCCACACCTGATGAATAAATGTCAGTGTTTGACGTCAATATGTTGTTGGTTTAAGATAATGGCTTGACGTTGGATTTTGGTCACTTTCAAACACAGCCAAAAATCAATGTCATTTTGATGTCATTATTGAACATCAAACTAACGTTGTCCTTAGACGCTGGCTAGACATTGAATTTTGGTCACCCAACATCACAACCTAAATCTAATCTAATATTAACGTCTTATGACGTTGTGTGCCTACTGGGAAGTCTCATATAACATGTTTACCAAATGACAGAAAATATTACTTACAAACTGTATTGTACATGAATAATATGCAAATGTTTATATGATTTAATAATATTACTGAAGTTGATATAAAAACTGAATAAATATAAATGTACATTTACATAAGTGCATAAACAGATTAAATGATAGGCTCAAAAATCTATCTATCTATCTATCTATCTATATATATATATATATATATATATATATATATATATATATATATATATATATGTTCAAAATATCAATTAAAGTGACTGTTAAACTGCAGTTGTCAGATCAGTTTTAATTGTTAATTAATACATGTTTTACCTAGTTATAGTGTATCTAATAAATTAACTACTGAGTAATGTTAATTAGTTATATATACTTACTATATGGCTAGGGTTAGAATACTGGTTAGATTTAGGAGTGTAATTAATCATAATTAATTGTAATTACTATAATAAGTTCATGGAACATCTTAAAATAAAGTGAAGTTGTTTTGTATTAGTACACCAAATCAATTACACTAAATCAATGTTTTTCCACATTTTGATAACATTTTACTAAAAATCACACACTGTTCACAAAATCATCCCATTCATGAGTATGGGATCTTATGTAAAAGCATGTCTGAGTACCAATAACCATCAAGGAAAGATCTTAATAGCAAAGGGTCAATTAAAGTGTAATTCAGAAGACATTTTCAAGTTAATTCCAAATAGCGCACAGTCCTAACTAACGCACACAAACATATGGCTATGGATATTTTAAGACATTCACACAAAGCGTTTTTTTGCTCTCTGAAACGTGCGTTGTGTAAATATGTTATCAGTGATTTGTGAGAGACGAGGAAACAGTTCACTCCTCATTTTAATCTCAAAAGCTCATAAACAGCATCTCTAGTTTATCCGGGACGCACTGAATTGCTGTTTCCTTGCGATTCATTTCACGCTCTATCTAGCAAAAACACGCAGCACTTCTGTTCAGCACTTACCCTTTGAAAATACTAATGGAAAGAGCTGCATTAAGAAAATCGTCAATCTCTCTCACGCTTTCTTCTGTCAGGCTTCTCGCGCTGCATACATATGGAGCTGAGGGACAGATGTCACAGCGTGGAGTGTTACTTTTACATCAAGACACAAAATCAAGGGAAAAGACTGGGGTTTGAAGATGCTTGTTGATTCCTTTCTGTTGAACATCGGATATGTGTATGTGAATCACACGTTTATTAAGGTGTACTGTAAATCTACATTTTTGAAACACAGAACACCATTTTTAGTGTGTAAAGATTCAATATTTGAATCATATTTTTTTAGAATTCCATGTATTTATTTTAGATTTTGTCTTAAAATTCTCTAAAATTAGACACTGCAGGGGGAAAAAAGCATCTGAAAAGTTTTGAGTGAGATTTTTGGGTTTTTCATAAAGTGTGTTTTTTTTTTTGTCTATGGCAAGAAAACATCATTTGTCACCCTATGACTTTGTGTCTGTAGATTTCAATTGTCATGATACATATTTTTATAGACTGTTTTCTCGAACTTGCCCTAAGTTTAGTATTTGTAAACATCTACAGTATATTTTCTAGGTTTTGGAAAGGTTCTGTTTTAGACTAGAAAGTCACAAAAGAGGTACCATTTACACTTGTTCCTAGTTTTTCTGTTGATAATAAACTTTACCCTCTTTGACACTGCATTTAAGGTTAAGTAACATCTTGCTTTTAATGACCCTTGCTCTTTGTCTTTTTCATATACTCAGTTTTATGTAAAGCATTTCTTGGTGATTTTAATACATTTTCACTTAATCGTTATACTGTGTTATAATATACAGTGCCTATAGAAAATCATCATACCCCTTTGAAATGATTACTTTATTTGTCATACTGCCTGAAATCAAATCACATTCCAAATAACTTTTCCAGCCTTTAAAAAAGGTTTAGACTAGTTAAGTTTTTAGACCTAGTTAAGACTTTAAATTGCACTTTAAGCTAAATACTAGTATCTTGAAAAATATCCAGTTAAATATGACTTACGTGCGTCACGGTGGCGCAGTGGATAGCACGATCGCCTCACAGCAAAAAAAAGCAAGCTGGTTCAACCCTCGGCTGGGTCAGTTGGCATTTCTTTGTGGAGTTTGTATGTTCTCCCCATGTTCGCGTGGGTTTCCTCCGGGTGCTCCGGTTTCCCCCACAAGTCCAAATACATGCGTTATTAAGTAAGCTAAATTGACCGTAGTGTATGTGTGTGAATGAGTGTGTATGGGTATTTCCCTGTGATGGGTTGCAGCTAGAAGGGCAACCGCTGTGTAAAACATATGCTGGATAAGTTGGCGGTTCATTCCGCTGTGGCGACCCCTGATTAATAAAGGGACTAAGCTGAAAAGAAAATGAATGAATAATTGAAATATGATTTACTGTCATCATGCCAAAGATAAAATAAATCAGTTCTGAGAAATTAGTTATTGAAACTATTGTTTAAAAATGTCTTGAAAAAAATCTTCTTTCCGTTAAACAGAAATTGCATTATACATATACATTTAATTACATGTATATAATTACATGTATATGCATATACATTTAATTACATTTTCAATACTCTTTAATCGCACTTGTATCTAGTCAGATGATATAAAAAGAGACCAGTTTTGCGTTCAGGTAAGATTTGGTCAAAGTGTCACCTTTACAGCATCTGATTTCAATTTACCAAAGACCCCCACTGTGACAAGCAAAACAAATCTTTAAGCACACATCTCATTGTACCCCGGAGTGAAATAGGCAAACAGTGCCCTGGCCTGAAGCATAAAACACAACGCTCTTAGAAACACGCAAATACCCCAAAAACTCATACACCGTTTTAACTGGGATCACTGGGGTGTGAGAACACTTAATTATTACAAATAGGAAGACTAAAATAACAGAATCAAGCATGTGTGTGTGTGTGTGTGTGTGTGTGTGTGTGTGTGTGTGTGTGTGTGTGCGTGCGTGCGTGCGTACGTGTGCATGCATGTGTGTGCGTGTGTGTGTGTGTGTGTGTGTGTGTGTGTGTTTTAGGGCAAGGCCAAATAAAAACACACCTGCCACTCAGAATGAGTGATTACCTTTCTCCACATGGAAGGAAAAGTCAATTCCACATTTTCCCCCTCCTCCAGACGCAGACACACGCTTAAAAATTCTCACACGTATATACAATGTATACCATTTGACTTATTTTAGGTTCTGGATAAAAACTAACATCTGTGTTTTGGACTAAGCATCCATTAAAATTTGGGTGGTTGTTCCGATTTCCCTTTTAATAATGACCTTTAATGTGTGTGACTCTGCATAGCATAATATAATGTTTTTACAGCAAACTTGATAGAGCAGCATTCTTTCTTTTTTTACCATCATATGCTCACTTGAAAGTTTTAAATTTTTAGATTTTTAAATATATAGATATTTATATACATTTATAAAGCTGCTTTCTATTATATCTTTGTATTATATCATATTTGCATCAAATTACAAAAAGTCGCTTATGTAAGGTGTTTGTAATGCAACGTCTATGGGTGGGCCAGTAAATATGACAATGTTCTCTCTTCTGGCTGCTGTTATTAGTCTCACACATTTTTTTTCTTTTTCGCCACAGCGGAATGAACCACCAACTTATCCAGCATATGTTTTACGCAGCGGATGCCTTTCCAGCCGCAAACCATCACTGAGAAACATCCATACAAACTCATTCACACACATACACTACGGACAATTTAGCTTACCCAATTCACCTATAGCGCATGTCTTTGGACTTGTGGGGGAAACCGGAGCACCCGGAGGAAACCCACGCGAACACGGGGAGAACATGCAAACTCCACACAGAAATGCCAACTGACCCAGCCGAGGCTCGAACCAGCGACCTTCTTGCTGTGAGGCGATTGTGCTACCCACTGCGCCACCGCATCGCGTAAAAACACTATAATTAAGTTTTTATATTATTATTTGTTATTTTATTATAAAATATCTTTTTTTTTGTACTGCCTCATTCACTGCTTTCTAAGTTTACCAACTATGATGAGTTCTGCTGCTGAGAAACCAGCCTGAGCTCACGAGCTCACGAGCTCACGAGTCTAGTGGCTAATTCGTACAAATTCATACAAGTTCAGTCTTATGGAAATGTACGAATTTTAAAAGAAGGCGTGGCACCCAACCCCGCCCCTAAACCCAACCGTCATTGGGGGATAAGCAAATAGTACTAAATTTAATTAATGAGATTGTACGACTTCATACAAATAGCCACTAAATCAAAAAGTGATGAATTGGCGTGAACTAGCGTTGGAGAAACCCAGAAATGCCGTGTTGGCGTGGGTTTCTTCCGGGTGCTCCGGTTTCCCCCACAGTCCAAAGACATGCGGCATAGGTGAATTGAATAAGCTACATTGACCGTAGTGTATGAGTGTGTATGACTGTGAGGGTGTATGGGTGTTTCCCAGTGCTGGGTTGCTGCTGGAAGGGCATCGGTTGTGTAAAACATATGCTGGATAAGTTGGCCGTTCATTCTGCTGTGGCGACCCCTGATGAATAAAGGGACTAAGCCGAAGGAAAATGAATGAATGAATGAACCCAGAAATGTGAGAGGGATCTATTGGTGATTTTAATGTGTTTTTTACTTGGTACTTTTATTGTTAACGTTAAGAATTATGATTCACAATCACGTGTTATGTATAGTTATTTTTTGATCAACTTGATTTTTGTTGTGGTGGTGATTATGGGTCACTGTTTCTGGGTCCATGCCTCTACTCATTTAAATTGAGAAAACTCTATCAATATTAATTAATGACAACTGTTTATTCATATTACATTATTATTCTTTTTTTTTATTAAAAAAAAAAAAAAATAATCACAATGTTCACTACAGTCTCTTGCTGAATGCCATATATTTGAATGATTTTTTAAAAGATGAATCATTGAAATTAGGCGGTGATATATTTAGATAGACAAATTTGCATTAAATCATAGCAATCAAAAACAGCACCAAAACCAAAAGACAAATTTACAATTAACTAAAACAATCAAAACCAAATAAAATGATCTAAATTACATCAAACCACAGCAATAAAACCAAATACAATAAATCATATAATGCAAAATACACTTAAATCATCAAGTGTTAATTTACTAAATGCTGGGATATAAACATTACAATCATGGTTTTCAATAGTATTACAGCACACTATTACAGCATATATTACTACTATTGCTTAGAAGTTTGATTCTCAACCATTGACATAGATTTTAATACTTCTTTTCTTGTTTGAGTGTTTGGATTTTATATATTCTAACTTTTTATAAACAAAAGCACACCTGCCACTCAGAATGAGTGATTGTCTTTCTCCACATGGAAGGAAAAGTCAGTTCCACACTTTCCCCCCTGCTTAGGCACAGACACACACACTTAAAATGTCTCACACATATATGCAATACATACACTCAAACGCATTCACGTTTATTTATGAAGGCCCACAAAGTTCATGATTCTGCTGGGTGTTCCAAATCTGTAATCACTGCAACAACACCAGTAGATCATTTTTATATTTGTTTGTTCTTCTCGCAGTACTTCTCAGTCAGCTTTATGGTAAAGCGCAGAGATCTAAGTTCCCTGGAGGCTGTCTGGTGACACAGGTTGTTTCAATGAATGATGAATATGGGCCACTTTAGCCGTACGGGGGGGCTGCCTGTATTTATCATACTGTGTCTTTTTGACAATTAAGTCAGCTATGAACACTCAGGCCTTTTGTCTGCTTCACAAAATGCCCATAGACTGTTAAGCTAAAGTATACATTGTTTTCTTTTCATGTGCATATTTCATATGATTTTTGATTAATAGTAAGGTCAAAAGAATTTTTATAAAATAATGAAGTGCACAGATACATCGTAAGGAACAAGCATTACTATATACAGTACATATAAAAATAAGAAGAGTACATTCATTCATTTATTCGTTCATTCATTTTCTTTTCGGCTTAGTCCCTTTTTTAATCTGGGGTCGCCACAGCGGAATGAACCGCCAACCTATAATAATGTTTATTATTATCATATGTTTAACGCAGCGGATGCCCTTCCAGCTGCAACCCATCAATGGGAACCCATACACTTCCACTCACACACATACACTATGGACAATTTAGCTTACCCAATTCACCTATAGCGCATGTCTTTGGACTTGTGGGGGAAACCAGAGCACCCGCAGGGAACCCACACGAACACGGGGAGAACATGCAAACTCCACACAGAAATGTCAACTGACCCAGCCGAGGCTTGAACCAGCGACCTTCTTGCTGTGAGGCAACAGCGCTACCTACTGCGCCACTGCGCCGCCAATAACTATGATGATAATTATATTATCATCTACACTAAATGAAAAATAAAATCTAATGGCGTCGTTCTCCAGCTGGACAGATTTATTAAACTACAAGACTGAGAGACTCAGTCTTGAAGAGGAAGTCAAGTGAGGAAACCTACTGAATGTACAGACAGCTGGTAAGATGAGTTTTCTCTCTTTGCGGTATCTAATAGTTACATCCATCAGCTCACAGACACACTAATATAGACTCACGCTCATTGCTCACACCTCAGGGACAGATACAAGCGGATCTTAGCTAGACAGCAGCTTATGAAGATGTCCTCTAGTCTAAGTGATGTTTTCTGAGTGCAGGTAGATTTTGTCAGATTTTGTTGAATGATGGATGTCTCATCAAATTAAAAAGGTATGAATTTAAATGAAAGATGAAAGGTTTGCATTGCACTACTGGTCAAAAGTTGGTTACACATTTGTGTGTGTGTGTGTGTTTGTTTTGGAAAAATATTACATATTTTCTTTAACAAGACTGCAGCAAAATGATTTCAACAGACTAATCTAAGGGTGTACTCACACTAGGCACGGTTGTCTTGAACCATGCCCAGGCACGATTGTCCCCCTCCCCACCTCTCCCCCTCGGCCTGTACTCAATTGCAATGTTACCTTCCGAGCTCGAGCACGTTTACGTCATCGATGACGCAACTGGTCAGTTTTGAAGAGAAGCGCTCTCGCTCAGTAGAATGGAGATTGCTTTAGTTATATTGTTGTGTATAATGCTAAGTTGTTTGGGATGCAGTGACACACAGTCAAATTTTTTGCTGAACAGATCCACCACTTTTGATGCTCGAGAATTTTCTGGAAAGTCATCGTGCTGCGTGTATTACGGGGTTTGCATCTTTGATAAACTATGACAGTTTGCTGTCAGGGCGACGCGGTGGTGCAGTGGGTAGCACAATCGCCTCACAGTAAGAAGGTTGCTGGTTCGAGCCTCGGCTGGGTCAGTTGGCATTTCTGTGTGGAGTTCTTCCCGTGTTCGCGTGGGTTTCCTCCGGGTGCTCTGGTTTCCCCCACAAGTCCAAAGACATGCGGTATAGGTAAATTGAATAAACTGAATTGGCCGTAGTGTATGTGTGTGAATGAGAGTGTATGGATGTTTACCAGTGATGGGTTGTGGCTGGAAGGGCATCCGCTGTGTAAAACATATGCTGGATAAGTTGGCGGCTTATTCCGCTGTGGCGACCCCAGATTAATAAAGGGACTAAGCTGAAAAGAAAATGAATGAATGAATGAGTTTGCATTCATTTAAAAGTAAGAATAATAAAACCATATGAAACAGTCCCTTAAAAGTGACATTGCGTCTTCAGTTTTGCGCTCAGGAGCGATTTGCACTCAGACTAAAAGCGTACCAAAGCCTAACCGAACCGCGCTCTGGCACACCTCTTCCATCTGGGCCAGGGCCAGCCAACTGAACTGTGCTCTGCTGTGATTTGGAGCACTCACACTTGTCAAAGGAACCAGGATATGCGCTCAGGCACGGTTCGCATAGCCTAGTGTGGGTACACCCCAAAGTAGCTGTATTGTTTTAAATGTTGATAATAATAACAAAGAGTATTTTAAGGGCCATTTAGCATATAAAATTGATTTCTGACAGATTAAAGACTGGAGTAATGGTTTCTGAAAATCCAGTTTTTAATTACACAAATATATTACAGTTTTAATTATTTTCAAATTGGAAAAAAGGCATATCAAAACACAATATATGTTTGAATATGTTTCTGCCTTACAGTATTATTTGCATTTTTGATTAAATATGTGTGGCCTTGGTCTGCAAAAATGCACAGTAATGTAAATGTAGCCTATGCAAAACTGCATAATATGGCTGCTATGTGCCTGCTAATGCATTCTCTGTGTTTTTTCTAATGATTTCATACAATCAATTATCCAACCTTGCCCACAAAATGCAATTTTTTTTAACATTCAAGCTGCTAGTAATAGCTATGTACAAGTTACACACCAAACTTTAATATTTAACAATAGGGATTTGTTCAAAATCCATAACCATAAGCATATGAGCCATAGTCATGATACTTCCTTAGCGAGCACCAGTAACCCAATTCAATAAAAGACAATTCAATACAGCAGTGCCTAGCAAGCAAATTAATGATCAAGCCATAAGAATGATTCGATATTATTAGCAATCTAAGCCATATTGTGTTGCGGTACACAAATGATCTGAGAGCTCTCTTGAGCATTTACTGCCGATGCTAAAGACCATTGAAAAGCTATAGCTGCAGAATCGTGGGCCGAGGCTTATTTCAGTAGAGTTAGATTTCCTCGCTTTGTGAATTGGTATGCAATCGGACCTCATGAATAATTTAAAATGAAGACTTATTGATGGTTCAGCGGAGCTGTTGAATTCACTTGCGCGGATGTATCAGTGGCATTATTAGCTTTTCTCAGCGTGTTGCCGTTCTTCGAGATGTCTAAGTAATCAAAGCGCTGTTTGTTTTCCACTGGTTGTGATCTGGAGAAGGGTCTTTCTTGTCCTCTCTCTGGGATGGATAATCCGGCCCTGGGCTCGATTCCAAGGGAACGGCATAATGACAGTCGTGACTCCCTGACCCTTAGTGATTTATGCAGTGCTCTGCAGATAACAGGCACCACGGACCCCACTCCAAACCTCAACCCCCAATGGTCCCTGAAGATCCCAAAGCCCCAGTGAAATTCCTGTCTCCAGGATCAGCCCGAAAATCTCCCCCAACACATGGCCGTTTAGGTCCCAGTGTGTTGTGGGGTCAGAGGTCGTGTTGGAGCTGTCAGTGAGCTGCGTGTGTCAGGGGTAACAGGGGTCCGCAGGGACTAGCGATCTCTCAACCTGTTCTGGGATTGAGGTATGAGAGGGAAAAGTGAGGAGCCAGGTGATAATGCATAATACTGGATGCTGCGAAAGGCCAGACTTTATGGATTTGTGTGTAAATTCAGATTGTCGGACAGAGCTCAATGCTGTCTAAATAGGCGGCTGCATGCTAACTGAATTGGAAACTCGAGTAAAGCAGCAACTCAATAATGGCCTCACAATAGTTCTTACAAGGAATTCACAAGAGACTTGAATCAAAAGGGGGAAAAAAATCGCTCACAATTGATTACAATACAGTTTGCTGAATGATGATGAGCTGTTCTTAAGCTAATTAGTAAAAGAAAAGGTGACATGGATATTGGGTTGATTTTGTTTTTTGAAAGCAGCTTCACAGTATTATCTGGAATCAGTGATATGATACCAAGGTTAAAAATGCTCACTTAAGATCTACTATACAACAACTATAAATTGAAAATGAAAATACAAAAAAAATTAATTATGTCACTGTTCACTCAACCTGTACTTGTTTGGTCGTTTTTTGACCAAAAAAAGAAGATATTTTGAAGAAAGTTGGAAACTAGTGAAAGAAATTTGAAATTGAGGGCAACACGGTGTATGAGCTGTAGTTTATGAGTGTGTGAATGCGAGAGTGTGTGGGTGTTTCCCATTACTGGGTTGCAGCCGGAAGGGCATCCGCTGCGTAAAACATATGCCGGAATAGTTGGCAGTTCATTCCACTGTGGCGACCCCTGATAAATAAGGGACTTAGACAAAGGAAAATGAATGAATGAAAAAAATATATATATTAGCATTTTGCTAAGCTAATAGTTTTAAACTCTAATAAGCACAAAAACATCAAAGTTTAAATAAATAATAGGTAAAAAATATACTATTTAGTTAGGTCCCGTTTTTTTGTGTGTGTGTGTGTGCGTGCGTGCGTGTGTTTGTGTGCGTGCGTGCGTGCGTGTGTATGTGTGCGCCTGTGATATTTTTACTTTTTTTTTTTTTTTTTTTACTTGGTTTTCCATCGGTTTCCAAAGCCAATTACTGTGCATTCAAGGTTTTTTTGTTAGTTTGTCTATTCCCTGGGAATTAAACCATGACCTTGATGTGCCTAGCGGTCTGTATATGCCAACATATACTCGCAAGCTGATTCCAGTACAGTTTGGCTTTAACACACTCCTGTAACAATGATTAGAAGCTCTAATACATATTTAATTAGTCTGGATTGACTTCTTATAGTACATGTTCTGAGCTACAAGAACGTCTTTCTTTCTTTTTACAACATTAATTTTGTAAAATATTTATAGTAAAGGCTTCACTGCAGAGCATTTTGAGATTATTTTATCAATGAAAGATAGATTCTGTGCAGTCTGTAGATTATGCTTAGAACAAGGTATGACGCGTCATAACTTCTTTAACCTTCAGGTCAGAAGTGAGCCTATAATGCCTATAAATCTCGCTTAGGTAGGTAGTAGACTTTTCAGCACAGCCAGTGTGTATATATACATGTATATACGAGTCTTGGGTGCCTGTTCGCCTCCACACATCCATCTGTTTGAGTGAGTATATCAGCCGTCCCTGAACAACCAAAAGCTTTATGAGGCCATGAATTGGGTTGCTTTTAATTGGCCCTGTGTGTGGAAGAAGGAGCCTGCAGCTACAATGAGCTTATCAGCTCCTGCCCTCCATCAATAATGCATGTGTCGGGCATTAATGTGCCGTGTTCTGCCTGTTAGCAAGAAACAACACTGGAGTTCTTGAGGACAGAGTCACTCAGGGAGGCAAATGGATGGTTCAGCTCTGCACTCCAGTGTAATACAGATGAATGGAGGGACAGCCGGTCTGCCTTTCTCATCTCTTTAGCCCTGAGGTCTTCCCCGATGGATCACTTCTGCTCTGTGACTCCAGCGGTTACCGAACACCACAACTCAGCTCAGTGGTATTTATCACAGGACTGAGACTAGAGATGTTTGTTTTCATGGAATAACTTGCAACTATGGTCATATGTACAACTACATAAGTTGTAAGTTGTGTCTAATGATAAAAAGTTATTATTCACGTAATAAAGACGCAGTTAGGAGCGCATTCCTTTACAGATTTGCTCAAAACTTTTGTAATATTTTTCAAAGTGTATATATATAATTTAGTTTTTTTTTTAATATTATTCTTTTATTTATGTATTTGACCTGAATGATGGATGTAAATAAATGAATAAAATATACCCCAACATGCCCTGGTAAAGTACATGATACTTACTCCTACACTATGTAATGAACAGCAGTGGTATCCCAATATTTGCATATCATTTTGCTTAGGTCTCATTTTATTTAATGTATATACATTTGGCATTTATAGCTGCCATAAAACTAGAAAGTTAATTATTTAGGTAGCTATGTTTACAAGCAAACAAATCATCTGTTAATAATTAGATGGATTGCATATTTAAACGAACCTGAGTCGATCCAAAAGATAGTTTGATCCAAGTGGAATTTATAGACCTGAAATAATACTATAAATAAATAAATAAATAAATTGGCATGTCTGCCTATTTTCTCTTTCACTTGCAGTATTTCAATTAATGTTTTATTTATTAAAGTATGATGTATCAAAATGTACATTTCCTAAACTGAACAGGTTTTTCTGATCAGGTTAAAAAAAGACCCCCCTTTTATAGGCAGTTTGGAAAACTGGTGGCTAATTCACACTCATTTTTACTTTTTCATACAGTATCCAGTTCTGTTTATGTGAGTTGCTAACCTTATTTTACTTACCTTCTTCCCTAAAACATTTAGCATATTTGTACAATTCACACAAATTGATGAGAAATTGCCACAATTTTCAGATGAGGTTAGGTTTTAGTAGAGTGGCTAAAACAAGACCCAGCAGACCCTTTCATTTCATTAGGTCCATATACTCACACAAACACAAGGACAATGCCAAAACACCACAGTATTGTTGACATGTCCTAAAGATAATAAAATAATCTTTATTCATTACATATATACAGATGTGAGCACATAATTACATTTCTTAAGCTTGTGTTTCATCAGAAAAGACACAAAGTAGATATTTATTCATTTGGGTCATAAGCTCCACAAAACTCCACATAAAAAAAAAAAAAAAAAACATATGATAAGCCTTTCGCAAAATACAGACTTAGAAAGTGACGTTGTTCGATATATCCTTAGGTTTTCAGATACAAGACTGATCTTGAACATTCCAGTCATTGAGTAATTATATGCTAGATAAATATGACATAAATGTTATGGAGTGAGGGATTTCCCCAGCACACAGATACCGACAGATAGTGTGCAGATCGCTAAAAGCCTTCATGGTTGTTGATTTTTATCCACAAACATTCATCAATATCACTATAACCTCTATAAAAGTTCACATTGGACAATTGCCAGGCATTTAAAAATAGGTCAAATTGAGATCCTGACCTTTTTAACCACAAACTTTGTTTTTTAAAGATGTTGCAACAAAACGCAAGGTAATAATAACAAAGAATGATAGTCTGACCTTTGCTGTTCTCATAAATGTATACAGTACCTCCAAAACAAAACCATTCCCGAGATCATCAAAGAGTAAATAATAATATCTGTAAATTACGAAGTAATTTGGTGTATACTTACATGGATACAATTTGGTATCTATTTTGTCCACGTCTGTACAGTATACAGTGCATCTGGAAAGTATTCATAGCGCTTCACTTTTTCCACATTTTTTATGTTACAGCCTTATTCCAAAATGGATTAAATTAATTTATTTCCTCAAAATTCTACACACAATACCCCATAATGACAATGTGAAAAAATATTTTTTTAAATTGTTGCAAATTTATTAAAAATAAAAAACCTGAAAAATCAGATGTACATAAGTATTCACAGCCTTTGCTCAATACTTTGTTGATGCACCTTTGGCAGCAATTAAAGCCTCAAGTCTTTTTGAATATGATGCCACAAGCTTGGCACACCTGTCTTTGGGAATTTTTGCCCATTCCTCTTTGCAGTACCTCTCAAGCTCTATCAGGTTGGATGGGAAGCGATGGTGTACAGCCATTTTTAGATCTCTCCAGAGATGTTCAATAGGACTTAGGTCTGGGCTCTGGCTGGGCCACTCAAGGACATTCATCGAGTTGTTGTGAAGCCACTCCATTGATATATTGGCGGTGTGCTTTGGGTCATTGTCCTGCTAGAAGATGAACCGTCGCCCCAGTCTGAGGTCAAGAGCACTCTGAAGCAGGTTTTCATTCAGGATGTCTCTGTACATTACTGCATTTATCGTTCCCTCTATCCTGACTAGTCTTCCAGTTCCTGCTGCTGAAAAACATCCCCACAGCATGATGCTGCCACCACCATGCTTCACTGTAGGGATGGTATTAGCCTGGTGATGAGCGGTGCCTGGTATTTTCTCCAAACGTAACGCCTGGCATTCACTCCAAAGAGTTCAATTTTAGTCTCATCAGACCAGAGAATTTTGTTTCAGATGCCTTTTGGCAAATTCCGGGCTGCCATGTGCCCTTTACTAAGGAGTGGCTTCCGTCTGGCCACTCTACCATACAGGCCTGATTGGTGGATTGCTGCACAGATGGTTGTCCTTCTGTAAGGTTCTCCTCTATCCACATAAGAACGCTGAAGCTCAGACAGAGTGACCATCGGGTTATTGATCACCTCCCTGACTAAGGCCCTTTTCCCCCTATCACTCAGCTTAGATGGCCGGCCAGCTCTAGTAAGAGTCCTGGGGGTTCCAAACATCTTCCACTTACAGATGATGGAGGCCACTGTGCTCATTGGAACTTTCAGAGCAGCAGAAATCTTTCTGTAACCTTCCCCAGCCTTGTGCCTCGAGACAATCCTGTCTCGGAGGTCTACAGACAATTCCTTTGTCTTCATGCTTGGTTTGTGCTTTGACATGCACTGTCAACCCTGGGACCTTATATAGACAGGTGTATGCCTTTTCTAATCATGTCCAATCAACTGAATTTACCACAGGTGAACTCCAATTAAGCTTCTCAATCTCAAGAATGATCAGTGGAAACAGAATGTACCTGAGCTCAATTTAGAGCCTCACGGCAAAGGCTGTGAATACTCATGTACATGTGATTTTTCAGGTTTTTTATTTTTAATAAATTTGCAACAATTTCAAAAAATCTTTTTTCACATTGTCATTATGGGGTATTGTGTGTAGAAAGTTGAGGAAATAAATTAATTTAATCCATTTTGGAATAAGGCTGTAACATGAAAAAATGTGGAAAAAGAGAAGCGCTATGAATACTTTTCAGATGCACTGTATGAATTAACAATTAAGAAAATGATGAGAATATGTATTTTCGAGATATATTAAATGCTATATGCAATATATAGCTAACATTCTAACTGATGTTGCAAGAAAGAAAATTGTAACACTACAGATGTCAGGTGTCTGTTCTGTGTTTTCATCATGTGCTCCTTTGTTCTGTTTCCCGCCGTTTTCTGTTCATTAGTTTCACCTGTGTGTCATTATCCCTTGTGTGTATATATACCCCTTAGCCTGTCTCCTTCATTGTCCAGTATTGTATTGCCACAGTGTGTTGTCCATGTTCCTGTGTCTCCGTCTTCCCGTGTCTCCATCTTCCAGTGAGTGTTTATGAATAAATCTTCGTGTTTGATAACTCCCGTGTTTCGTGCCTTTGTGTGCAGAGCGCACCGTGACAGAATACTGGACCACAAACAGTTTGCGGCGTACTTTCCCCCGTTTTTCTTTTTAGTCTTTTTTCCCCCAGTGTTTTCTTTTCCTCTCCCTCGTGTTCCCATGGACCCCATCGACAGCCCCTTATTTCTTCCCCTCCTGCTGGAGCAGGGGGAAAGCAGCCTCGAGGACCATACAAGACAATACTTGTTTGTAGCTAATCTCATCAGCTATCCGGACGACGTGCTCTGCGTGTTCTGCAACAACAGCTCTAACACCGCTTGCAGAGCACGGTCGTCCGAAGATGGTCCTCGGGGCAATATCGCCGCTTATGTGGAGTGGACTCTGGCGAGGAATGGAGCAACATTCACCGTCTGTGTGGAGGAAGAGCTCGCCAGCGCCACTCCCGACCCAGTGACCAGCCAAACACCACCCACCTGCAGGGAGCGTTTGCCAGAGCCCACCGCAGACGGAGAGCCACCCGCGGTGTACGAGCCATCGCCATCTAGAGCGACAGAGCGGAGTTACACCGAGCAGGAGGAGCTCAACAGACCGTCTGACCGGGTGTGTGAGCCGGCAACATTGCCGAAAGGGGGAGTCCTGGTGGACCTCAGCGGCTCATGCGAGAGTTCCGTCCACCCCCCCTCTGCAGATGTGCAACCGCTGGACACTGGGAAGTTGCTCACCGACTTCTGGAGCGAAGTCAAGCCCCTTCCGCTGTTTCCAGACAGCAAAGACGTATCTCCGCGTCAACTGTTTCCACACAGTTTTTTAGTTCCTGAATTTCCCGATGCCCCAAGCTCCAGAGTCGTGAGTGACTTCCCACCCTTTTCACCTCTACTCACACCTATGACTGTAGCCAGTCTACCAGCTCCAGCGCTGCTGCAGTCAGCCAGCCCCCCAGCTCGCCCTCAAGCCCCAGAGGTGGAGCTCGCTCTGAGGTGCTACCTGCCAGCATCACCCTCTGGAGGGTGTCGCCCAGCGTCAGCTCCTCCAGCCTCCGAGCTACGGACTCCACCTCGGCCCTTCAACCCTTGTGCTCCGCATTGGCTCCCTCCTCCCTCATCTCCGCCGTGGACCGTCAGTCCACCAGCTTCACCGGGCTCCCTCGTTCCTCCGGCTCCGCCTTGGTCAGTCGTCGCCCTTCCTACACCTCTGGACTCCACTCCTCTGGCTGCGCCTCGTCGCTCCGTCCTGCCAGCTGCGTTGAGCTCCTCCTTCCCTACAGCTACGCCTTGGTCCTCTGTCGCTCTGGCTCCGCCGCGGGCTTCCGGACCCCCGCCGTCGCCTCGCTCAGGTGAGCCGTCTGCTCCACCCCGGCCCTCCGGGACCTCGGCGTCACCTTCACCCTACGGCTCTCCGTCTCCTCCTTGGGCTCCACCGCCATCAGCGGCGTCTCCCTCAGTCGGCCCCCTGGAGTCGGCAGCCACTCCTCCTTCCATGGTCCCTTCCTTCCTCGACTCCGCCCTGGGCCGTCCTTCTGGCTGTGTCCTGGGTCTTCCTGCTCCAGCTCCCTTCCTGGTTCCTCCCTCCTGAAACTCCTCCCTGGCCCCTCCCCTCTCACCCTCCTTTATGTTATGTTGAAGGCGTGAGGACGCGCCTTCAAAGGGGGGGGGGGG